>CM071926.1:115478924-115602835 GCA_016081115.2 Rehmannia glutinosa
TATTGCTGTAGCCAATCCCGACATTCATCGAGCTTTTGCTTGGTGAACATGCCACTACCCGCAAGAAGATCCAAGAATAGGGACCCAATGGCACCATCAACATTGAGAACCAGGTTGCTTCTGTTTTTGAAAGGGTATACGCTTCAACTTCAACTGCGTATTCCATGTACTTCACAGATGGAAAATTGAAAGTAAAAACGCTGTAGTAATTCCACCTCTTATCTCTGTTGTCACCTCCTCTTGATTCTTTTCAAAAGAAAAGAAACTGAAATATCAACGTATTAAGATTTGATGACAAAACTCAAAAGAAGAAAGATCACATGCAAGAAGTGAAAAGAGTTCAAAGTTCATTACATCATAAGGATATAAGGTAGATAGAATGCCATGAAAATAAAAAGTAACCAGGAGAAGCATAGCAAGTTGGAGTGTTGACTATTCCTTCCATCCACACACACACTTCAAAGAATAAGAAAAAATTGATGATTTTATTACCTGTGCCCAATACCAGAACACGAATGCCCTTCTTTTTCATGCTCTCCACAAATTCATAAGGTGTAAGACCCTGAGAAACACCATGTATAGCCACTTAATTCCCCTGAAAGGTAGCAGAAGAGACAGCATAATAACACACTTAAAATCCTAAAATGACAGGATAAGCTCAATTCTAAGATTATTTACACAAGTCACGGAAACTCACCCTATCATAAGCATCTTTGAAGTATCGAGCAGCATCATCAATAGCCCCACCAAATCGAGGACCAATTGTCAACAAACCTATTTTGCAAGAAGTAGGGCCAAATTACTCACCGATCAAAGAAGGAATCAAAACCCATTTTTAGACATATCAATTAAATCTTTCATTTTCTTTACTTTACTTATTTTTAATCAGAGCAAACGAACACTTGATTTTTGAAACCTACCTGAAACAAGACTAGAAACCAGGTCTTTTCCAGCTCTAGCCTGCCACGATGGTGTTGTGAGCACCAGAGACACAGGGACCATGATCAGCACACAACATGATGCAAATCTGGCAAGTAAATAGCAGTATTAATAAAAGAGGAGTTAGGCCAAACAGCAAATCAAAATGGAAACAGACCTTTCTTATGGCCAATTGAAATGGTAGTCTAGTGAAAGTCTAGGAGTTAAAAAGGAGGAATTGGTAGAAAGATATCATAAATCACCTCGATAAAACGGGTGCAATAATGAGGAAGGCTTCGCTTAAACCACAGTAAAGAGATGACATCACCAACACCTAATCCCTGTTCAACAATGGAGGACATCGGGACGCCAGCATAAGCTGGCTCTTCACCTGCCAATTGGTAGAAGTCAAGTTTAAGCATTTAAAAACAGATATCTACTTCTGTAGAATGTCGACAACAGTGAATATACAATCCATACCTCTATCATCAGAGATTGTGGAAATAATGTGTGTTGGAGCACGAACTTTTCCACTCTTGATAGCTGTGTTAAGATCCCTTCTGGTATTTGAGGAGGCATCACCTCCTTCACAGGAGAAATTTACCTGCCTCAGCCTAATAAAATGGAACCAAGTACTTCAGTTATCTGTTGCAGAGAACAAAATAGTATTTTTTATGTTGTTGAAATTCCAAAGAGCCTACCAATTTGTCAAATGTTTCTTTGATTGCACCTTCAAATGCTTCAAAAGAAGTAGGAACAACAGCTCCAGCCTCCCTGAGTGCTTCATTCTTGGCCTGCGCAGATTCCATCTCCCCACCACTCTTGGCCCCCTGATGATAAATAATCAAACAAAAAACTTGAGATATAGCCAACATCATAGATTGCTGTTAAGGAGGACAACTGAAACCATAAAAACAGAGGTATTTTATCTCACCGCATGACCAAATTGCACTTCCGATTTGAAGAGCCTAGCACATGTTCCACTGACCCAGGCAACCACAGGCTTGTTGATTTTGCCTGTTTTAGGCCTCAACTAGGGAATATTCATCACGTCCACCAAGTTCTCCAAGAACAACCATCATTTTAACCTGTTTTAAAACAAAAACTGAGGATCAAACTAAACTATAAAAGACCCAATCTATTCTACCAGACAAGCTAGCAACAATGCTCATTGAAATGCATGTAGAAAAAGACAAGCTAAACAGTTTTTTCGTTTTTTTTTTGGTTAAAAAATATCACTTTATCATCCAAGTTTTATACAGAAAAATCTGGGTTATGCTAGATAACTTACTGTTCATGGTTTAAGAGATTAGAAGAATAACGAATTCACACCAGACAATCAAAGGGTCTGCTTTTTCATGAAATAAATGAAAATGAAAATGACAAATTTTCCGATTCTTAAACCATTTTAAACGCTTTCTAAAATTGACTCCAACTTTTCACAATGGAGGACTGAAAGTTAATCGTGTCTAACTACAAGAATAAAATCTTAACAACCAAGCTTACTTATAAGAGTAACAGACCTACAGTACATCATGGAGTGATATACCTGAGGGATATTGTTAAACCGCAGGACATGGTCAGAAAGTGTTGACCCAGGAAAGACATCTCCTCCAATTGCAATGCCTATATGAATCATAATGAACATTAGACTTATATTCCAAATTTCCAACATCATAAAAGGCAACAAAAATGTCCAGAAGTTAGATATCAGACCTTCATAAATTCCATCGTGACACGAGCAATTGTGTTGTACAGTTCATTAGACATACCACCCTGTAATTCCGACATATTATAAGTTAACCGAATCCCATGAGATATAATTAGGTACCACATGCTGAAGTTGGTCAGAGTAACATCACTCTGCTAGCACTAGAAGGATATGAAACTATGATTCTGATGTTCAAAATTCATTCTAGCAACTGCTTATAGTAGTATACTTGTGTCTATATCTAAAATGTTGGTCCACATTCGTTGACTTGAGCATTAAAATGGCTGACCTCATGAGCATGCAACATCCTTATTATTAAGGGATAATTACATAAAACCCTGAGGTTCGGGCTAATTACAAAAAAACCCAAAGATTTTTGAAAATTACAACAAACCCTTGAGGTTTGATTATGCTTATATCTTCCTCATAAATAAGCACAAAACATTTCAAAACCCCGATATTTGTAGAAATATTACTGTTACCCCTTTAATTTGAGACAAAATCAAACCCGAAGGGGCTTTTTGTAATTTTGAAACATCTCTAGATTTTTGTAATTAGCCCAAACCTCGGGGTGTTTTGGTAATTATCCCTATTAATTAATGGATACTACAAAAGATAAAGAAAACAGGAGGCATGGCAACGAGTACGCACAGATTTGGAGACAAAGCCAACAGATCCAGGCCTGTACAACTTGCATTGAATTATATTATCAATTGTTCCGCAGTATCCCCAATCTTAAATGCTCCAGCTTGAATACCTCCGACAGTAGCTGGACCGATGACAACCTAAACATGTTCATGTTTTTAATCAACACATCTTTCATAAAGCAAATATTGTATAACAGAGTTGAATGATAACTCAAGAAGACATCAACGTTAGTTACCTTGTTGTTTGCTTTTGCATATGCAATCAACTGCTTGGTGTCTGATTCAGGTACACCTTCAGCTATAATGGCCACAACTTTAATAGTCGGCTGCTTGAGAGCGGCCATAGATGAAGCAGCAGCACTGCAAAACAAAAGACAGTTATCAGGCCAGAAGCACGGGATGTGCATATGAGATACATCTAATTTGACGAGACCAACCTTCTGAATGATGCAAAGTTAATGAAAACATCAGCCGTAGGATGTGCAGCACAAGCGGCTTCAATACTGCAAAGCAGGAGAAAATTCAACTTTGCAACATATTATTTGATGATACATAGGAACAGTAAAATGTGACTATACAGAAATCATATAGTAATTAATCATATTATTAAATTTTTATTCCTTTGATCACTAACTGAAGTTTGTCGAAATCTCTGGCTGAACTTAGGCAGCCATCACTGTCATCGTTGAGATACACATTCAAACATTATAATGAGCGTTTATTACACAGTAGAAAAATTATGATAATGTTACAAGCCAACATTTGTTATTTTTTGATAAATATGGCCATCATCTCAGTGAAGTGTCGACGTTTCCCAGGAAACTTAACACATTTACATCTAAAAATAATCATGTAGAAGTATTAAGAAAATTCAACCTTTAGCTTATCTACCTCAGAAATCAGAATCCCATTGGAATGAGTTATCCAATTATAAAGCATGAACGCACTTATATATTTGATATATATGTTGATGTTTGAACTATTATTAACCATCTATAAGTTAGAGCAAATTACCAATCAAGTGCATAATACTTGATGATTATAAAGTTCTGCAGGAATTTCATTCATGAAAAGACGATGACAAAATTCTTATGCCTATTACGAGGTTGTTTGATACAACTTAAAACCAATAGATTAATGCATGAGACGAAAAATGTTCGTACTCTTTAACATAATAGGTAATGTGCATAGGGGAAAAGCTGAGCAAGATAACATAATACGCACGCGGAATGGACTGGAATGGCTATTTCCTCTTGGCCAAAAAATAGTTTCTGGAATCCCTCAGAACCAGGATTTATAATTCCAGCAACAGAAGGTGTTTCTCTGCCTGCATTGGCAAAAACAGCACAAACATGTTTTTACATACAAGAATCAGAAACCGATCATTCATGTGATTACTTGTAATGTGCCATAACACATTCCTACACTTAATTTATGCTTACCGCAAAGGAAATCAAAATCAAGCATCCGCTGAATTGGCAGCTGCTTGTAATTGTAAAATAGTGCTTGAGTGGTTTTGGAGAACAGTTGTCCAGTCGCCATGGCGTTGTCTGAAACACCTCCTACATGTAAATACAACATCAGCATAAACAGTTAAACAAATAAAATCCAATCCTATTGCTACTAAAGCCGCAGAAAATTATATAAGAAGATCATTTGTGCCCAACTGCCCATATAATATGAGCAAAGCACAGCAATTCCTTTTAACTTTTTTTTACAACCCTTCTAGCTAAACCTTGAAAAGATAACCAGTTTAGATCCTTTAGCTCTTTCAAAAATATCAGGTGACTGGAGCAGCCTTATAATCTTATCCTATTTAGGATAAACAAGTAAATTCCAGTATCCAAATGTTTTCCACATGATTCCTACCACTATAAAGATCCCGAGCGAGAGAACATCCAACAGAATATAAGCAAGAATTACAAGTGTGTACATACTAACTTCAACTAATTATTAGCAAGAATTATACTCCAGAAAAATGTGGAAAAAGTAAGATCTGCAACCAACTTTCCAAGATCAGCACTAGCACTCAAACATGATCACTTCTAATACTAGAAACAGAGATGTTGAAGCAGATCATTGCCTAAATACATAATTCTCTTCTAGTAGGTGAAACTCCTGGTCTAATGCTCCTTTGTGGATTATATTATTTTCAATGGCCTCTTGCATATGCACTCTAGACAGCTCTCCACTCAGGAAGAACAAAAACATAGATCACTGATGCTTTCATTTAAAAGGCATTTTTGGACACTGTGACTCATATCATCACTCAATTCACACGGGCTCTCGATTTTAAATAACATAGATATTCAAATCACACGAATAAGTGACTACAATAACTCCCCACCCTCAATACAGATCTTAATGTAAAAACTAAAATCCCAGAAAATGCACGTACTGAAATCCCACAAAGCTTGCTCTGCCACAATCTAAGTAACCCCGCAAGCAGAGAGATCTGCTTGGTAAACCGGAATTTAAAGCCTCAACAAAATTGAGGACATGTTTCCTCGTAAACATCAACAAGACAATACTTCAATTAAACAGAGATCCGGTAATTCAAAACTTATTTCCCCCTAACAGACAGTGAAAGGAATCATGGATCAACACTAAAATGACCAAACAAACAGATCTAGATCATCCCAAATTCCATCCAACCCCACACTGGAATAGGGGCAAAATCAAAACTCAACCAAATTCAAACCACCTCAATCACTACCACCCCCAAAAATAAAAATGAAAATGAAAATGAAAATTTAATAAAATGCAGCTACCTTCAGACAATTGTACAGTCGAGCGACGAACGAATAATCAGTGTATCTGTGGGAGAAAAATAGGGTGGCAGGGTAGTGAATATATATAGGAAAGAGCTGTGGGTTGTTGGTTATTAAGAGAAGGTGTGCTATGAATAGGAGCAATTTAAAAATGAGGGAATACTATATCTTAATTGATTTGTTAGATCAAAAATTCATATCGGAGGGGTCACGTGGCATTTGGCAGTTAGCCTTACAACAGTGTTTGGTATGGTTTTCAACTTTTCATACACGCAGCGAGTGTGTATGTGCGCGTTTTGTATGTATATGTATGTATCGATAGGTGCTGAAGTTTTGTAAGAGGGAAAGCGTGAAAGCGAGGAAACGGGTTTGGGAGTTAGGTGGATCGGATGGTGGGCTTGACTTTGATGGAAAATGGAAATCAAATGAGAATATTACGAGTTGCACTAGCTTTCATGGAAAATTTGGGGGCATACAGTAAAAATTTTTGAAATGCACCAATTTTTAATTTTTTTGAAAAAAAATTATGCCGCAGTAAAATAATGAAGAGCCAACCTCGTCAAACGGATCATAAAACCCAAACCAATGGCATATTTGGAATATCGTGAGGATGATATTTTTAAACAATATTTTGGTGTAAAAAAATTCGAAAATGATTTTTTATAATCCAATCGCGCCTTACGAGTTGCACTAGCCATGGAAAATTTGGGGGCATAGTATTTTCGAAATGCACCAATTTTTAAATTTTTTTATAGGAGAGTGTCAAAGATCATCAAACTAATGGCATATTTGGTGAATGATATTTTTGTAATATTACTTTTGTAATATTGACATTTATGTAATATAGAGGTGTCATAAGATTACTAGGGGTCATTTTTGTAATATTAGATTTTGGGTCCGAAAGTCCATCGCAAAAAGTATTACTAGTTTCTTGAAGAAAGTATTTTAGTAGAAATTCTCCTAAAATGTATTAGTTTTTCTTTCAAAAGTATTAGTAGTTCTCCGTAAAATATTAGGCTTTTCTCTTGAATGTACTAGTAATTTCCCTCAAAATTATTATTTTCCCCTAAAACTTATTTAATAATCCTCTTAAACTTATTTAGTAGTCCCCCTAAAAGTATTAAGCTCCATTTGGATGGAAGAATTTGAAGTTATGGATTTCATAACCATTTTATTTGGACGAAGTTATTCTATAATGAATTTCAAATCCTATGAAGCTGTTTTTGGAGTAATTTTGGAGGATTTCAAATCATTCTTATTTAGAGTCATTTGAAATCCCCCTTTAAATTCTCTCCCCAAATCCAAATCATCCCATCCAAATGCTACCTTAGGTTTTTTCCTCAAAAATATTAGTAATCCATAGTAGTCATCTTAAGATATTTCAGAGTTGATTTCGTCTAATAAACAAACACTTAGATGATATGGATGAATGCACTTTTCCAATAATAATGGTTGAATAACTTTGCACCAAAATCCTAACAAGATAAAAGATGGTCCAACCAAAGATCCCAAAAACAAAAACAACTTTTGTTAATATATGCAGTTTGATTCATATGGAACCACCTCATTATTAAGATAAAAACATCAAATCATGGGCATGTGCCATTAGGGCCGGCCCTGAGGGGAGGGGGTGGGTGACTGCCAAGGGCCCCCAATTTTTGAGGGCCCCAAATTTATATATGAGTATATATACATATATATAAGTAGGGGGAGGATCAAGTGAGACAATGTCTCTAGGTGAGACACAATAGACTAATCTCAACCATCCCCCACTATTAATCAATGGGTATGATTTAATGGATAAAAAATATATTAAAATATTAATTTAATCAATATAAGGGTAGTAGGGTAAAATAACATAACAAGTTAGTTACAAAAATGGAATCAAATCTCTTTCTCTCTCATACATCTCCTAATTTTCCCAATCTCACGTCTCTCTCTCTCTCTCTCTCTCTCATTCCTCCATTAACGCAAATAAAGAAAACTGTGAAGAACTCGAAAATTACAGAGAAAAAACACGAAAAATCGGTGCAATATTACAGAGAAATGACGAACAGTGAGTTCGAAAACTAAATATGCAACAAAACTCAACTAAATATGCATTATCTGAAAACTATCTATGCATCGTAAAAAAACTAATATGTAGTACAGTATATCCAACTATGCAAGACGTCATAAACTATGCAACAAAATCATCTAACTATGTATTATATAGAAACTATCTATGTATTGTGGAATAACTAAATATGCAGTACATTATGTAACATCTCATTTTTATAATTTCCAAAAGCAACATCCCATTTTCATAACTAAATATATATTATATTGAACCTATTTATACAGTGTAGTATAACCAGATATGCAGTACGTTATATTCAATTATGTCTTGTTTTCGTAAGACAGTGCCAACAAAATAACTAAATATGCATTATTTGATGTCTAATTATGCAGTAGAAGAACCCTAACTATGCTGTAAAATAAAAATATTTGGAAAGAAAACAGGTTCCTTAAATTCCGTCACAAAATTCGGCAGTGTCAATTTCAGCCCATAAAATCCGCTGGGACCACTAATTTGAATTTCAAAATTACAATCTTACCCTTAAAATCAGCGAAAATTAGGAAATAATTAAAAAAAACTGAATTAATCACATCTCTTCATTTTTTAAGATCAATGGGTAAGATGAGTCCACACTGTCTCACCTAGGGAGGGTGGTCTCATTTGAACCAAATCCTATATAAGTATATATAATTTATTATATTTTGTAAATTTTGTAAAAGAAAATATTGGCTGGGCCATAAAAATTGCTTATTCGATTGAGGCCCATATAATATTTAATTAAAAATAATAATTTCCAAAAAATAAAAAAAGTTGGGAGATCATCCAATATCTTCTCCAATTTCTAGAATTATCTTCCATATTTTTCTCTCTCATATAACTAGACTGCAACAACAGATCTCTTAGCAGAAAAAAGTTTTTCAAAACTAAAATTGATAAAGTCATACTTGCGTTCAATTATGTCTCATATGCATTGAAACTGAAATGTTGGAAAAACTTGATTTTGAAGACCTTATTGATGATTTTGGTTCGCAAAATGCTAGAAGATCTAAATTTTTTAAAATACTTATATGATTTTTTTTTGTATGTTTGCTAGTGGTGCACTCTCTTTCAAGTTTCAATACTTTGGATGATGAAAAATGAAAAAATCCATGTGTAATATTCTTATTTATCTATTTCTATAAAAAACTTTTTTTTTCTTTTTGCCATGGGCCCCGAAAGGTCAGGGCCGGCCCTGGTGCCATGGACCAATAAGCGAAAAGTATTGATAGATAAGGAGAGAGAAAGAAAACGAAGGTGTTGGCTCGACATTGACAAGGGCTCACAGTCGCAGCGTTGGATGGAGGCGGGAGGCTCGATCGAGCAAGATAGCAGATTTCTTTCTTATTATTTTGATATGGGTCAGGTGTTGGGGTTCCGTCTAATGGGCTTAGATCCTTTAAATCGTCTGATGTGAGACTTACTCATTCTTTTTTTAATAATCCATCTTTAAGCTTGCGCCTGACTATTCATTGGGATGAAGCTTTGGCCCCTCATTGTTGCCATCAATAAAACAATCAGTTATGTCTAGTCTAACCAGAGTTGTGGTTGGATCAACTGATACGATGATTTCATCCAACATGGATTGTCTCAGTTCTTTGCCACTCCAGATGTGTCTAGAGTTTCTTTTTGGTCTTTTTCTCTCACCATTTGGAGAATCTAGCGAATTTCCATGTTGCAAATTCCACTTAATTGAAACTAGAATAAAAATTCCAGTTAATAAATTTTATTAAATCATTCAAATCCGACTACCCAATGAATGAACTATTTCAATTAATTCAATTTATTTCATGATATAAATCAAATCACATACTATACAATGTGATTCTTTATTTATATTTAGATCAAGAATTTGGGTTTAATAAACAAAATAATGAAATGATATCTTTATCCGTTAATTTTATGCCCTCAGAGTTAAGTTTAGCCGAAATTTTATGAGTTGCAATATGATTATATGTAAATAGTCATGAGAGCAAATTGTATCCGAATCAAGAAAATTGAATAAAGCAATTATCAAGGGAATTATCCAACCATGTAGAAAAAGAAAATTCTTGAGAATATATAAATGCTGACAACTTCATTAATTGCGATATAAAGACCGGATGAGATATTTTGTAACGAAAGGGTGTTTCATATGATATTCCACCCCACAGATGATTGACATGTGTATAAAAACTATCATATTTAAAAACTCACAATTTAAGCTTGATTGATGCTTTAAAATTAATATGATAATTTTTATACACACGGTAATCATCCGTACGGTGGTATGAAAGATTAAACATCATGTGTGGCCCCGAATTTTAACAACGTGAGATACGATGTTATGTAGTGATTATTTATTCGGCTATGTATCACAAACCTATTATTAATGAAACGCGACTCGACTTTTATTTATTTCTTCCAATGTCAATTACGTCTTCCTTATTTTCGAGCGTAATGATTTTATATTCTCCTCTAATACTAATATTTGGTCGATTAACTACGACT
This sequence comes from Rehmannia glutinosa, assembly GCA_016081115.2. Lineage (NCBI taxonomy): Eukaryota > Viridiplantae > Streptophyta > Magnoliopsida > Lamiales > Orobanchaceae > Rehmannia > Rehmannia glutinosa. The sequence continues at coordinate 115,489,557 of CM071926.1, forward strand.
TTAGAAATATTAGATCCCGATAATTTAGGAGTATATTCCAATCCTTATTCAAATATTTCTTCTTGTTCTATAATTCATCCTAACCAATTTCCAATTTATTTTTGGAATACACATTTGTTATTTCACATCTTTATTTTAAATTTCTAAATATTTAATTATGGATATCTATACATTTTATTTTTTCCCTCAATTTTATAAAGAAAAGAAACCAAATATTTTTTTTCTTTTTCCCCTAATTTTCGAAATTACCACTTTAAATGAGGAAATTAACTCAATTTTTCTTCTACCACTATTTTTATCATTTTGTATCTCCCAACTAGTTAATTATTGGACAAATAAATTGATAAATTCATTTCTATTTTTTCTTATATCTTGCAAGCCTACAATTTAAAAGTTTCTCTACAAATCTCACTACATCTTGGTCAAACAAAACAAAATGATTCCCCTAAAACCTAGCTTTTGGTCAATTGTCCCTAATAAAGTAACCTAGCTATTAATTTATGTCCTAACTTCCCCAATTATTATCCTAACTCATCATTTAACCAAAACAAAACACAAATCTTCTCTCCAAAAATCCTCCAATATTTTCTCTAAGCATAAGTTCATCTTCTTCTTCAAACCTTCAAACACTTAACCAAAATTTCAAGAACACCCCTTCTACTTCAACAAAAATTCGAACACCCCTTCAACAAGTTAAAAAATTGTGTTCTAAAAATCATCTTGTTATCCTCTAGCTCATCATCTTCACTTCTTAACCTAAGTTTGATTTTTGGTTTGAGGTATACTTAGAAGACTTGGAAGACACTAAGAGCCTTACCATCATCTTGAAAAGGGCTTCAAGACTTTGAAGATTTTGAAGAGAAATTGGACTATAAGGTAAGAAATGGGATTTTAGTACATTTTCTTCTTCTCTTCTATTTTCCAAAATTTTGATACTCCATTTTCATTTTTGGACTTTTAGGAGCTGGCCTTAAGAGTTGTTTTAAGAGTGAGTAAAGAGACCCATTTTGAGACCTTTAATAGTCTCATTTCATCTACTACACAAGGTAAGTGTAGTTTTTCCAATTTTCTTCACCTCCTTCTTCTTTCTTTAAATTTTTAACCTCATTTCCTAACTCCTACATTTTTTTGGTATTCCTTGACCTAGGGGGCTGACCTAAGTTACTTCTCCTTCAAGAGTGATTTATTTCATCTTTCACCAACAAGTTCATTTTTAAGTTGGGTGGAAAAATCTTTCCAACTTCTAGGTGTTTTTACTTAAAATGCATGTAGTATTTTGATGTTGAGCACTTGAGATATATATGTTATGTGTTGCATGTTAATTTCTTGTATCAAGTTGAAACTTTCTCAAGTATGGCTCAAAAATGCTATTTGTTGAGTAATAACCGTAGCTATTTCTGCTCTTGCTACTAGAAGGAGCGAAAGAAGTGACATCCGGAGCTTTAGCACGAACTAGGAAGAGGAAGAGTCATCGAAGCCATAGGCCAAGCAATTGGGGATCGATCTTAAGTCCTTCTCTCCCGCACCCAAAAGGGCGTTAAGGGTCATCGACTCGCGGAAATAGGCTAATGCTATGCCTACAAGTCAAAGTAAGCCAATTTTCCATTTCCCCTCCAACTTTGGACTTATTAAGGAAAGGAAATCGGGGTTGAATGATTCGAGATGAGTTGAGACTGAAGCCAACTCCTTAATATTTGGTTGGAAAAAAAAACAGGGTATTAAAAGAAATAAAAAAGGCAAAGGATAGGCGTAGACCAACATACAGAAAGGTTCCTAACTATTTGAATCGATTCTTACCTTAGCCTCATCTGGCCTATATTAAAGCACAACTAGCTAAGTGCATACATGTACACTTTATTATGATATTTGGCGAATGCTTGTGTGAATGGACTTGTATATGTATGACTCTTGAAATCTATATTTTGTATGACTTATAACCTGGACAAGTCGAGCATAATTGATTAAATTTCAATTTTTGGACTTAAAATGCAAAAATAGAAAGTTGGTGGACTTAATTGCAAGAAAAATACAACTTAAGGGATCCCTCTATAATTTTTAGTTTTGGGACTGTACTCAGGTTCAAAAATGTTGTTTGGATATTTTAATAAAGTTTTAAGAGTTTTTAGATAAATAAAATCAACCCTTAAAAGCCCAAGGACTAGATTGTAAAATTTTAGAAGTTTAAGGGCTATATTGCAATTTTCGAAACCGTACCAGACCCTATTTTTAAAATTTGAAATTTTAACTCTTAAGGGACTGAAAATAACATATTTTAAGTGTATTAAAAAATCCAAGTGTTTAGAGCTTGGAAAGTAATTTTATAAAAATTGAGGGACCAAGTCGTAAAAGATTAAAATTGAGGACCAAAATGAAATTTCCAGGACTTATGCAGTCCATGCACCTGGAAATACTAATTTAACTATAACATAATTATATTTTGGACCCAAGGTTCAAATTTCATAACAATTGGACCCCTAAAAGCCTTAAAGGCAATTATTTCCAAACGGGACAAAAATTAGATTTTCAAAAATTAAGGGACCTATACTTATTTCCTTTTAAAACTGCTTTTGTCCCAATATCCCACTGACCTTAGTGACATTTTACAACTGGAATCACATTAAAAGCCCTTCCGGTTTGTGAGTTCCAATTATTTTAAACTTAGGGCCCGAAGTGATAATTTTAACAAATTTGGGGACAATATGAGAATTTTATAAAAACTCGACATCAAAACTTTAAAAACCTGAATCTCTGAATAATTTAGAGAATTTAGGAACTGACCTCATAATTTTTCAAGGTCGGGACATTTACTTATTCAATTTTTAACCCCAAAAGTATTGGTTTTTACAAAACGGGGCTAATTGTAAATTTTCTTTTTACAAGGACCTAACTAAAATTATTTCTCTTTTAAAGAAATAGCCCTGGACCCTCTGACTTTTAATAATGATATAAAAGATTTTATTTTCTTAAAACACCTTGGCTTATCGGACCATCTTGACCGATCAATACGCGATCGCGGGGCGACTTCCTCGTCTTGCGATTTCAAATCTATACGGGACTTATGTTCCACCTAATCTTTCAAGATATCGAAGATTGCTTATCCTCCCGATAATCATCTTCATTCAAATAACTCCACCAATGCCATAATTGCTACTCGCGATTTTTCGAAAATTTTCCTGAACTGCTTCCCTGAATCAATAATACTCGACTGCGTGGTTGACTACCTGAACTTATATTTACTTTCTGCCACCGAGTCAACTTGGTGTGTCGAGCTCACAATCGAATGGATACGTCACGGATGGAACAAGGCAGCTGGGCCGCTATTCCACTCTCCGCCCCATCGCCCTAATCCCGCAATCGAGGGACGGAGTTTGTCCAAGGGAAGCGGGTCATAGTACTTGAGGTATAATCATGATTATGACAAATCCGAGCCTAGCTAGCTCCACTGTGGATCTTGCCTTTGCCTATGGAGGATAAGGTGACAGTTTTGGACCATCTTGCTCGGGAGTTACAAGGAAGAACGAAGGAATCGCTATCTCGATCCACACGATTCGGGAGTTAATCGGACCCGCTTGGTTGGCGCTACAAACCGTATGCAACCGCTACTTATTTTGCATTGGTTGCCGCTACAAACCGCACGCAACCAACCGCTACTTGTCTTGCATAGGATTGGCGCTACAAACCGCACGCAATCCTCCCTGTCTTGCTTGAATCACATAGTGCCGGTGTGACCACGAATGTTTTTTCTTAAAACTATATAAGTATATTACTTAAATATATTTCTCACGACACTTGTGGGTTGTGTGTGAAATCACGCATCATATCTCACGCATTTTTCATACAACTGTTTTTCTTGCATTAACTATATATATCGCCACACTTGCACACGATCACCCCCATCCACTGAGATTTCTGTCTCATCCCCTCCTGTTTTCTAACCTTTAGATGAGGACTATGTTGAAGATGTCGAACCGGCCACAGACTGATTACCCTCGCCTCTCCTGCCGAACTTGCATCTTTTTTCTGATGATTGTACTTTATTTCATATATTTCTGCTGATGTTGGACTCCCATTTATCCTGCTACTCTTTTCTCTCTTTGACTGTGATTTAAGAGCTAGGACCCTTTGTCATTTAAGATTTGGATATTATACCTTACATTTAGTTTTGGCCTGTAAGCTTATTCATGTATTTATGTCGGATGTATTTGGATACTTGTTAGACTTTAAGTTGTAATTCGTACTTATGTTTATTTTATTTCCGCTGCTTTAGACTCTCTTTCACTTGGAGTTATTTGTATCATTTGTCTAGAATGTTGGTTTATTTCTGTTTAAGTGCTTGATTGTCGTCGCGTCGCGTTTGGGGCATGACAGATATGGTATCAGAGCTCGGCTAGTAAGATGGAAACTTACACCGAGCTGACCCAGGATAGGACCCTCGGACTGTGTTGGGTAGTACCACGACCTGACCAATTAAGTGTGAAATCGATTTCAAAAATGGCATAGAACCGTATTACAGATGTTTATACTAAGTTAGAATTTGTATTTGGAGATTCCATATTCATACTTGTCTTGACTTAGTTGACTCTTGACTGTCTTCACTTATTCATTCTTTCCTTGTTCTTCCTTATCTTTCCTTTACCTTCGTCTAATCCGCCTTAGTTTTGTTTGACCAGGATGGCACATTAAGACTGTGTATAGATTATCGCGATCTTAATAGCGTGACCATCAAGAACAAATATCCTCTCCCGAGGATATACGAACTATTTGATCAACTTCAAGGAGCGACGGTGTACTCGAAGTTAGATTTTCAACAAGGATATTATCAACTGAAGATCCGTGAAGAAGACGTTTCCAAAACGACATTTCAAACAAGATATGGACACTACGAGTCTCAGAGTGATGCCTTTGGTCCGATTTAACACACCAACAATGTTTATGGATCTGATGCATCGAGTCTTTCAATCCTTATTTGGATCAATTCGTAGTGATATCCATTGATGACATACTCGTAGAGCATAAACGTCATCTGAAGATTGTTTTGGAGATACTACGAGAGCACAAGTTGTATGCCAAATTCAACAAGTGTGAATTTTGGCTTAGTGAAGTCGCATTCTTGGGACACATAGTATCCTAAGACTTTGGGATCGCGTAGACCCTTCGAAGGTACAGACTGGTGGTTGAATAGAAACAACCCAGAACAGTGCGGAGATCGAAGTTTCTTAGGACTAGTGGATATTATCGAAAATTTATCCAGATTCCTCCAAGATAGCGGACCACTCGCCGACTAACCCGAGAAGCAAGCAAGTCAAGTTTGTGTGGAATGACAAGTGTGAGGCTAGTTTCAAGAGTCAAGAAACGACTCACTACGACTCGTCTTAGCCCTTCCAAAGGGAACATAAAACTTTGTCGTTTGATGATGCATCAAAGAAAGGACTAGGAGCAAAGTGCTCATGCGGCAGAAGGAAAGGTCATCGCTTATGCATCACTAAAGCTCAAGCCGTATGAGGCCAATTACCCAACGCATGACTTGGAATTGGCAAATGAAAGATTCACGTTAAAGAAATGGGAGGCACTATATCTACGGAGCAACATTCACGATTTTCACAGATCACAAGAGCTTGAATTATCTATTCTCTAAGAAAGATCTCAATTTGAGGCAACGAAGATGGATGGAGTTAATTGAGGACTATCACTTTGATATTCAATACCATCCCGGAAAGCTAACATAGTAGTTGACGCTTGAATAGTAAAGGTGAGTTTAGCCGACTAATGATTCGAGAGTGGAAATCATTAGAAGAGTTGAACACTTGGAATCCAATGAGAACCAATACTCATATTTCATGTGCTAACATTTCGGTTAAACCCGATCTGCTGAACGAGATCAAGGAAGCACAGGGAACAAATGTGCATCTTCAAAAACTTAAAGATAAGATACTTAAGGGAGAGAGTTCAGAATTCTCGGTACATGAAAATGGAATTATTAGATTCCCAAAAAAATCGAGTTTGTGTACCGAGTGACGAGCAGATTAGGAATAAAATCCTCGCAGAGGCACACCGTTCGAAATACACTATACATTCTGGAGGAAACAAAATGTATAAGGACTTGAAATAGAATTATTGGTGGGTAAACATGAAGAACCAGGTAGCGGAGTTCGTTGCAAGATGTTTACCTTGTCAACGAGTGAAAGCAGAACACCAACGACCATCTGATTTATTACAACCGTTGAGAATTCCCGAGTGGAAATGGGAACACATAACGATGGACTTCGTGATGGATCTACCAAGGACCAGAGGAGACCATGATGTTATATGGGTAGTCATAGACCGACTCACGAAATCTGCACACTTCTTACCCATGAAGAAAATCGACAGCTTGCAAAAACTCGCGCAAATTTATATCCGAGAGATCATTCGACTACATGGAGTGCCAGTGGACATTGTGTCAGACAGAGACCCGAGGTTTGTCTCCCGATTCTGGAAGTGCTTGCACGAGGAATGGGTACCTCGCTAAGTTTCAAAGACAACAAAGACATCCACAAACCGATGGCGGTCGCCGAGCGAACGATTCAAACCCCTGGAAGATATGCTGCGAGCGCACGTTGGATTTCAAGGAAGTTGGGATTCGCACGTACCATTGGCCGAGTTCGCCTATAATAAAACTATCGAGGCCATAATTGGGATGGCACCCTACGAAGCCTTGTATGGGCAAAAGTGTAGATCTCCACTACACTGGGAGATTGATGACCAATGGACTCCAAAAGAGAAACGAAAGTCGCCCTCGATTCCAAAGGTCGACTTAGTTCAGGAGGCCATGGAGAAGGTCAAGCGATCAAGGAACAAATCCGCACGACTCGGAGCGCCCAAAGAGTTACGCAGACAAGAGGAGAAAGGACTTGGAATTTGAAGCCGGAGATAAAGTATTTCTCAGACTCTCTCCACGGAAAAGATTGATCAATCCGAAGAATAGAGGCAAGTTGAGCCCGAGATATGTTGGACCTTACAAAATTTTGCAGAGGATCGGGAAGTTAGCTTACCGACTCGAGTTACCAGTACAGTATGTGGGAATGCACGATGTATTCCACGTATCGAGGCTAAAGAAGTATCAACCAAAACCCCAGCATATCATCACCCAAGATACTCCTCCTCTGATGGAAAATTTATCCTACATCGAGAAACCAATCCGGATCATTGACCAGCAGATACGTCAATTGCGTAATAGAGAGATTCCGATGGTTAAAGTGGTATGGTGAAACCACAACCGAGACGAAGACGCAATGTGGGAGATGGAAGAAGACATGAGGAATCAATATCCAGAGTTGTTCTGAAGAGAATTTGGTGACCAAATTATTTTAAGGAGGGGTGAATGTGAGGCCCCGAATTTTAACAACGTGAGATACGGTGTTATGTAGTGATTATTTATTCGGCTATGTATCACAAACCTCTTATTAATAAAACGCGACTCGACTTTTATTATTTCTTCCAATGTCAATTACGTCTTCCTTATTTTCGAGCGTAATGATTTTATATTCTCCTCTAATACTAATACTTGGTCGATTAACTACGACTTTAGAAATATTAGATCCCGATAATTTAGGAGTATATTCCAATCCTTATTCAAATATTTCTTCTTGTTCTATAATTCATCCTAACCAATTTCCAATTTATTTTTGGAATACACATTTGTTATTTCACATCTTTATTTTAAATTTCTAAATATTTAATTATGGATATCTATACATTTTATTTTTTCCCTCAATTTTATAAAGAAAAGAAACCAAATATTTTTTTCTTTTTCCCCTAATTTCCGAAATTACCACTTTAAATGAGGAAATTAACTCAATTTTTCTTCTACCACTATTTTTATCATTTTGTATCTCCCAACTAGTTAATTATTGGACAAATAAATTGATAAATTCATTTCTATTTTTTTTATATCTTGCAAGCCTACAATTTAAAAGTTTCTCTACAAATCCCACTACATCTTGGTCAAACAAAACAAAATGATTCCCCTAAAACCTAGCTTTTGGTCAATTGTCCCTAAGAAAGTAACCTAGCTATTAATTTATGTCCTAACTTCCCCAATTATTATCCTAACTCATCATTTAACCAAAACAAAACACAAATCTTCTCTCCAACTTCTCTCCAAAAATCCTCCAATATTTTCTCTAAGCATAAGTTCATCTTCTTCTTCAAACCTTCAAACACTTAACCAAAATTTCAAGAACACCCCTTCTACTTCAACAAAAATTCGAACACCCCTTCAACAAGGTAAGAAATTGTGTTCTAAAAATCATCTTGTTATCCTCTAGCTCATCATCTTCACTTCTTAACCTAAGTTTGATTTTTGGTTTGAGGTATACTTAGAAGACTTGGAAGACACTAAGAGCCTTACCATCATCTTGAAAAGGACTTCAAGACTTTGAAGATTTTGAAGAGAAATTGGACTATAAGGTAAGAAATGGGATTTTAGTATATTTTCTTCTTCTTTTCTATTTTCTAAAATTTTGATACTCCATTTTCATTTTTGGACTTTTAGGGGCTGACCTTAAGAGTTGTTTTAAGAGTGAGCAAAGAGACCCATTATGAGACCTCTAATAGTCTCATTTCATCTACTACACAAGGTAAGTGTAGTTTTACCAATTTTCTTCACCTCCTTCTTCTTTCCTTAAATTTTTAACCTCATTTCCTAACTCCTACATTTTTTTGGTATTCCTTGACCCTGGGGGCTGACCTAAGTCACTTCTCCTTCAAGAGTGAATTATTTCATCTTTCACCAACAAGTTCATTTTTAAGGTGGGTGGAAAAATCTTTCCAACTTGTAGGTGTTTTTACTTAAAATGCATGTAGTATTTTGATGTTGAGTACTTGAGATATATATGTTATGTATTGCATGTTAATTTCTTGTATCAAGTTGAAAATTTCTCAAGTATGGCTCAAAAATGTTATTTGTTGAAAAATAGGTGCAAATATGTACACTTTATTGTGATATTTGGTGAATGCTTGTGTGAATGGACTTGTATATGTATGACTCTTTAAATCCATGTTTTGTATGACTTATAACCTGGACAAGTCGAGTATAATTGATTGAATTTGAATTTTTGGACTTAAAATACAAAAATGGAAAGTTTGTGGACTTAATTGCAAGAAAATACAACTTAACGGTTCAAAAATGATGTTTGGACATTTTAATAAAGTTTTAAGAGTTTTTAGATAAATAAAATCCCCTCCAAGGTAATTTTGAGTTTTGGGGTACCAGACCCTATTTTAAAATTTATTTTAACTCTTAAGGTACTGAAAATCATATTTTAAGTGTATTAAAAATCCAAGTGTTTAGAGTTGGAAAGTAATTTTATAAAAATTGAGGGACCAAATCGTAAAAGATTAAAATTGAGGACCAAAATGAAATTTCCAGGACTTATGCAGTCCATGCACATGGAAATACTAATTTAACTATAACATAATTATATTTTGGACCCAAGGTTCAAATTTCATAACAATTGGACCCCTAAAAGCCTTAAAGGCAATTATTTCAAAATGGGACAAAAGTGAGATTTTCAAAAATTAAGGGACCTATACTTATTTCCTTTTAAAACTGCTTTTGTCCCAATATCCCACTGACCTTAGTGACATTTTACAACTGGAATCACATTAAAAGCCCTTCCGGTTTGTGAGTTCCAATTATTTTAAACTTAGGGCCCGAAATGACAATTTTAACAAATTTGGGGCCAATATGAGAATTTTATAAAAACTCGACATCAAAACTTTAAAAACCTGAATCTCTGAATAATTTAGAGAATTTAGGAACTGACCTCATAATTTTCAAGGTCGGGACATTTACTTATTCAATTTTTAACCCCAAAAGTATTGGTTTTTACAAAACGGGGCTAATTGTAAATTTTCTTTTTACAAGGACCTAACTCAAATTATTTCTCTTTTAAAGAAACAGCCCTGGACCCTCTGACTTTTAATAATGATATAAAAGATTTTATTTTCTTAAAACACCGTGGCTTATCGGATCGTCTTGACCGATCAATACGTGATCGTGGGGCGACTTCCTCGTCTTGCGATTTCGAATATATAACGGTACTTATGTTCCACCTAATCTTTCAAGATATCGAAGATTGCTTATCCTCCCAATAATCATCTTCAACCAAATTACTCCACCAACGCCATAATTGCCACTCGCGATTTTTCGAAAATGTTCCTGAACTGCTTCTCTGAATCAATAATACTCGACTGTCTGGTTGACTACCTGAACTTGTATTTACTTTCCTATTTGAGTCAACTTGGTGTGTCGAGCTCACAGTCGGAATGGATACGTCGGTGATGGAACCGAGCAGCTCGACTGCTATTCCACTCTCCAGCCCCATCATCCTAATCCCACAACTGAGGGACAGAGTTTGTCCAAGGGAAGCGGGTCGTAGTACTTGAGGTATAATCATGATTATGACAAATCCGAGCCTAGCTAGCTCCACTGTGGATTTTGTCTTTGCCTATGGAGCGATAAGGTGACAGGTCTTGGACCATCTTGCTCGGGAGTTACAAGGAAGAACGGGAATCGCTTGCCCGATCCACACGATTCTGGAGTTAATCGGACCCGTTCGGTTGGCGCTACAAATCCGTACGCAACCGCTACTTGTTTTGCATTGGTTGGCGCTACAAATCCGTACGCAACCGCTACTTGTCTTGCATAGGATTGGCGCTACTAATCCGCACGCAATCCTCCTGTCTTGCTTGAATCACATAGTGCCAGTGTGACCACGAACTGTTTTCTTAAAACTGTATAAGTATATTACTTAAATATATTTCTCACGATGCTTGTGGGCTGTGTGTGAAATCACGTATCATATCTCACGCATTTTTCATACAACTGTTTTCTTGCATTAACTATATATATCACCACACTTGCACACGATCACCCCATCCACTGAGATTTTTGTGTCATCCCTCCTGTTTTCTAACCTTTAGATGAGGACTATGTTGAAGATGTCGAACCAGCCACAGACTGATTACCCTCGCCCCGCCTGCCGAACTTGCATCCTTTTTCTGATGATTGTACTTTATTACATGTACTTCTGCTGATGTTGGACTCCTATTTATCCTGCTACTTTTTTCTCTCTTTGACTGTGATTTAAGGGCTAGGACCCTTTGACATTTAAGATTTGGATATTATACCTTACATTTAGTTTTGGCTTGTAAGCTTATTCAGGTATTTATGTCGGATGTATTTGGATACTTGTTAGACTTTAAGTTGTAATTCGTACTTATGTTTATTTTATTTCCGCTGCTTTAGACTCTCTTTCACTTGAAGTTATTTGTATCATTTGTCTAGACTGTGGGTTTTTTTCTGTTTAAGTGGTTGATTGTCGTCGCGTCGCGTTTGGGGCGTGACACATCATTTTGGAACAGAAGTTCTCATGTGTATATAAATATAATGAAAACACATGAACAAGAGGACCAAAATTTATGATAAAGATGGTTGATGCCGTTTAAAATTGGCAAATCGCTCAAAGTCAATGATGGTCCAACTTCTTCCCTAGAGCAAGTAATTCTTCAATAGAGAACGTGCATGCAATACTAGCAAACGTTAGATGAGTCCTAGAGTTATCCCAAGGAAGCCCCTCCGACGCTCAAGTCAGGAAGTAGGAGAAGTCCAAAGCGTGTGACTTAGATTAATACATAATACTTATAAACAATGAGGAAGCTCCTTTAATACCTAGGATGACGGGGCACGCGGGCTCAGAGCGACCGCGTGGCATTTTGTGGTAGATCAGTATAAACGTGTGGGACAAGATATCGGATAATCACATCGGGTCCAATAAGAATTAATAATATGTAATAATTAATTAAGTAATACAGAAAAAATAAAAATAAAGAATATTGGAAAAAATCATTTTTGTCCCCAACAAAAGCCCCCTAGTCCTGTTGTGGAAGGCGGATGGAGCAATGCGGGAGTTAAGAAACATCATGTTGCCTTGTATGGCTTTACTATTTTGGCTTTACTTGAAGGGTCTCACTCATTCTTGCACTAAGGACAAGTTGGGAAGAGAATTCAACCATGATTTCAAGAGGTAAATTTTCTATCTCTAACTTTTTTTTTTCAAAATTCAAGTTTTGAATTCATTGTTTGGTGAAATCTCGGGCTTTCTTCCTCCTCGGGATTTCAGATGTCTCGAGCCAGGTTTTAGTTCTCAGAATTTTGTCTTTCTCATTTCACGGTTGGGGGAGTTACTAGCAAATCTATGGTCAGTTCTATTCATCCTACTCTCCACTTTTGCCATGAGTTATTTCCGAATTGGCCCCGGAACTTTTAGTGGGGGATGGATATATTGAGTTTCCTTCGGGTACAAATCCGAGTGAGAATGACAATTTAGAGGAGTCCTAAAAGGAAAGTCCGGAGGAGATTCCTCAGCCAAAATATCAGCACAGGCTCTCTCTTGGGAGTATAGCTTTAGATTCGGAGAATTTAGTGAGTAGAGTTACTTCTTATTGCCTGAGGGGATTGCGAGAATGCTTGGGGTTGCTCGCTGCCTTTCGTATGCTGGCGTCAGGGCCAGAGGATTGGCTTGCTCATCCTCCTGAGGGATTTCTCACCGTATACTTGTACAGTTCGTCAGTTGGATTCTTTATTCCTCCTGATCCTCTTTTCATCAAAATTATTCAGTCGGTTGGGTTGTGCAACGGCCAAGTAATTCCATAGGCGTATTCTTGTAATCGAGGCTATGAGCATGCTATGGGCAAGCTGGGCTTGCCGGCTACTTGCGAGGGGTTCCACTCTTTTTTCCACATTTTATTTTACCTAAAGAAAATTATCGGGGAGACTTTTTTTTTTACTTCTTCCCCCACGCAGTGTAAGTTTCTTAGGTGACTCATTTCTTTTAGTGGGTTCTGGAAGGAATATTTCTGCTTCATGAGGGATAACGGCTGGGATCTTCCTTGTGGATGGGCTAGTGAGGCGTTGATACCCTGTGTTAGTGCTTCCTCCCGCCAAGAGTTGGTGGGACTTTATGGGGACAAGGTTTTGTTTGAGAACCCCTTGAGCATTAAGGATTTATTTTGTATTTTGAAGCATTTATTTCCCTGCTTGGTTCCTGCAGTTTACTTGTGTACTTATATTTTCTGATGCTTTGCTTTGACTTCCTTTTCAGGAAAGGAGAATATCATCATTACTGAGTTGATGGCTTTCAAGAAGAAGGAGAAAGAGAGAGAGAGAGGCAAGTGAGCTTCAGCTACTAGGGAAAGCTCTAGTGTTCCTCCCACAGGAGACGGTGAGAGGGGTTCACAATTCTCGCCGCTCAGAAGGCGGGAGACACTATGGGTCACAACCAGGCAACCATACTGAGGTCGTGCTAGCCTCTCGACCTCCTTTTGGCCCTTCCAGCATGAAGAGGCACCATACAAAGACCGGTGAGGCTTCTTTTGGGACTGTCAGCCTGCATATTTTGTTCTCTGGCAGACTGAGCCAGCATGAGGGGATCCTGTCTTTCTGGGATCCTTCAGACCTAGCTTGGGATAGTAGTACGAGAGGAGCGCTCTCTTCTGATGATCAGACCCATCTGGGGTCCTTGTCGTTCAAGGACATTGAGACTCACATCTGTTGCAATTTAGACATAGTAAGCTTATTTACTTGTTTTAATAGTTGTCTCCTCAATTCTTGTTGAACTCATGCCAAACATTTTCATAGATCATGAACCTAGCGGCCATTCCAAACCAGCGAGGTGATGTGTTAGAGATAGAGAATCGCCGGTTGAGGGGCCAGCTACAAAGCCTTAAGGATGTTGCAGATAAGCATGACACTCGGGTGGCTTACTTGACAAAGAAGTGTGAGGGGCTGAAGGTTCAACGTGACCATGAGGTCGAGACTGGTGAGTCGTTCCTCCAATCCTCTCGCGGGGTTCAGTGGTTGGCTGGAGAGAAGTCTGGCGCAGTGAATGCATACGTCTTGTTTGGGTCATAAGTCCGAGATGATACGGGAGTCCAATACTTATTTTGACATGGCCATTTGCTCCGCGCGCAGACTATTACGAGAGAGCGGGAAGGCTTCCTAGGAGTGAATGATCAAAAAGATCGGACGTCACCGGATGAGAAAGAGGGCAAGACCGAGCCCTTGAGGATATCCCAAATGTTGTCGGTGGCGGTGAGGAGGAGGGAAACAATCCGAGAAGGAGATGGCATCAAGGTGGACGATGCGGCTCCCTATGGTTTTATAATACCCAACTCTCGGCAACGATTAATATTTCGACTAAGGGCACGTTCAGGGGGCGAAGTGCGACTTGAGGTTTCTTCTTCCACATTCCCTTCTACCGTCTTCTTTATGCTGTGTTTGTCAGCTTCTCTAAATTTTCTCTTGTCGCTGGGTTTGCGGCCAGCATATGACTTGCCCAAATATTCCTGAGGATACCCTGTTCCATTCCATCGTACTCTGAAAATTTGAAGTCTTGATATTTGGTGGGAGTGGCTTGGTCAGTTTGCTGCGACAAGTGGACTTCTTCTCATTAGGGTGGTAACTTGTGAGTTGGCTTGACTTGCATGCACCGCTTGCGACTCCTCAACGGGTGCGTATGCATGGGATTGGGAGCATTGAGCTATGTTATTAGCTTCTCCTCCAACAGCAGCGCTTTGGCCTTCTTGATTTTCTCCCCGTCCTTCATTTCTTCTATCTATTTCCCCTAAGTCGGGGTCTTCAGCTGCTGACGAAGCTTGGAGAGGTCTCCCGGAGGCCCCGGCCGCAACTTGATTCCTCGTAGTGATTCAAGCGCCTTCTTTAAGCGGGGTTTGAAAGGCTCTCGTATTAGCGAACTTCTTCAGTGGCGGTGCTCCTCCAGGGAGAAGGCGGTGACGCCCCTTTGGTGGAGGAGGAAGTGCCCCTCTATGAAGAGGGGAGCTGGTCTCTCGCCTTTTGGGTGGTCTCTTCTCTCGCTGGTTTCCTATTCTAGTACCGGAAGTTGAGAGTTGGTTCCATGGGCTTGATATCTTATTTGTATCTTCTTGTCTCGATAGTTCCACAGGCACGATGTCAAAATGATGTTGCTTAAAATTGATGAGATCACCTAACGTTAACGACGGTCCAACTTATTCCCCGAGCGAGTTTCTTCAATTGGTAACGTGCCCGCAACACTAGTAAATGTTAAATGGGTCTTGGGTTGTCCCGGGAAGCCACCCAACGCTCAAGTCGACTAAAAGTAGGAGAAATTCAGAGCAAAAGACAGAGCAAATAACTTAGGTTAATGCAGAATATTTACAAATAAAGAGAAGAGACTCTTTTTATACCTGAGATGATAGGCCACGTGGACCTGTATCGACCATGTGGGCTTGTGTGGGCCGTGTAGGCCTATACAGGCTGTGTGGGCCGGTATGTAGGATAACCACATTTGGGTCCAATAAGGATTAATAATATGTAATAATTAATTAAATATGCAGAGAATAATAAAAGTAAGCAATATTGAGAAAAATCATTTTTGTCCCCAACAATGATTTTTTATACATGAATGACGAATATATTGATGCTTCCAATTTTTATTCCCATTTTCATTTTTTTTCGTCTGAATAGTATGGTACAAAACCATAATGTATATTTATGCCAGTTTCACCTCGTGGTAGTCACTGGCGGAGCTAGGGGGCCGACCTGCCCCCACCCCCTATTTTAAAAGAAAAAAAATTGTATACGTAGTTTTTTTTAAAAAAAAGTTTAAAATTTATTTTTATATGATTTTATTTTTTAATTTTTTATTTGGTCCACCCCAATTTCGTGTATTGTCCCACCCTGTTTTATTTTCTTTCGTGAATGTGTAATACAAAAAAAAAAGATGAAATACATGTATCATTTATTTTAATTAGAAAATTAACAAAGTAAAATAAATGATAAAATTTATAATTCAACTTATATAAAATAACTTTTCTGGAAAATAATTTTTAAAAATAGATGTTAATTAATTTTTTTTCGTGAATGTGTAATACAAAAAAAAATGAAATACATGTATCATTTATTTTAATTAGAAAATTAACAAAGTAAAATAAATAATAAAATTTATAACTCAAATTATAAAATTTAAATTTTCTGAAAAATAACTTTTAAAAGTAGATTGTTAATTAATTTTTTTTGGTGAATATGTAATACGGAAAAAAAAAGATCAAATACATACATATATAACCCAATGCATGTATGTGTATATATGTAAAGTTTTTTTTGGTCCCTATGTTCTTGCCTCAGGATACTGGTTTCATATAACCCAGTGCATGTATGTGTATATATGTATAGTTTAATTTTTTTTTGAGAAAATGTAAAGTTTGATTTAAAACATACAAAATAAAAATATAATATTTGAAAATGAAACAAAATGTGAGCTAGGTTAACATTACTAAAATATTTTAATAGTATTTTTCTAAATTTTTTAAAAATAATTCCTATATTTAAAAATTATAAAATTATTTAATATCGTAAATTTTTTTATTTTATTGATAGTTGAACTACATATATTTTCCAATACGTAAATTTGATTTTTGTAATTATTTGTATTTTTAAAATCAAGAAGTGATTTAAACTAAAAAAAATATAGGAAAATTATTTGTTTTTCTAAATATTTTAAGTACGAGAAATTTATTTTAATGAATTAAAACGAACTGGAAAAAGATATTTTTTAGAAAAATATTTGAAGGACAGAGATTTTTTTTAGTTTTCAAGTTGGACATTCATAATATTAATTTAAATAAATAACTCAAAATATAAAATTTAAATTTTTTATCATCAATAATATTAAATTTAACCAAAAAAAGAATAATGGGATCATTTTTGGTTAAAAATTTAACTTTGGTGTCTTATGGGACCATTTTTGTCGTTACAAATTTAACTTTGATGTCCTATGGGACCATTTTTGTCATCACTAGCGGTTTCCGTTAATTTTTTTAATGAATTTTCAGTTTCCAAGTCATATGGGACTATTTTTGGTGAAAAATGTCGATTTGTGACTAAAAGTGAGTCTAATGGGACTAAAATCATCGGGGGGTAAGTCTAATGGGACAAAAAGTGAATTTTTCTCTGTTTTTTTCTCTATAGAAATCACGTTGAACAATATTTTCCGTGATTTATTTTAATAAGAATGAAATATTAAAGTTGAGTATGTTATTTTTGTTATTACATGTGTTATTTTTATGTTTAATCAATGAAATTA
Source organism: Rehmannia glutinosa (assembly GCA_016081115.2). NCBI lineage: Eukaryota > Viridiplantae > Streptophyta > Magnoliopsida > Lamiales > Orobanchaceae > Rehmannia > Rehmannia glutinosa. The sequence continues at coordinate 115,506,722 of CM071926.1, forward strand.
TATTTGTAACATTAATTTTTTTAAGTAAATATAAGGGCCCCATTTTTTCGCTCCAGGCCCTTCAAATCTAGGACCAGGACTACGAGAAGTATATGGCTTTGAGTCTCTTTAAAAAGCGAAAAGCCAAAAATCGCATAAATTGATAAAATCACAATATTGTCAAAGACCCAAGAAAAAGACCCAAGAAAAAGAAGATATAACTTTGAAACAAGGAAAAATATTGAAGCATATGTAGTATATTGTCAATTAAGAGCCAAATAATTAGAAACAATCTCGAAATTTTTTGGCCGTTACAAATTTAAACTAAGAAACAAAAAATTTCCAATCACTGACTTTATTTTTTCCTTTCTGAAAATCAATTTTTTAAATTGGATTAATGACCATCCGATCAAAATTATAATTTATTTCCCTTCTTGTTTATGTATTACTAGTGTTTTACCGTGCGATGCACGGATGTATATTTGTGAGGCCTTTATTTTGTCTTGTGACGTGTGCATTTTCCTAATAATTCTACTTAATTATATCTCCTGAATTATATTAACTTTTATATAGCATCAAACAATAGACATGAAATATATTTATTTTTTTTTATTGATGAAGTCAAAAAATAAAAAAAATATCATACTTCATAATTATAAATAATACATTCAAGACTGTGTATTTGTGTTTCATCATAGAAAAGTGATTTTTTTATAGAATCGCATGTGCACCTACATCGCCTATTTCATTTCAAATCATGTCTAGATTTTTAATAAGTGTGAAAATTGGTGTCACACTTCTTTTCAAGGTTGTAGTAGTAAATTCGAATGAAAATTTATTTTCCAAAGTTGTTTGTATGTGTAAATTGGCGGCAAAACTTTTTGTAAAAGCTCATCTATATATATATAATAGCAGAAGTTTGGTCCAAAAATTTTTCCGCCCATTTTTACTTCCTAAATTTGAAAATTATTTTTTTGCAAAATCCTAACCGTAGATCTTGGAATCTACATTGAATATAATCTTGAGCATTAATACTGATATTAATATATATATATATAGATATAATATAGTCAAAGAATAATACAGAAATGACCACAACAATTATTTATAGAAAATGTTACTCATTAAGTAAATAGTCAATGATATTTAAAGTCAATATTTTATTGTTCATAAATTAGGAAAATATTATGAATTGTATTCCATATTATTATTATTATATCAAAGTTGCCAAATTTTAGATGCATGGCTTACCAAAACAATTAATTATATGTTTTGTTCAAGTATTTTTGGTAGCTTATTATTTATGTTAACTTAAGTATATTTTATACAAAATCCTCTCATATTATACTATTTCGATTGATTTAGAGAGACACTTCAACATTGTTTGATTCTAAAGTCGAAGCATAACCAACAAATATATATGGTTTTCAGATTTTCCGCGATTATCGTCTTCCTCAAATGTCCCGCCAACATCGGCAGGATTAAACCCCAATTATGCACTAAACAAGAGTTTGTTTATAATCTATCTTGTAGAACTGCATTACGTTTTTTGATTTCTAATAAATAAATTTTGCTTCTTTTTGTTTATTCCTTATATTTTTGTTGTATTTATTTTTTAAGTTATATTTCGTGTTTTATGCTTTGTTTTTTTTTGAATTATTCTCATTTTAAAAATCAATATTTAAATTTAGATGAAGATCGTGAATCGATTATATCTTTTGAAACAACAAAATTATGTAGCTTTTTGTATAGTGTATTATAGCATCAATTGTTCGATAGACACAATAAGCAACTATTCTTCTAAAAGAGATTATTGAATTTGATTTTACAAATTACAACTCAACAATTTGACTTATGGATTAAATTATTCTCTTTGATTAACAAATAACTAATTAATATTTTAAATAAATCCGAATACTAATGTAATAATGGTGGTGAATTAGTATTAAGTTTTTTCCTACTAACATCATATATATTGATCATACAATAATATTTTAGTAAATGATTTAATTTAGGACGACTTAATTGAAAGTTAAAAAAAATACAAGATACAAAATAAGATAGACAAATCTGGACCAATCATTCAGAAAATTCTCCTAACCAATGCATGTTTTAGAATTACCCAAAATTAGCAGTGTTTTATTTTGGTAAGTCAATGACTATATTTTTTGTAATGTATTATTAATGTATTCATAATTTTTTTAATGTATTATTATGATATTGCTGTAAAATTTGATGTAATACAACTACAGTTTTTATTTAATGAAATAATAGTTTGCTATAAATTTTTATTCATGATTTTTCCTGTTGTATTATTTCGAATAATATCTCAATTTAAATTTTATCAATTGATTATAAAAATCGTTATTCATTCTTCTTTAAAAGTGTTAGTCAATAGCATAAAAAAATATCTATCATACAGCTAACATATTCACAACTCATTCCTGCAACCTTTTCCTCATTAGCCGTTATAAAACAATTACAATTGCACATTCCACACACTATTATCTTGAATTATCCACACGTTAATTATATGATATGAAATCGGTCTAATTTAATTTTTTCCTACTAAGTTATACCATAGAATAAAAAATAGCAAGTTTTTGTGTAGGTGGGGAAAACGTTAAGATCATCTTATGTATTTTTGTATTATATTTACGAATACATTTATGAATTGATTACTGATTCTTGAAATTTGATTTAATTGAGAATGGAGACACTGAATGATTAGTTTTTGCACAATTAATTAAAATATTAAAATAACAATAAGAAATAATAATAATAATAATAATAATAATAATAATAATAATAATAATAATAGTAGTAGTAGTAGTAGTAGTAGTAGTAGTAGTAGTAGTAGTAGTAGTAGTAGTATGCATTTAAATTATTACTATCTTCATCTTTACATCATTTGTAACGTTGGTACTTTGTATGTGTGCATAAAATTTGAATTATCAGGATCTACATCTACAGATCACCTCTCAGAAAATTTCGCGAAACCTATAAACAGTGAAAATATTGAATTGAGCATTGTAATCTATACATTTTTAAGAACCACTTTCAGTGATATTTCGAATTGTTTTTATGCACTATATTGCTTAGCTTCAGAATATTTAAGCCGTCCACAATATATTTGGGGAAAATATTGGAAATAGTTTTGGATGATGTTTTCTACAAACAACGTTAACTGAGAAAAGTATAGACAAATTGTTTTGATTACTGTTATGATATTGAATTATTAAATTATGCTATATTTAATTGACCTTACAAATTGATTCATTTGACGTTTTCCAGAATTGAATTTGAAATTTAAGTTTGTAATTGAAAATAAATGTTATATATAAATTTTTGCTTTTATGTACTTTATATGAGTATTTTATTATTAAAATAAAATAATAAATACCAAAAATTTAAGTATAAACCAATAATAATAAAATAATAATACATGTGCAACGCGCGTTCGGGATTACTAGTTATAAAATAAATAAAAAGTTAACACATGTATATTAGTATATATGATAATAGGAGAACGAAGTACAATAATTAATGAAATATCAGTCAACAAAACATAATTTTGGCAACATTATTATTTTCATTAGATTTATTTTTTGGAGATATTTTTTATTTTTGCCGATTTTACCATGTATTTTATTTATTCATGTTATTAAGTCAATTTTTAATTTTTTTTGAAATTTAGTTGTGGAGATTTGTATTATACATTTGGATTTTCTATTTCTTATGTTCTATTCGAGTTCTCATATTTGGTATTTTTTATGATGAGCGATGCACGAATTGTATTTGAACAAAAATAATTTTTAGTGATTGCAAATTTTTCATAATTTTAATAAATAATTAAAATATAAATTTTAATTAATTTGATTATAAATCATACAGTTAAACAATATAAAAATAAATTATTACATTAAAAACCCTCTTTAAGGACAATAAAATTGGTTGACAATAAATTTTGTGAATGTGAATTGTATCTATTTATTGAACATGTTTATCTATAGAAAGTAAAAATTTGAAAAAATACAATTTCTCAATGCTAAATATTAATGTATTATATTTTCAATACAATTAACAATAAAGGCATTTCAAATTTCAATGTTTTTTAGGGTTTAAAAAGTTAAACAATTTTTAGAATTATTAAAAAATTAAACAAAAATCTTGTTTCATATTTAGTAACATAATTTTGGGAAAAATAAAATATTTCAAAAAATAAAAATTATTTTATTTTTATATATTTACATATATCATAAAAATATCAAACAAACAACTTCATATCTAATAGTAAACATGTACAACTTTAAAAGTTGAATATCAAAATACACTGATAAATATTAAAAAAATCTATTAAGAGGGTGTTTGGCTAAGCTTACTTAAAGCATCTTATAAGCTCCTACATCTGATAAGCTGTTTTAAGAACTTATAAGATGTTAGATCTTATTTTAAAAATAAGTTGTCAGAGTGTTTGGATAAAATAAGATAATTGAGCTTATAAGCTATTTTTATATCTTATAAAATTATCATTATATTTTTGTCTTTTGATTGTTTAAAATAGGAGCTTATAAGCTCCTTTAAAAAACGTTGGGGTGGAGGTACTTTTTTTTAGGAGCTTATAAGCTCTCTAACAACTTTTTTTTAGAGCTTATAAGCTCTTTTGGAAAAAAAATTACCAAATGCATTTTAAGAGCTTATAAGCTCTTAAACATCTTATAAGTTGTTTTTAAGAGCTTATAAGCTAAGCCAAACACCCTATAATATGAAAAGTATATTAATAAATATAAGAAGTAGTTTTCCATATACATTATTGTTTGATAAATGGTTTTATCATGATTTTGATGATTTTGTTTTTATACCAAAACAATGGTTTTAAAGGTTGTCCAAATACTCCTAAATGATTTAAAATATTTTTAATATTTTCCGAAGTATTTCCTCGAGTTTATTTTCGATAATATTGGACAACACTTTTAATGATTTTATGTCAATGGATTTTTACATTGAAACTATGTTTCTAAATGTTGTCCTAATACTCCCGATTGGTCTAAAATGCTTTTACTATTTTTCGGAGTATTTATTGGAATTTATATCGGACAACACTTTTTGTGTTAATGTGTTATTTCATCAAAACTATATTTCTAATGTTGTCCTAAATACTCCGTCGGTTTAAAATATTTTTACGAATTTTTCTGAGTATTTCTTGAGGTTTATTTTCGACAAAATCGGACAACATTTCATTTAGGAGGTCCACGGCCGACCAAAGAGGCGACCGTGCACAGGGAACACATTTCACGAAAGAACTCCCGAACTCCTAAAATTGGTGGGGGGTGACCGGTCGACCCCTTAGACCGGTCACCCTGTTGAATTTTTGTCGCGTTCTTTTCAAATCTTATTAGTGCTTGCGACGGTCGCTTCTCAAGTTTAAAGACAAAATTCTAACCGTTGTGCAACAAACAACTTTTCCCTAATTTGTGGGATTGAATTCTAACAGCTATAATCTTGATTTTAATTGCAATTTTTTTGTATATATCAGATTCCAAGAGGAGCCTATCAAATATCAATCATCTCCTATAAATAGAGGAAGATTTGAAGCACAAAAATAAGAGAGAACAACACAACACAACAAGATATACTTAAGCAAACACTTGGTCTTCTATTGTCATTATTCTTGTTGTAATTTGCCTAGCTTATCACTTTCACATCCTTGAGGTCTAGGCTATTCTTGATTACACTTGCACTCAATTGTATAATTCATTATCGAGTTGTAATCTTGAATTTTTGGGTTATCATTCAACACAAGATATCCTTGTGAGTGTTCTTGTGGTAAGAACACACTTGGGTGATCTAGGTGTTAGGTGTAAGAAGATTGTGGTAATCTTCTTGTTGAGGTGTTGAAGAATTTGGTATTCTTCAAGGTTGAAGATTGTGGTAATCTTCACAAGGTGCCGTTGGAGATTGTGGTAATCTTCAAGAAAGATTGTGGTAATCTCAAAGGTGGTGTTGAAGAAGAGTGTGGTGCTCTTCAAGGTGTCGTTGTAAGTTGGTGTTGTATTAATTTTGGTAATTAATAAAATCTTTTTTCTTTTGGAAATCCATCCAGGATATCTTTGGGGTGGTAGAGGATTAGGCTCTAGGTGGGTTGAACCTCTATAAATCGACGTGTGTTGTTTACATTCCGCACCTTTATTATTGTCTTTGAGCATTCAGTTCGAAAAAGAGGGTAAAATCGAAAAGATGGAGATAATCTATTCACCCCCCTCTAGATTATCGTAGCCGCTTGGACTTACAATTATTATGAATATAAATTTGTATTAAATAAAATTTTTGTTTCTTCTTACATGAATATATATAATTATAACGCTATGTATGGATAAATATAATATATATAAATAATACTTGGATACATATTTTGAGATATTTTCTTCAATTAAAATAAATATTTTGTGATTGAATTTAATCAACTTAAATACAATTCTATATAATTATGAAGAAATGAGATAATCTCAAAAATAAACTATACATATTTATATATAGTCAAAATACATGAATATGCAAATGATGTCCAGTAGCTCAAATACATAATTTTTAAAGCCCATTATAAAATAATGAGTAAATGAATCATGTTTTTCTTTTATTTATTATGTTAATTTTTTTATTTTATACATGTAATATAGGTGTCAAACTGAAGACTGTAAAAGATGATTAATTGGATATATTATACGTCAAAAACGGATGTAAAACAAAAAAATTATAAAAGTATAAAATAAAAAAAGACAAATATAATAATTAATGCAGTACACACACAAATTTGGAAAACTTATATAACTCTATCTTTAACTTTAAAAAATAATTTATTTAAAGAAAGTTGACCACCATATATAATAAAATCTCATTTTATTGGTTAAATCCGAAAAATAAAAAATATTATTATTTTTAGAAAGTGAAAAAAAGGCAGGAAAAATAAGAATTACTATTATAAGAATAGTCTCTTATTATATATATATATATATCTATCTATATATATATATATATATATATATATATATATATATAGATTTGGACGGAAATTCTAGTTTGAAAAATTATGGGGACTTGGAGGGAAAAAGTCAGAAAGAAATCTTTAATTCATTTTCCAAGTAGACCATAGGAGTTAGGATCCCATATTTGAAAGAGAGAACTCAATTTTGACCACCACTCCATTCTATATCGTCTACTCAAAAAATTTATAAAATTTGTTTTTTTCCTATGATGAAAACATCTAAACATTGGTCAATAGTGAAAATAACACCCTCAAAAAACGGAAAATAAATAATAAGATAATGACGTCTTTAATTATTTATATATAGGTCAAAAGTGCACCTGCTAGTAATTTTCAATAATTCAATTTTGTTGTGCTTATAGAAATTATGACCTTGTACGCCGAGGTTAAAGAACTTCTCGATATCAACCATTAACACAATAACCAAATTAGTTTACAAATTGTCAACACTTCGATGCTGCTATATCTTCTATTTGAAATAGATAATAATAGAGAACAACAGATTTCTTTTAATTTTATTTGGCCCAAATCAAGTTTATTTTGGTTGAATACTATTTTCTAAATATCTCTATTGTGAGAATACACAATTCATTTAATTTTGATTCTTATTTTACCTTTTTGTCAATTTAACAACAACACGATAAATGATACCAGGTGAATTAAATTCAATTATTCTATCGTAATATGGTTACTATTACTTTTTGAAATAAATATGGTTACTATTACTAAAATAAGTATTAAACTAAAGATTATATACAGGTATAAGGTATCTTGTTTATAAGAAATTGAATTTCTTTTGGATAAGGAAATGAATAAATGTATTTAATGATAAATTAAAAATAAAAGTTGGTAGTTTCTTAGTGAGTAAAATTGAGATCAATTAGACAATCCATACAGGGGTGCATATGTGGCCTGCACTTTGATGAGTAGTTTTATATTTCTATTTTAATATATATAGGAGATATCGACTCTAATTTGTTCAAGCTAAGTGTTCTCTAATTAATGCCATAAATAAGCGATCAGTGATTTTTTTTCTATGAATTCAGATTTTATAATGTGAAAGTGTGGCTGTCCATGATTGACTACAGTATGTAAACCAATTACATAAGTCGTTGATGCTTAAACAGTCAGATATTTCAACTAAAAACAAAGATGAACAACCCAAAAAGATGACGAGAAAGGAAGAAAAAGAGAAAAAACTGTTATAAAATAACCCAAGGACAGAAAGAAGGGAAATGGCAACTTGGCATATAAAAGACTGCCTATTTGGCCCCTAAAAAAGTTAATTTCATATATTGTTGTCCAAATAGTCAACGTATCAAAAATATTAAACTGAAACTACTTCAGCTAGACACAGATGTGCATTTCACACTAGCAAAAGCGATTTTTCATACCAGCTTAGCACATTCTTATATCCATTATAGTACCTTTCTGGCCATTTTTTACCTCGTTTCGTTGCATTTGGGATCACCATTGCAGTGTTGGAGGTATACGAGCCCACTTGTTATCAATGAACTTTTCACTTCTTCCAACTCAAGGCTTCTAATAATCTGAATCAGAGTGTACCTCGGATTTTGCAAAACTAACTTTGATTATAGCATTTAACAGTCCCAACTAAAGCAAGAGATTCTTTAAGTGCTTTGAGAAGATGATCAGGGTAGTCTTCAAGATGCGCATAACCATGCTCCGATTGCAAAGATCTCAGAACCCTACCAACTATCTGTAGGATGAGAATTAAGTTGAATGGTTTTAGCAATCAGTCCGGAATTGTTTTAGCCAATTGTCCTAAGCCATATTCTTTAGCCATGTTTTTCAAACACATCTTTTTCAGCCATTTTTGAGTTTAATTGTCCATTTTGCCCTTATTTTCATTTCTTGGCACCGAGAAATGCACCGGATCGATTTTTCGACAAATGGCCAAGTAACTCACCAAAGAATACAAGGAGGGTATGACTGTCATTTTTTTCTTCCAAATTTGCTAAAAAGATGTTTCTTTAAAAACATGGCTAAAAAAAATGTTGACTTGGGCCAAATGGTAAACAGGCCTATTTGCACTTTAGCAATTAAGACTAGATGAGTTTAGTTAGGACAATTTCAGAAATTGTAAACTTCTTGTGCAAACTTTACCTTTCGTGCATAGCCTCCGAAAGCTACTCCACTGATCAAAGCATGCGATGACTCGAATGAATTAAAGTTTACTTTCTCGCCATTTGATTTATCTGCATGATGACAGAAGTTGGTATCTTGAACGCATTCTATTGACGAGCTGAATGAGATAAAAGACGATTAAGAAGTAAAATACAGGGCCATTTTGGTTGAGATTAACCATATGCTAAATTAATTTAATACCAGATATGATGGTGGTTTGAAATAACATCTCCCTTTTTAACCCCTCTACTGTGTGAGCATTGGTACCACCAGCTAATTGGAGAAAACCTGTTATATGAATAGGTGAACATACATGATAAATCATCATTATCTTCAACTAAAATGATAAAACATTCTTTCTTTTTTCTGAAAGTATTCTCGTGAAAAAGGATTGATTACTCAGAGAATATTATGAAAAAGTGCACCAAAGATAGTCATTTAACCACACACCTTTAGGCTTGTCTCTGATGGAGGCTAAATGTAGAGCAAATTTAATTGCTTCCCTAGTTGTGCCTCGTCCAATATCTCCACTCATGGGGCGGCCATCCAACTACAGTTAGCACGAGATAGGAAAAAATCAAAAAGCACTTTGATTGAAAAAAATGCTTTAGAAGAATGTTTCTAAATGTTACAAGCTTGCACCTGCCATAAATTGAGGCAGTGCAGGTTGACTCTCATTGTATCATACATAGAATTCATCGCAGGTATAGTTAACTCCCCTATATCAGGCAAGCTAACCTGCACAAAAAGAGCAACTAAGATTTACAATCCAAAGAACTCGACGTACCAATTTGACTTATGCATATTATGACATTCATAACCACCTTAAACATTTACTTACTGCTACAAGCCTCAGCTTGTCAATTGAATCTCCCAGACCTTTCCAGAGTTCTTGGAATGACTCTGCCTGCCTATGAATGATCACTACATTAACTAACTCAATTTAGGTCAGTATGAAATTCAACATAAAGGTTGAATGTTGATATGAAAAATATAATAACTTCTCTTCCCAGAGAGACTATTTAGTAACTAGAAAATTAATCGGTGTACAAATTAAATTATGAGGATTTTGAGAACTTGCCTTTCTTCGCGGAAAAGAAATAGAAGATTATTTTCTCATACGTATGTAGGCATATACAGAATTTTCGTAGGGAGTTCCTAAAGCTAGATATATTTGTACAATGATGAATCCTCACTACTTTCAAAGCGTGCCAAGTATTCCAATGACAACATGTAAGCTAAAATTATATGCCAAACCAAATGAATGATAAAATTTTATTACTTCAATACCATATAGAACAACAAAATACTTTGACAACTATGAAGCTACCTTCCGCTAGTGTGAATTTCTATGGCATCAACATCATCCTGTTTAAGAAGTTCAGCTGTAGCAGAAACATCCCGTATGTATGGAATTGCTCCTGCATTAATAGACTAAAATATAAGGATGGTAAAGCAATTTTTCCATCAAATTTGGTGGAAATAATGGCAACAACTTAATGTCTGGAAAGCATTGAAGAAAATTGGTAAAAGTTAGATGTTAATGAAATTTAAAAGAGAAGTTAAGCAATAATGAACTCACTTATTTTATCATATGGACAAATTGGTAAGCAGCGACCACAGCCATAGCATCGTTCAGCTAAGACACCACCCTGCTTATGGATTTTATGTATGGTTGATAGATTTAAGCAATGATGTAAAACAAATTAAGGAAAAATGTAATATAACCTTGGATACACCAGATTTGCCTAAATATGAAATTGCATCAGCAGGACAAACATTCTCACACGGCCTTGAGCAATCCGTTGGACAATCATCTGGGTCGAATTCTGACAAAAAAAAAAAAAGGTGACATCATATTGCTAATGGTCCTTTTTTAAATTTATTTGGAAAATATTTAAGTTGTAGAATGCTTCAGTCCACAAGTTGACTTCATATTTTTGCACTGAGTCACTTGGTTATTTTTCCAATCTGTATCTTTTGCCTGTACTTATAACATGACTAGTGAAGTAACCTATAATACTTGCAAATAATCTTAATTTTGTAATTACAATACTTCAAATATGTATGTATCTTCCACGTAATAAACATATATTAATGTATTCCATAATGAAGATTGGAGGGACTACCAGCTTTACGAAAATGCAGATCTTCGTTATCATTGACACTGATCATCACCCAAGGCCTTCGAATGGGAATGATACCTCTGGCTGCTTCAATTCCGTCACGTACGGCATTTACAACTGATGCCTCGGCAGCACAATCAATGCAGTCAACTAAGATAACACCAAACGACAATAAAGGTAATTTTCTGTAGTCCATACAAATTATTTGAGTTAGACCCACATCTGCTAAAAATGACTTCATATTACACATTATATGAACTTAAAGGTACCAATCGACTCACTCCAATATGAATGTGAGATGGATGCTTTGATATGGGATGGAGGCAACAAAAGATTTGGTAAGTTCACACTCAATAAACTAGTTGCACCTTTTATTATCTGTAATTGCAATATAACTGCCCAAAGTATCATTACATTTGCCTCTCTACTTCCAAAGGAGTTGCACATGGGATAAAGCATTTGGAGCTTTTCTTGTGATTCCATTAACATTGGTCTCCAGCGTATGAGTTTGCCTACCTCCCATCCCAACCCATGGAAAAGTTAATTTTAATTCTGAAATTTGATCTTTCACACACACACACACACACACACATACATAGACACTCCAAAATTGTATTCTTGTAATTCATATAGGTCTCTTTAGTGACATCAGCTGAAGTTACACCCCCGTTTACAGAGCACAAAGCACAACATAAACAAACTAAATCAAACAATGTAGAATCTACAAATTCTCAGACACAGTAAGCAATTAAAATATTTCTACATAAAATCCCTTCATTGAATTAAATCATGTTACCTCCAGCAAGGGTGTAAACCAGAGAAAGATTCCTGATGTCAACCACATCCTACATCCAAAAATAAAAGTGAAAAAAAATATAATTACAGGCAGAAGAACATTACTTTGTTTTTTAGTTTTAAGTCAGAGAAATTGAAGTACCTCAAAGCTAGCACCACAAATGAGTTTAACCCAGTTTCCCTTTTGGAGGGAATCCAGTGGAGAGGCGATGGTCGAAGGAATTCCAGTTTTTGTAATCAGGTTTTTAACCTTTTCAAGGCCTACAACACTATTAGTGCTTCTTGCACATAGCTGACCTGTGTAAAACAAGCAAATAAAAACGGAATTAATTACTATAAGTGCTTTTAAATACACAGAACCATGACGAGAGAGAGATACTTGAAAGTTGTGGGGAAAGAGAAGCACAACAAGAGAAGCTCAGAACCATGTTTATGGAGTAGATGAAAGGAGAGAGTTTGCACTGACGATCAACAGAAGAAAAGATAAAATCATCGAAGAGACGAATGGATAATTTTTCGGGGGAGGGCAATTTCGTCATTAAATTTATTAAAATTTACCAATCATGGGAAGCGACGAATATTGATCTCCCACGGAGGTATTTTCGACGTTAAGTTTAGGGGAAATTAAAAAAACTACTCGTGGCATGCTATTTAATTTAATTACAAAGAAATTCAGTTATTAAAAATGATAAATAACTCCTTGAGTTTTGTATCTACCAGACAAATATCTCCTTTTGACTCTCGAGACATAGGGGTGGCCAAATGAAACTAGAATCGTGGTCACCATTGACCGGTGAACGGTTCCAAAACCGAAACCTGAACCGTGTAGGTCGGTTCCGGTTCCAGTTATCTAGTCTCAAAATTAGTGGAACCGTTGGTTAGAACGGTCGGTGGAACCGACAGTGTCAAGGTTAAAACCAACGATTTTTTTTTTGGTAAACATATGATAGAAGAAATGTTAAATATTTATTATAATATCTTATATTCATAACTACACGAGACATGTTTTAAACCAAATGTTATAAGTTGTTAGCAAATATGAGTCAAAAGATAAATCACATATTTGCACATAAAGTGTGGATCGAAAGTATACCTATTTTGCAAAGATAATTGTCGATCCACATAGGCGAGGATTAAGCCCATCTACATTCTTCTTTTGATCCATGATTAAGCCATTTACAAGCCTCCTCATTGATTGAAATGCAAACAATGAACGAACCTCGTAAATTGGTTGAACCACGAGCAAGATCACGAACCGTCTTTCTCGTTGGTGTAAATAACCACTAGAGTTATTCACTTTGATGTGCACACCTTAAACCCTTAGAGAACTTTGGTGATGCTCCAAGAAGAATACCGTAGAGAGAAATTTTAGGAGAGAGATTGTTTTCTTATTGTATGGAAGAGGTATATTTTCCATAAACTGATATTGTAGGGAGATATATTACTACATATCTCAATCCCATATCTCAGTTAGAGTTCTCATATGAGAGGTTTCTAGATAAACCTCATCTAAATAGGACTACATATTATCTCAAATATAGATGCAACATAATTGCACCCATTTTTTTTACTTCATAATCGATCAACTCGGATCTCATCTTAGCCTCTAGCTAAGCTAATTATACTTATTAACCTTCCTCACTACTCTAGCGCGAAGGCGATCATTCGCAAACCTTCTTATGCGACACAATCTTTTAAGTCTCATCATGCTCGCTCTCTTAGCGCCAGGGCGATTGCCCTTGTGAGGGCTAATCAAAGCCTAGTGACAACTCAAAACTTCAGTACCAAATATGAGAATCCAACATATCTCATTAATCACATTATGTTCTCACAAGCCACATAATCAATTCTACTTAATCCCTAATGACTTACATGCCATTGGAGCATATCTTCAAACAAAGGCTCATAAAAGGGATCAATGTCCACACCGCTCATAGAAGTATGCATGAGAACAATTTAATTATGCGCAAAACTCTTAAGTGAAGTAATGCCTCGAGTAAGTATATTTGGTCTACCAGCAATGTTTGGCGCCCAAACCATACACCAAAGTGGCTTTATCATCACAAAGACAACAAAATGCATCATGGGTGTGCGCATAATGCTTTTCTCTAACAAATCATAGATCAATCTATTAAGATATCTAAGTATCCACATGTCGGCATCACAATAACGTATTGATTACTTCGATATTCACTCACCAATCACACTGCTAAGTATATGACTTGTTGAGTACGCACATAACGCACATAAACATTCGACAGTGCGCACATAAACTAGCTAGCATTTCTTTTCTTCTTCCTAAGACATCGTTTCTTGACTAAGAACATGATCTTTGACCATGGAGTGTAAATATAGTGTCACTGAGTGGCGATAACCAGTCATCACATTTTTGCCATATACAGTGAGATACAACTCTTGACACGTGTTTAGTGAATTAATTGACCATCATAGGCCTATCAAAATAATAGCTTGATGAAATCAATGATGACTCAAGTCACATTGGAGCTTCTTGATCAAAATGTTCTGAATTGCAAAGTGGTAGACGGAAAATTGAAGAACTCCCTGGGGTATGGGTTGGTTCTTAGTTATTTGTTGCATAAGAAGGGCTTGCCTCTGAGGAAGGGGAAGCCATTTCATGTCAACAAGAGGTTGTTTAGAGATAATCTCTCAGTTGCACAAAAGAAGGCCCATACAAATAAAAAGGGGGCGCTTCTGAGGGGAAAACGGCTAAAAATAAGTGAGCTGAGACTGCCTCAGACCCGAAGAAAAGGAGAACAACTGCTATTCACAAGGCAGCTGCCCCTAAGAAGAAGAAAACTGTTCCAGGAAGTCGGCTGAGGGATGAACATGACGAGTGAGTTGTGGCATTTGACTCAGAGATGGCTAAACAAATACACTTTGATGGGCAAGGGAGACCTTCTTCCCCTACCTATATGGGAATGTGATGAGAGACACAACTGCACTCTCATCATCATCTGATTCCCATTCACCTCAACGTGAACATGTTAGAGGTGAAACCACAATTGAAACTGTGGAAGTTGAGTTGAAAACTCACATTGGTATAAACTTGGCTAAGGCCAATGGAGAAGGTGATGAGGATGTCAGTGTTGTCGATGTCGAAGATGATCAGGAAATGGCTGCTGATGGTGGAGAAAACATACTTGCCTCAAATCCTCCGGAAACTGAAGTCAGCTTGTCGGAAGCTGAGCAAATTATTGAGACAATTGAGAAGCCCACAACTAAATCAGAACCAGATACTCAGAAGTTCGTTGTTGAGACAATTGCCCCTGAAACAACTAAATTAGCCAAGTCAACTGAAAAGACTGTTGTTGAAATAGCAGAAACAAAATTAGCTGATTTACCTGCAACAACTAGCTTGAACCCCATAGAAAGAATTGCCGAGGCAGTTGGTGATACATCTGCAATGGGGACTACTGAGAAAAGTACAATGAATGAACCTGCAATTGAGACTGCAAAAGTGGTGATGGAAGATGCATAAGAATAGACGTTGGGAGATGAGTCATTCTAGCTTACAATTGACCCAATACACATTGATCTGATTGAAATAGCTGAGCCAACATAACATGCAAAAGAGTCTGTCACAACTAACTTGAATGAATATGGGCCCGAGGCAAATGAATTAGAAAGTGCTACCAACTGCTGAGATAAAATTGATGACGCAATTGAGTTAGATAATGAAGAAGAAATCCCAACCAATCAAGCAACGGGTTCGAACTACGCACAATATGGGTTTGAACTAGTTGACCCTTCCCTAATAGTTGCACTTTCTGATGCAAGTGATGCTGTTGAGACAACTGATGCAGAAGGAAATGAAAATGATGAAGCAAAATCCACTGCTACCAATGAAGCTATTAACACAGCTGAGCAGGCTAAAACAGTTGATCGTGCCGATGAAGCTAACCCATCTGAGGCACAAAGAGCTGCAAATCCGGGGGAATAGGTAAGGAATCCCTTTGGAGATGAAGAATGATATTTCTAAACCCCTCATGAAGATTTTGGTGAAGGGACTTCTAATCTTCAAGATGAGGAGATCTCTGATGAAGAGTGACCTGCGAGTTTGCCCAGTTCAAGTGCATGTTTTATCATCGAGGAACTGCAGAGCCTAGTGAGAACAAGGTAGTTCTATATGATCCAAACGGAAGAATGCCATAATTTGAATTTGCCCTTGGTGATGATAGTCGACTGAACAGTGAACTGAGAAGGGCCTATCGATACATGTTTGGGGAGATGAATTCGATGGAGTGCGGCTTCTCTGATCTATCTTTGAGAATTGATCATCAAAATGAAAATATCAGCAGAGACTTATATGACTTACTACACTGGGACAGAAATGGACTGCACAGACTCAAGCTCTCAGAAAAGAACACAAAGGAACTTCCAACGTCTATATAATAAGTTGCTCATCTGGGTCTATAGCCAGATTGCGTTTTATAATCGCCAGAAGGATAATTTTGAAAGACTGAACACGAGCAGGCAGAGTGATATGAATTTTTTGGAAACAAAGATTGAGGAGAAATTTGAGTACTTGGCCTAACTGAATTAGAAACTTTCTTCTCTACAAGATCAACTGATAGCACTTAGTGCAAATCACTCCGCAATAGAGTCCATGGTAAATATGAAGCTAGACTTTATCATTCAGAACCTCCAACCTTTAGCTGATAATGCCAAAAAGGAGGGAAAAAGATCCTCAATATTTGGCACTCCTTTGGCACCTCCAGTTCCACCATCAGTCTCAGTTGAACAAAGAGTACAATCTGAATTTGGAAAAGGCTAGGGACGAGATGGCTGCCTTAGACAACATTCAAGAGACTAGGATTGAGATGCTTAGAAGGAAATTTGGAGGACCACCAATAGGCTTGTTTCGAAAGGAAAGGACCAATGAATTATTTTGATACACTCATTTTTAAGGGACTTTATAAAGGGATGATCTTAGAACAAACTTAGAACACGGATTAGGAGAAGGGCTTGCAGGGTATTCAACTATTGTTAAGTGGTTATTATGCTTATGCATGTAGTTCAGGGTGTAATCAACAGTTTGCATGTATAACTAGTATGTTTGGTCTAGTTTTTCTTGTTGGGCGTGATATTGCGGTTGCCCGAATATTCTTGCAGGAAATAGAGCTAAATTGGAAGAAAATCGATAGCACGTCCAAAGAGTATGCCAAGAGCCAAACAGATAAACGAAAAAACGAGAAAGAGTGAAGCATACGACTAGTCGTGCAATACTACACGGTCGTGTGCATGCCATTTTCAAAGACTTTTCAACAACCACATGGCCTGACCATGTGGTAGCACACGGTCATGTGCGATATTTTTCAGGGAACTAATAGCAAACACATGACATGCCTGTGTGAATCTATAAGACCCGTGCATCAGAGCATGATTTTTGGATTTTATTTTCTATTTGTGCGAGGACCAAAACGCGGATCCAAAAAGGCAACTATAAAAGGGAAAAAAGACCTAACAGAGAGAGGGAGAGACATCTAGGACAATAGAGGACGACATGAAACAAGAAAAAAGAAGATTTCAAGAGAACAACACGCGAGTTTTACCAACAACGAAGGCACAAATGTTTGAGATTTGTGAAGATCGATTCGTCCACACACAGGGGTTTCGTCACCATATCTAGAACTTCTCTTTCGTGTCTTATTTATGTTTAACCTTTTGTTTGATAATTTGTCTATGAATTTGAAAACAATGATCTTAGCATAATTTCATATTCATTATAGGACATGATTGAGACTGTAAATTCATATTATTTCTGTTAGTTTTTTTTTCTGTATTGATCTATTGCACCTGTTTATTTGTGAATTCGTACGTTTATTTCTTGTGGATTATTTGGCCAATGATTTTCATATTTAATAGTTAGTTCATAATTTGAGAGATGGGTTTTAACAATAGATAATATATTCACAATATAAACAAGAGTAGAGTCGAGAGGCTTCCAACATTTATGGGGTTGGTATTTAATTTTTTATACTTTTGGGAGTTGATCATGATTGTTAAGTAGATATGCTAGCAATTCGATATTAATCTATGGCTTATTTGCTTCAAGAGAGGGAATAAATTAGGTTAGGAATTAAACCCTTCGATAAGATAAATTTGGATCTTGTGAAACACAGATTTGATATGATATTGATGAAGTAAGTCGAGATCATAGTTGTAATGACCCAAATTTTTATGCCTTAATGAGAATTTTATTAATCATGTTATTTATTTATTTTATAGAATAATAATGGAGAATTTATTAATGATTTCACTAGATAGTTAATTTGTTATATTACGAATAATAAAAGAGTCTTTTAAATGGATTGTGAATTAACTTTATTTGGGTCTTACACGAATAATTGGATCTTTAATTAGTTTGGAGTTTTAAATCATGCCCATATTGTTAGTAAATCAATTATAAGCCCATGTACGGTAAACCTAGCCCAATTAGGAGTAGGTTAAAACACAGATATAAGACACGTAAAATCCCACTTTAGAGAACACAGAAATACAGGTTAACTGGAGAGAAGAAGAACACGGCAGTTAGGGAGAGAGAGATCGACCAAAAAGATGTTGTATTTTGTGAGTGTTTTTAAAAGATTGTATATCCCACATAGAAAACCAAAAGAAGCTTTATTCTCTTTATTAGTGAGTGACCCTTATGAGCTTAGTAATAATGGGCCAAGAGAATAAGGAGGCCTCGCGCACATAAAGAGCTGGGCCAAATTTGCGGTTTCAAGTGTAAAATCGCAGATTTGCCCCGCCCTGCGCGCGGGCGATACGGGCTCTGTTTGATACATGTTTTTATCTTAATTTTGATGATTTTATTTTGTCACCAAAACAATGTTTTTAAAGGTTGTCCAAATACTCCTAAAATGATTTGAAATAGTTTTAATATTTTCCGGAGTATTTTCTCAAGTTTATTTTTGATAATAATGGACAACACTTTTAATGATTTTATGTCAATGGGCTTTTACTCCTACACAAGATTTCTAAATGTTGTCTAAATACTCCCGATTGGTTTAAAATGTTTTTACTAAATTTTCGGAGTATTTCTTGAGTTTTATTTTCGACAAAAATTGGACAACATTTTGTCTCGTGGTCGACCTGGGTCGTCCCATAGGGCAACCCGTGCACAAGATGATTTTTGAAACAGAAAAATGAGATGGAAGTAAAATCGGCGGTCGGCCGGTCGCCGGTCAGGGTCGGTGGGCACTGCATGTTTTGTTTTGAAACAGAACAAATCTTCTTCGATTTTTCATTAAGGTGGACCGGTTGAGGCAGTGGGTCGACCGGTCGAAGCCTATGTCGACCTGGGTCGCCTGTTGAAATTTTCAAAGTGTTCGTAATTCTCTTGTTTAAATGCGACCGATCGCCTGTATTGACAAAGAAAAATATGACCGTTTGGCAACAGACACATTTCCTTAAATTGTGGGATTGATTTAATGACTATATTCTTGATTTTAATTGTATTTTTCTGTAGATTTTCAATCCCCAAGAGGAGCCTATGCTTGATCAATCATCTCCTATAAATAGAGGAAGTTTTGGAGCAACCAAAACAACAATTGAGATACAACACAACAAGATACACTTCAAGCAAATACTTGGTCTTTCATTGTTACTATTCTTGTTGTAAATGTGCCTAGCTATTCACTTTCACATCCTTGAGGTCTAGGCTTTTCTTGATTAGACTTGCACTCTATTGTATTATCAATTATCGAGTTGTAATCTTGAATTTGGGTAATCATTCAACACAAGATATCCTTGTGAGTGTTCTTGTGGTAAGAACACACTTGGGTGATCTAGGTGTTAGGTGTAAGAGGATTGTGGTAATCTTCTTGTTGAGGTGTTGAAGAATTTGGTATTCTTCAAGGTTGAAGATTGTGGTAATCTTCACAAGGTGTCGTTGAAGGAAGATTGTGGTGATCTTCAAAGGGAGATTGTGGTAATCTCCAAAGGTGTTGTTGAAGAAGAGTGTGGTGCTCTTCAAGGTGTTGTAAGTTGAATTTGTATTAATTTCGGTAATTAATAAAATTCTTTTTCTTTTTGAAATCCATCCTGGATATACTGGGGTGGTAGAGGATTAGGCCCTAGGTGGGTTGGACCTCTTTAAATCGACGTGTGTTGTTTACATTCCGCACCTTTATTATTGTGTTTGAGCATTCAGTTATAAAAAGAGGGCGAAATCGAAAAAATGGAGATAATCTATTCACCCCCCTCTAGATTATCGTAGCCGCTTGGACTTACAAGTGGTATCAGAGCCAAACTCTTTGGCAAGCTCGTTTCACATCGCGAGTAAAGAGAAACGATCGTCGGCTACGAACGAAGCTCATCTATCCGGCACCTCCACCACCAAGCCACCACTATTTGATTCCAAAAATTTTAATTTTTGGAAAGAAAGAATGGAATGCTATCTACAAGGTTGCGGGTTCGACATTTGGAACACCGTCATTAATGGAGAATCCATTCCGATGAAAGATACACCACACACCTCAAAAGGCTTCAAAAAGCTCAATGATGAAGAAAAAAAAATCATCTCCTTAAACGGTAAAGCTCTCAATATTTTGTATTGTTCATTTACTAATTTGGAATATGATCATATTGTAGGAATAAAATCGGCACATGAAGTATGGAAAAAATTAGAAGCCATCTATGGAGTATTTGCAAATGAAAGGAGTCAACCAAAAGCATCTACCTCTCAAAGGGATACAAGTTCATATCTAAGGAACAAGCCTCTTACAACTTCCAATTATGAAGAAGTTGAATATTGTTTTATGGGCATCAATGAAGAGAATGAGGTATGTCTTAAACCCTCTACTTCCTATGATATTGTCATTCAAAATGATTATAGTGATTTGCAAAATGATTATGATGAACTTCAAAATGAATTCCAAAGCTTACTTGTTAAATACAAAAATTTGAAAAAGGAATTCAATATTTTGAAAAATGATAAGGATAGTTTACTTACTTCCTATGAATCACTATCATGTGCTCACACCACCACACTTGACAAGGTTAGAAACCTTGAAAAAGAAAATAGTACTCTTGTTGAGGATATAAATTGCTTGAAAAATGATTTATCTAAATCCAACTTGAGTACCAATAAAATGACCAAGATTGTTGATTGTTGTGGTAATTCGAAACTAGAACTTGATCATAAGCTTAATGGTGTCAATCATATGAATAAGAATCAAGTCTCCTAGAATTATTACATGCTTCTATTGTGGTAAAAAGGGTCATACGGCTAATTTTTGTCGAGCTAGAAATAGCTCTAATTATTGTTGGAGACCTAAAAGTCTCAAGACTAATCCCAAAGGACCCAAACACATGAGGGTACCACAAAATAATGTCATATTAGGTACCCAACTAAACAATGATCGAAGAAAATTCATACCGCCAATAAGACATCAAATGACCGTTTCATTTGATCAAAGAAGGAGAAACTATTTTCGACAAAGCCAATTTTCAAAAAGAGACCATCAACAACGGGAAGGTAACAAACCTTGGAAATGGAGTAATCAAAGAAGTCATCATCAACAAAGTGACTTCTCAATGGGAAGATATCATCAACAATGGGAAAGACACAACCCATGGAAACGGCGAAATTGGTAAACCGTATCTCCCCATTTATATATGCATTTTATTTTAATTCTATGCATGTTTTTAAATTGTGTCTTTATTGCAAAATGAGTCTTCAAGTATTTATTTTTAATTTAGGTCTTTAATACATTTGTGAGTTTCAAAATATTTTTAAAAAGAAGACCTTGCATGATTTTCTAAAACTCTTGTGCATTTAATTAGACTCATGTGATCTATTATCTCTTATGAAATCTTATAGCATAAGGTCTTTTTGATATCTCCTATTACTTGCCTACACTTGTATTTTTTGTGCAAACTTTGTCTAAGAATTGTGTAGGATATGTATCTCATATTCATTGGCCATTTCGTCATCAAGCTTCTTAAACTATCGAGGTATGTTGACTCGTATTTTTCTTAGAACTCGATATTATGCTTATGCACACATCTTTCAAGATATTTTATTTTAACCCCTTAAGAGCCCCTAAATGATTTTGCAAATATTTTCTTAAAAAGGGCACTACTTGTTAAGTCTCGATTTTCTCGAATATATGTTTTCCCAAAACCCATATTTATTGGACTTGATCCAAAACTTTTTTTTTTGCAAAGTTTTAAAACTTTTGGGGTGAAAAATCAAATTTTTGAAAATTCTGGGAAAAGAGAAATTACCTGGGACGGTCAAAGCAGGGGCGACCGGTCGCCCTGCACGTCGACCGGTCACACCCTACCTCGACCGGTCGCCTGTGCTATTTTTACAACTTAAAATCATTTGTCTTCCTCTCAAAATGCATACGAGAAATCTCTAAAACCCTTGGCACGATTTTTCCATCCCCTTTTCTCTAGAATCTTCAATTCTTCATCATTTTTCACGATTCTTGTTGCTAATCTTCTTATTTTCACAAGAATCTTACATATATGGCTCCTCCTAGAAATTCTACCGGTCGAAATCCCATCTCCAAGCGTAGAAGGGGCGGAGAGGGTTCTTCGAGAAATCGACAAGAGGAAGCCGAACAAAGGGATATTCAAGCCGCTCAAAGAAACGTGGCTCAAGAAGGTGATGATGTTCAAAATCCCATTCTCTCTCGGGCCCAAATTACCGAGCTAGGCGGAACAATTTCGCTCCAAAATTGCCGTTGGGCGAAAGGTAAAAAATCCTTTGTTACTCAAGCTCCTAATTCCCACAATGTTCTTAATTTCATCAATAAGTATGCAGAATGGTATTATGAGGATTCGGGAATGGGAGAAAAATCTATTGCTCGGACTAAAATGTGTCGTTTTAGTTCATTTACAAATGAGTATCCTACTATTAGAGGATTTTTTGAGGAGCAAGGTTGGATGTATCTATGGGAGCATGCTTATGTTTTGTATGATGATGATATTATCCAACATTTTTATGCTAATATGTGGGTGCAATATGATAATGAAAGGAAGCCGATTGCCGTTAATTCGCTTGTAAAGGGTCGTCATTTTAGATAGACTCCCAATGATATTTGCCGGCTCTTACATGTTAAAGAAGGTGGTTGGGATTATTTCTCTTGTGGGACTTGGAATGATGAAATGTTGGGGGTGTCGATGAAAGAAGTTAAGACGTATTTGGGAGTATGGCCAAAGTATTCTTTGTTGGCAATGACACTTGAGCATCGTATTTTGTCGGTCATTGTCTCATATTGCATTTGTGGTAAGTCGGGAAAGATGCCTAGCAACATGGATTACTTTTTGACTTATAAGATTGCTAGGAGGGAACCACTTAACTTTGGTGCCATACTTATTCAATGTCTAATTGAGTCCATCACTCAAGGTAATAAGAAGTTGGTTATGGGAAATTGGATTTGTAAACTTCTTATTCAATCGGGACTACCTTCGTCGGAGTGTAACTCGGAGGTATTTCAAAATGACTTCGACATTGATAACATCTCCCAAATGGTCACGATGCGCAAGAATATGGACATCCGACCAACTAAAATGGCTAAAGGAAGAGGTCAAGAGTCCCCCGATCCTAATGACTACTTTGATGACGCCGAGGCCGCAAGATTGGCGGAAGAGGGTGAACCGAGCAATCCGGAGGGTAATGCCGGTGCTCAACCACCTAGGAGGTATACTCAAGCCGAATTTGACGAGATGAGGGCTTTTCATGAGACGAGGTATGAGGCTTTGGAGCAAAAGACCTCCAAAATGCAAAAGTCTATCGGGAATTTGAAGAAATTCATCAAGGACTTTACTTTCTAAGCATTTTCATTAATGTTGCTTTGTATTTTTATGAACCTTTGTAAAACTCCTTTGTACTAATGATATTTGCTTGTTTTCTTAAAAGGGTTAAAATTGCAAGTTGTTAATGACTTGTGGATGATCATGATTTTGATGGAGTATTTGATGGTAAAAATACTCTTATATGGCATGGTTTGATAATTGGTATGAAGTACTTGATGGTAAAAGTACTTCTCTTAATGCTTTGATCATTATGCTTAGTTGGATATGTTGGGACATTGGATATATCATACATGTATTGTTAAGGTATGATTTATATTACTTGATGGATGCTCTAATTTTTGGCATTTGTAATGCCTTGATCATTATTAGCTTATATTATCTCAATTGGGTTGAACCCTTGAGAATCTACTATGTTTTGAGCCTCTTATTTGAGGGACTAATGTTGCATATTTTGCATATTATATTGTTGAGCTTTGGAATGAGGTTGATTGAAAATTTTTGGCTTGAAACTTTCTCAAGGACTATATACAATCTCTTTTATTTTTCACGCACACAAGGTGTTCGATGAAATGTCGCAATGAAACTTTCAACTTCTACATGATTCTCTTGCTTCAAAATGTCTTAAAATCTTTTTGAAATCATGTTTTTAGCTAACTAATGAGCTTATGGATCTCTTATGTTAAAATTCTCCCATTTTCCTTGGACTTTAAGTATAAATTGCTCGATGGTTGATAAACCGTCTCGTTTGCGCATTTTGATATATTTGTATGATGTTTTTATCACCCTAACATTCTTTTTGATGATTCCAAAGGGGGAGAAACAGGATATTGGCTCATTAGCTCAAAGAAGCTAATAAAAGCTTGTCATAGAAGCTATAAGCTATGGCTCATAAAAGCCATAAGTCATGATTCATTTTTAGTCCAATTATTGCTTGATGGACTTTTACAAGTGTTTAATGATGTTTTTCAGCAGGGGAGGGGAGCTTATAAGCTCTTGAACAATTTGTAAAAGCTAAAGCTTTTAGCTTATGAAAAAATTGCTTTTACATTATTCTTGATATGCTTGTTGATAGGGGGATGATGGCTCAAAAGCTACCTTTAAAACCGTAGGCAGGTGCACCTATCGTTTTATAGTATAGATTATTGAGTACCAAGTCATTCCCACGAGGATTGTAAGTACTAATAATTACTGTCTTTTTGTTATTTAATCTAACAATTTTCAGAGTTTTTGTTTGTTGAAAAAGGAAAACAAATTATAAATTGTAAAAATGAAGGAAGATTTGTAAAATAAGAAATCAAGAGATAGAAATGTGTTTGAATGTAAATCCCTCTAGAATGTTTTTGTGATTTGACAAGTTAAAAAACAAACCGTAAGCCCTTAAGCAAAAACCAACCTCCTTTAATAAAATCTCATGTCTTGTGGACCGTAGAAATTTCCAATTTAAGTTAAACCCTTTCTCAAGGCGAAAAACTTCTAATCTCAAGTTGATTAACTGAAATCTCTTTCTAGTTAAAACCCCAAGACAAACATTATAATGATTTGTGAATTCCCATATTAGGTTTGACCCTAATCCGAAGATTTATGTCGCCCTATATCTAGGATTGCATGCAACTCTTTCCCTTATATAGGTTCTATTTCACCATGAATCTCTCGATTTCCGGATGAAAAATAAACTTCAAATCAATATTGCGCATATATCAATTCGAATGAACGAAGCATAATATAAGTGAATCACACAAAATATGAAGATTTTATTAAAAACATACACACCTTAATCACAAATCCATTCTAGAGTTCATTACATTCAAACACTAGGAGTTTAGCTACACATGATTTTGACCAAAGAATAAATTACACAAGAAGATTTAAATATTGTAGACATGGTGTACTTATCTTTCTCAAAATCTCAATTGACTTCTTTCTTGATTGATGATGTTGCTCCAAGCCTTCTTCTCCAATATTGCCCCAAGCTTTCTCCTCCAAGACCCCTTGATCCCAATTCTACTTAATGAAATGAATACAATGAATATTTCATGAGTATCTAATGAATGAATCTCCCAATTTCAACCCTTGGCTTTTATAGGCAACCAATACATTGATAGTACTCTCTTTTATTAAACAATCACCCCCATTTTCCTTGGTGGTTGGTGAATTCTTGTATTCAAGTGATGATGGAGGGGACATGGAGACATGTTTCAGCAAAATAGGGTGTTAAAAGTGTACAAAAGTGGCCAAAATGGGTTGGTTGGTGAGTTTTTCCCAAATTCCGCAAAGAAAAGTTGCAAAAAGAGGTCACGGACACGCCCGTGTCGCCCAGAACGGCCGGGCCGTGCTGTTTTATCACACAGGGAATCAGGGAGACATGGCTGTGCTTCCCAACACGGCCAGGCCGTGTCTCTGGACACGACCGTGTTGGGGAACACGGCCTGGCCGTGTCGGAGGCTGTTTTGTGCGAAAAAATCGAGTTTTTAGCTCCGTGAACACGGCCGTGTTGCCCGACACCCCTGCCGGTGTTGGACCAAAAAGGCCCCGAAATGACGCGTTTGGCTTGGAATTTCGAGCGTTTTTGTATCCTTAAACTCCCCGGTATGTTTTGAAATGAATCCATGGTCCGAAATTCACCAAAATTAGCCCCGAATGGTCAATCTACATCAATAAAATCACCTCAAGTAATATGAACTATGTACAATAAAAAATTTACAAAACTAACAATAAAATAACTCGAATTCTACTCAAATATACACATAAAACATGTATAAAAAGACCCTTATCAAACCACCTCCAACTTTGAACTTTGCTTGTACTCAAGCAAAACATTATATCAAAAAGAGGGATTCAATAAATCACAACATACAAAGATGATTTTTTTTTTTTTTCAACATATTGAACATAAGTAGTCAAGTTCTTGGCCTTCTCAACCCGAATTAACCATTAAGTAAAAACATAGTCCTCAGAAACGATCGATCTGTCAAGAAAGATCGTAATATCGGGGCATTATTCGACTTGAAATCATCACTCCACAAATACTGATAGTTATGAACAACTTTAATTCAATAACGCCATGAAAATACAAGAATTCAATAGATCATTGTAGTTAGCTTACTAGTCATATAACCAAGCTTCTTGAACTTTATTGGAATGAGAAGTCAATGAGTATTCATTCTCCTCTCTTTTTTTTTTCGTTCTTTTTTTTTGGGACCTTTCGAGACATGCTTCCACTAGGTTTATATTTTGAATTTCTGTTCAAACACTCCTAGGGTGGTTTCCCATACTCATATTCGTGTCGCCGTTTTACGTAAAAGACAAACATGGGGCTCATGAATGCTCCTAGTTACTAAGCAACAACAAATAGAGGAGTATAACCTCGATTGGTCCGTTTTTTTTTTCTTAGTTTTTTTATTATTATTTTTCTCTTTTTTTTTCACAAGCTTGGTTTAACAACTAGTTAACCACTACTAAATCATGAGTTCTCGGAAGTTCATAGCACTAAGTATCGTCGTATATGCCTTAACACATCAAGTATTTATGGTGTTGGAAATCTCGTCAAAATTTAGCCCGCATCCACGCCAATCTATCCTAGACAATCAATTGCTTCACACTCGAAAACACAAATTAACAAGTTAGTATAGGTATGATTGGGCCAAGTTATTGACTAGCAAACATTTAATTTATTAAAAAAAAATCACATCTTTTGAAAACAAACACACAAGCATTCTCCGAAAAATGTTATTGTACCCACCTCCAACTTTATGATTCACATTGTCCTCAATGTGAAAGAAAGAAATGGACAAACACACACAACACACTCAAAAAAAAAAAAAGCAAAGAAACTAGAATGATATAAAAGAAGTAGAAAAAGAAAAATACGACCTTACTACAATAGTGGAATCGGTGTTGAGCGATCATTGGGTTGTTTTGGTACGGGACCTTCAACGGCATCTTCATACCTAATCAAAGTTAAGCAACACACAACTCGAATACCGTGAAATCTCAAATATTCCCAATTAGGACAACCAAGAAGATGTTCAAAAGTTTTTTTTTTTTTTTTGAAAATGACTCTAAGGACTTGTGATTATTTTGAAAGAAAATAAAATAAAAAAAATAAAAATGAATGAAAACAATTGCACACAAACATCGGGTTGCCTCCGGTAAACTTCTTTAACGTCGTATAGCTGGACCATTTCACCTAAATGTGAAGATTTAATCGGGCGGAGCCTTGAACTTATGAAAAATTTTATCTCTTTGAACAACATCGCCACCGTATCGATTTTCGAACAATTGACCTTCATGGTCCTATTTTTCTCGCATGTTATTCTCAAAATGGGATTTATCTCGTGGAAACTTTTGCACATTGAACATCACATACTTTCAAGGATTTATTAGAAGACATATCAAGCAAAGAATCATTTATCCTTGTCTCAATCAAGTTTATAGGAAAACAAGTATCATTTATAGGATTTCTCAAAGGAATTTTAAAGATAACTTGTTCACCCCCTACTCTCAAAGTAAGCTTTCCATCATGCACATCAATGAGAGATTTAGCGGTAGCCAAAAAGGGACGCCCTAGAATTAAGGGAACTTCTATATCATCATGCATGTCAAGAATAATAAAATCAACTGTGAATATGAATTTATCAATCTTAACTAGCACATCTTTAACAATACCTCTAGGATGTTTAATCGATTTATCGGCTAATTGAATGTCCATCATAATAGGTTTAAGTTCACTTAATTCCGCATGCTTGAATGTTTCATAAGACATCACGTTGATACTAGCTCCCAAGTCGGCTAGTGCCCTATCAACAGGTAAACCATCAATTGTGCAAGGGATAATAAAACTTCCTGGATCATTAAATTTTTGTGGTAGTTCATTGGAAGGACATTTATCATTCAATCGCACATTTGATAATTTATTAAGCTTATTTTCACTAGGAATGATGTCATTAAGATCCCTAACATGCTTTGAATGAGGGTCAACAAATGGAATATTGGCATGTAATGGTTTGAAAGAATCAAGGTACTTACCAAATTTGTCCTCCATTCTATCTTCTTCGGTTAGACTCCGGTAAGGGATCTTGGGCTTGTATTCTGCAATCTCTTTTTTCATGAGCTTTTCTTTGGGCATGTCATCCTCCACGTATTTCTGCATGGCGGCATTGGCATAATCATGCTCATGTGGAAAACTGATGGTGATTGCCTTTACGTGCTCCCTTGGGTTTGGCTCGGTATTACCCGGCAAACTACCTTGTGGCCTTTCGGAAATCATCTTCGCAATCTGGCCTATTTGATTTTCTAGATTATGGATAGATGCCTCTTGATTTCTCAAGGATGTTTCCACCGCCTGGAATCGGGTATCTATTGATTGCACAAACTTTGTTATAAGATCTTCCAAGTTAGGCTTACCTTGATTTGGCTGAAATTCGGGAGACGTGTGTAGATCAAGATTAGGATTAGGTCGTGGTTGGCCTTGGTTTCCCCAACCGAAATTAGGATGTTGTCTCCACCCAATATTATATGTGTTGCTGTAAGGATTACTTGGGTAATTTCTGCCTTGATTCCCAACGTAATTAGCCTTGTTCACTGAGGTATTGTGTGTGGGCGGTCTGATGATTATGCAATCCTCCGCAAGTTTCACAAGATAAAACATGCGGTGGTGGTGGTTTAGAGCCGCTAGATCGTCGATCTTTTGGGTCAAAGCTTCGACATGTGCGGCTAGTGTAACAACCGCATCGCATTATAAACACCCACCGTTGTTAGGTTTACCTCGTGCGATTGCCATTGATAGCCATTCATGGCCATTCCATCTATCGATCTTGGGCGAACTTTCCGGTGTTTTATTGTTCAAAGTTCCCCAGCCGCCGCGATCAATCATTTGCCTTGTTGACGAGTAGCCCGTTGTAAAATGTTTGGACTTGCATCCAAATAGGAAGACCATGATGTGGGCATTTCCGCAACAATTCTTTGAATCTCTCCCAAGTGTCGCAAGGTCTCGTCATCTTCTTGAGTGAATGAAGAGATTTCATTCCTCAATCGTGCGATTTTGGTAGGTGGAAAATATTTCAAAAGGAACTTTTCGCCATGATGTTCCACGTTGTAATCGTTCCTTTGGCAAAGTATTTAGCCATTGTTTAGCCCGCCCCCAGAAGAGTAAATGGGAATAGGCGTAAACGGATGGCATCATCGAGAGACCCCATTGATTTTGAATGTATCACAAATTTCGAGAAAATTTGCGATATGATTATTCGGATCTCACTTTGGTAGGCCGTCGAATTGAACAATTGTTGCACCATTTGAATGACATTCGGTTTGATTTCAAAATTATTGGCGCAACACTTGGCGGGCCTTACGATGTTAGATGACGTGCCGTCCATGGATGGTTTGGCATAGTCATACATAGTTCTTTGTTGTTCATCCGCCATATCGGGATTCTTGCCTTCGTTAATATCCTCCTCGTGGTCTCATTAATACTTTCCTCTCGTGTTGCTACCGGGCGGTGTCGCGCTTCCAAATTCGCGAGTAGGCAGCATGCACTGCGGTAAATAAAGAGGATAAGTGTAATCCAAGACTTACAAAGATAGATAAAAAGAAAGACAAATGATGAAATAAAATTAAAAAATGATTAAATTAACAAAAATAAGGTGTTCTTAATATTACAATCCCCGCAACGGCGCCAAAAACTTGATGGCTCAAAAGCTACCTTTAAAACCGTAGGGCAAGTACACCTATCGTTTTATAGTATAGATTATTGAGTATCGAGTGTCATTCCCACGAGGATTGTAAGTACTAATAATTACCGTCTTTTTGTTATTTAATCTAACAATTTTCAGATGTTTTGTTTGATGAAAAAGGAAAACAAATTATAAATTGTAAAAATGAAGGAAGATTTGTAAAATAAGAAATCAAGAGATAGAAATGTGTTTGAATGTAAATCCCTCTAGAATGTTTTTGTGATTTGTCAAGTTAAAAATACAACCGTAAGCCCTTAAGCAAAAACCAACCTCTTTTAATAAAATCTCATGTCTTGTGGACCGTAGAAATTCCCAATTTAAGTTAAACCCTTTCTCAAGGCGAAAAACTTCTAATCTCAAGTTGATTAACTGAAATCTCTTTCTAGTTAAACCCCCAAGACAACATTATAACGATTTGTGAATTCCCATATTAGGTTTGACCCTAATCCGGAAGATTTATGTCGTCTATATCTAGGATTGCATGCAACTCTTTTCCCTTATATAGGTTCTATTTCACCATGAATCTCTCGATTTCCGGATGAAAAATAAACTTCAAATCAATATTGCATATATCAATTCGAATGAACGAAGCATAATATAAGTGAATCACACAAAATATGAAGATTTTATTAAAAACATACACACCTTAATCACAAATCCATTCTAGAGTTCATTACATTCAAACACTAGGAGTTTAGCTACACATGATTTGACCAAAGAATAAATTACACAAGAAGATTTAAATATTGTAGACATGGTGTACTTATCTTTCTCAAAATCTCAATTGACTTCTTTCTTGATTGATGATGTTGCTCCAAGCCTTCTTCTCCAATATTGCCCCAAGCTCTCTCCTCCAAGACCCCTTGATCCCAATTCTACTTAATGAAATGAATACAATGAATATTTCATGAGTATCTAATGAATGAATCTCCCAATTTCAACCCTTGGCTTTTATAGGCAACCAATACATTGATAATACTCTCTTTTATTAAACAATCACCCCCATTTTCCTTGTTGGTTGGTGAATTCATGTATTCAAGTGATGATGGAGGGGATATGGAGACATGTTTCAGCAAAATAGGGTGTTAAAAGTGTACAAAAGTGGCCAAAATGGGTTGGTTGGTGAGTTTTCCCCAAATTCCGCAAAGAAAATTTGCAAAAAGAGGTCCCGGACACGCCCGTGTCGCCCAGAACGGCCGGGCCGTGCTGTTTTATCACACAGGGAATCAGGGAGACATGGTCGTGCTTCTCAACACGGCCGTGTTGGGGAACATGGCCTGGCCGTGTCGGAGGCTGTTTTTTGCGAAAAAATCGAGTTTTTAGCTCCCGGCGGAACACGGCCGTGTTGCCCGACACCCCCTGCCCGTGTTGGACCAAAAAGGCCCCGAAATGACGCGTTTGGCTTGGAATTTCGAGCGTTTTTGCATCCTTAAACTCCCCGGTATGTTTTGACATGAATCCATGGTCCGAAATTCACCAAAATTAGCCCCGAATGGTCAATCTACATCAATAAAATCACCTCGGAGTAATATGAACTATGTACAATCAAAAATTTACAAAACTAACAATAAAATAACTCGAATTCTACTCAAATATACACATAAAACATGCATAAAAAGACCCTTATCAGGGGAGCTTGTGCTTATTATTGAATATATTTACTCCCTACTTGGTTGCTTTAATATTTTTGGAAATTTTGGTTGCTTCCAAACGGTCAAATGTTTTTACCGGAAAATCATTTCTAAAATTGTTCTCCCAATTTGTGTAAAAATTGTTTTGGTTTGTAATCATCAAAAAGGGGGAGATTGTTTGATACATGTTTTTATCTTAATTTTGATGATTTTATTTTGTCACCAAAACAATGTTTTTAAAGGTTGTCCAAATACTCCTAAAATGATTTGAAATGATTTTAATATTTTCCGGAGTATTTTCTCAAGTTTATTTTTGATAATAATGGACAACACTTTTAATGATTTTATGTCAATGGGCTTTTACTCCTAAACAAGATTTCTAAATGTTGTCTAAATACTCCCGATTGGTTTAAAATGTTTTTACTAAATTTTCGGAGTATTTCTTGAGTTTTATTTTCGACAAAAATTGGACAACATTTCTGTCTCGTGGTCGACCGGTCGCCCTATAGGGCAACCCGTACCTGAAGATGATTTTTGAAACAGAAAATGAGACGAAAGTAAAATCAGGCAGGTCGACCGGTACCTGCATGTTTCGTTTTGAAACAGAACAAATCTTCTTCGATTTTTCATTAAGGTGGACCGGTTGAGACAGGGGTCGACCGGTCGAAGCCTATGTCGACCGGTCGCCCTGTTGAAATTTTCAAAGTGTTCGTAATTCTCTTATTTCTGTGCGACCGGTGCATCGCCTGTATTATTGACAAAAAAATATGACCGTTTGACAAACAGACACATTTCCTTAAATTGTGGGATTTATTTGTAACATCTATATTCTTGATTTTAATTGTATTTTTCTGTAGATATTCAATCCCCAAGAGGAGCCTATGCTTGATCAATCATCTCCTATAAATAGAGGAAGTTTTGGAGCAACCAAAACAACAATTGAGATACAACACAACAAGATACACTTCAAGCAAATACTTGGTCTTTCATTGTTACTATTCTTGTTGTAAATGTGCCTAGCTATTCACTTTCACATCCTTGAGGTCTAGGCTTTTCTTGATTACACTTGCACTCTATTGTATTATCAATTATCGAGTTGTAATCTTGAATTTGGGTAATCATTTAACACAAGATATCCTTGTGAGTGTTCTTGTGGTAAGAACACACTTGGGTGATCTAGGTGTTAGGTGTAAGAGGATTGTGGTAATCTTCTTGTTGAGGTGTTGAAGAATTTGGTATTCTTCAAGGTTGAAGATTGTGGTAATCTTCACAAGGTGCCGTTGAAGGAAGATTGTGGTGATCTTCAAAGGGAGATTGTGGTAATCTCCAAAGGTGTTGTTGAAGAAGAGTGTGGTGCTCTTCAAGGTGTTGTAAGTTGAATTTGTATTAATTTTGGTAATTAATAAAATTCTTTTTCTTTTTGAAATCCATCCCGGATATATTGGGGTGGTAGAAGATTAGGCCCTAGGTGGGTTGAACCTCTTTAAATCGACGTGTGTTGTTTACATTCCGCACCTTTATTATTGTGTTTGAGCATTCGGTTATAAAAAGAGGGCGAAATCGAAAAAATGGAGATAATCTATTCACCCCCCTCTAGATTATCGTAGCCGCTTGGACTTACAGGCTCGACCCGGTTTGTTTTGCCACTTTAAAATTAATTTTGTGGCTTAGCATTTTAGTCTTAACTAGTTACTTCCTTTTTAATAATCAACTCCTACGTTATATTCCTATTTTATGGCTTGATTTTTTTGACCAATTCAAATGGGCTTATCTTTATCCTATTAATTGGATTAATTATGTTTCATAAAATTTTAAAACGTTTAAAAACTGAAGCTTGATATTCGGGGTTGATTAAACATGTTGCTGTTTCTTCCGTTTCTACACGTTGAGCTTCAACCTATATAAGGAAAGCTTTCTTTTTCTTGAAAAAAAAAGTATGTACACAAAGAAAATTCAATCTCTCTTCTTCCCTTGCATCTTCTTTTTCTACTGCTATCAAAAGTAACAATTTTTGGTTGCAAATTTATTATTTCTATTTGCCATTCGAACACTGTTGAATCTGGGGATTGATTTTGGAATAAAATCCTTAAGGACAGTGCTTCCTCGCACGCCTCAGGTTTTTCCTATTTCGTTTCGAGCTTCTGAATTTCAGTTATTTACGGACTTCCAGAAAAATTATACAACAATCTTAAGGATTTTATCATGGAATCCGGAAAGACTAATGTCCCTGTTTTTGCAACTGACGGAGCCAACGAAACTGATGGAGCTAATTTCACTTCACTGACTCCGGTCGACACTACTGCTACTCCGACACCCCAATCTGTGCCCTTGGTCCACCAACCTACATTCCAGTTCGCCAAGCCGTTTCCAGATATCTCCAAAATCGAGATGTTTGGAGGACAGAATTACAAGCGATGGCGGGAGCGCATTTATACTGTTCTTGATATGCATGGGTGATGGCTCAAAAGCTACCTTTAAAACCGTAGGCAAGTGCACCTATCGTTTTATAGTATAGATTATTGAGTACCGAGTGTCATTCCCACAAGGATTGTAAGTACTAATAATTACCGTCTTTTTGTTATTTAATCTAACAATTTTCAGAATTTTTTGTTTGATGAAAAAGGAAAACAAATTATAAATTGTAAAAATGAAGTAAAGTTTGTAGAATAAGAAATCAAGAGATAGAAGTGTGTTTGAATGTAAATCCCTCTAGAATGTTTTTGTGATTTGACAAGTTAAAAGATTCAACCATAAGCCCTTAAGCAAAAACCAACCTCTTTTAATAAAATCTCATGCTATGTGGACCGTAGAAATTCCCGATTTAAGTTAATCCCTTTCTCAAGGCGAAAAACTCCTAATCTCAAGTTGATTAACTGAAATCTCTTTCTAGTTAAAACCCCAAGATTGCATTATAACGATTTATGAATTCCCATATTAGGTTTGACCCTAATCCGGAAGATTTATGTCGCCCCTATATCTAGGATTGCATGCAACTCTTTTCACTTATACAATTTCTTTTTCACCATAAATCTTTCGATTACCGATGAAGAAAAGATATCAAATTAATATACCGGAAATATTAACTCGAATGAGATAAGCATGATATAAGTGAATCACACAAGACATGAGAATTTTATTAAAAACATACAAACCTTAATCACAAATCCATTCTAGAGTTCATTACACTCAAACACTAAGATTTTAGCTACTCATGATTTTGACAAAAGAGTAAATTACACAAGAAGATTTAAGTATTGTAGACATGGTGTACTTATCTTTCTCAAAACCTCAATGAACTTCTTCCTTGATTGATGATGTTGCTCCAAGCCTTCTTCTCCAATATTGCCCTGCTTTCTTCCCAAGACCCTTGATCCCAATTCTACTTAATGAAATGAATACAATGAATATTTCCGAGTATCTAATGAATGAATCTCCCAATTTCAACCCTTGGCTTTTATAGCAACCAATACATTGATAATACTCTCTTTTATTAAACAATCACCCCATTTTCCTTGTTGGTTGGTGAATTCTTGTATTCAAGTGATGAGGAGGGGACATGGAGACATGTTTCAGCAAAATAGGGTCTTAAAAGTGTACAAAAGTGGCCAAAATGGGTTGGTTGGTGAGTTTTCCCCAAATTCCGCAAAGAAAAGTTGCAAAAAGAGGTCCCGGACACGCCCGTGTCGCCCAGAACGGTCGGGCCGTGCTGTTTTATCACACAGGGAATCAGGGAGACATGGCCGTGCTTCCCAACACGGCGAGGCCGTGTCTCTGGACACGACCGTGTTGGGGAACACGGCCTGGCCATGTCGGAGGCTGTTTTGTGCGAAAAAATCGAGTTTTTAGCTCCCGGCGGAACACGGCCGTGTTGCCCGACACCCCCTGCCCGTGTTGGACCAAAAAGGCCCCGAAATGACGCGTTTGGCTTGGAATTTCGAGCATTTTTGTATCCTTAAACTCCCCGGTATGTTTTGAAATGAATCCATGGTCCGAAATTCACCAAAATTAGCCCCGAATGGTCAATCTACATCAATAAAAGCACCTCGGAGTAATATGAACTATGTACAATCAAAAATTTACAAAACTAACAATAAAATAACTCGAATTCTACTCAAATATACACATAAAACGTGCATAAAAAGACCCTTATCAATGGGGTCATCTCTGCTCTTACTCAAGAAAAACCCAATGCTTCTGCTGATCCAAAACAAACGGAGTTTTGGACATATGCCAACAAAGTATGTAGGCACACAATCATTAGCACATTAACTAATGATCTTTTTGATGTCTACTGCTCATATAAAGAGGCGAAGGAAATTTGGGAATCCATAAATCTCAAATACACTACCGAGGACGCTGGAAAGCAGAAGTTCGTGATTGGAAACTATTATCGCTGGGAGATGACTGATGATAAGGATATCAAAATGCAGATTAATGAGTACCACAAGCTA
The DNA here is from genome assembly GCA_016081115.2 of Rehmannia glutinosa. Lineage (NCBI taxonomy): Eukaryota > Viridiplantae > Streptophyta > Magnoliopsida > Lamiales > Orobanchaceae > Rehmannia > Rehmannia glutinosa. The sequence continues at coordinate 115,543,415 of CM071926.1, forward strand.
CTGGAGGATCTTAAAGCTAAAAAGATAGTACCGCAAGAAGAATTTGTTGCTGGGATTTTGATCGAGAAGCTACCTGAAACTTTGAGTGACTACAAACAACAACTCAAGCATAAACACAAGCAATTGTCGCTTGCGGACTTGATAACACATATCATCATCGAGGACACAAACCGGAGGGAACTTAAAGCTACAAAGGTGAAGGAGATAGCTTCAAAGGAAAATATAGTGCAAGGTAAGCCTTCTACCAAGCCTGTTAAGAAATATCAACCTGATAACAAGCCTAAAGTGAATAACCCCAACACTTTCAAGAAAAAAGGAAACTGTTATGTTTGTGGAAAGCCAGGTCACCATGCACCGCAATGTAAACAAAGAAAGAAACCTACAAATTCCCCGAAGCCAAATGCAAATTTGGTTGAAGGGGATGATGTAGTTGCGGCGGTACTTAGTCAAATTAATCTCGTGGCCAGTGTGAAAGAATGGGTGGTAGACTCTGGAGCTACCAGGCACATCTGTGCAAACAAAGAAGCTTTTGCATCCTACAATCTTGTGGGGGATGGAGAAGAACATGTGTATCTCGGGGATTCTCGAACTGCACAAGTTCTTGGCAAAGGCAAAGTTCTATTGAAACTCACATCTGGCAAGACCTTGGCTCTTAATGAAGTTCTTCATGTGCCTAATATTAGGGCAAACTTAGTTTCTGTTTCTTTGTTAGGAAAGGCTGGGGTTAGGGTGTCATTTGAATCTGACAAGATTGTAATGACAAAAAATAATGTCCTCGTGGGCAAAGGTTATTGTAATCAGGGTCTCTTTGTACTGAATGTTTCCGATGTTATTAATAAAATGAATTCTTCTGCTTACTTGATTGATTCTATTGATGTATGACATGCTAGATTAGGACATGTTAGTGCTTCCTATATTCATAAAATGCAAACTCTTGGTTTAATTCCTGGTATTAATAATGCTAGCCTGAACAAATGTGAAATATGTTGTGAAGCTAAATTAACCAAGAAATCATGCTTTTCTGTTCAACGGGAATCTGAATTGCTTAGTCTAATTCATACTGATTTAGGTGATTTAAAACAAACCATGACTAGAGGTGGTAAAAATTACTATGTGACTTTTATAGATGATTATTCTAGATATGCTAAGGTATATAAGTCTGATGTTGAAAATCAGTTGAATATGAAGATTAAAAGAGTTAGATCAGATAGAGGTGGCGAATACACATTATTTAATGATTTTTGTGAACAACAAGGAATAATTCATGAAATTACCCCTCCGTATTCGCCTGAGTCAAATGGTGTAGCAGAAAGGAAAAATAGGACTTTAAAAGAAATGATGAATGCAATGCTTGTTAGTTCTGGTGCTGCTAATAATTTATGGGGTGAAGCTATTTTATCTGCATGTCACTTACAAAATAGAATACCTTATAAGAAAACCGGTAAGACACCTTATGAATTATGGAAAGGCTATCAGCCTAACCTAAAATATTTAAAAGTGTGGGGGTGTCTTGCTAAAGTCATGTTGCCTGATCCTAAGAAAAGAAAAATAGGTTCTAAAACTTCTGATTGCCTATTTATTGGTTATGATGATCATAGTGTCGCATATAGATTTCTTGTTTTGAAAAGTGATGTGCTAGATATTAATATAATTGTTGAGACAAAAAATGCTGAATTTTTTGAGCATATTTTTCCTTCAAAACTGAGACCATTTCTCATGCACCTGTTGAATCTACTTCTTATGCTCCTATTGAACATAATTTTGAGAACTCTTTTGAGGAGTTGAGAAGGAGTAAAAGACAAAGAAAAGAAACTTCTTTTGGAAATGATTTTTATACATATCTTGTTGAAAATGACCCTTTAACATTTTCCGAAGTTGTTTCTTCTTCTGATTCGTTATACTGGAAAGAAGCCATTAAAACTGAAATTGATTCTATTGAAAAAAAACAAAACTTGGACTTTAGTTGATTTGCCATCTGGTGTTAGGCCTATAGGTTGCAAATGGATTTTTAAGAAGAAACATTATCCTGATGGAACTATTGAAAAATATAAACTAGATTGGTTGCAAAAGGTTTTACTCAAAAACAAAATGTGGATTATTTTGATACTTTTGCACCAGTAACTAGAATTTCTTCTATCCGAGTTTTGATTGCTTTGGCTTCTATCCATAAACTTTTTATTCATCAAATGGATGTTAAAACTGCTTTTTTAAATGGTGATTTAGAAGAAGAGATTTATATGGTGCAACCAGAAGGGTATGTTGTTTCTGGAAAAGAAAACAAAGTTTGTAAATTACTTAAATCATTGTATGGTTTAAAACAAGCACCCAAACAGTGGCATGAGAAATTTGATCAAGTTTTGAAATCTGATGGTTTTAATTCTATTGAAGTTGACAGATGTGTTTATACAAAACTTGTTGAAAATGAGTGTGTGATTATTTCTTTATATGTGGATGACATGCTCATATTCGGTAGCAACCTTGATTTAATTTATAAAACAAAAGAGTTTCTTGCTTCAAACTTTGATATGAAAGATATGGGTGAAGCAAGTGTGATATTGGGTATTAAAATCATAAGAAAAAATAATAACATTATGTTAACGCAAGAACATTATGTTGAGAAGCTTCTTAAGAAGTTTGGACATTTCGATGTCAAACCTGTGAGTACTCCTTATGATGCTAACACCCAATTAAAGAAAAATCTTGGTGATCCCGTGGCTCAATTTGAGTATGCACAGATTATTGGGAGTCTGTTGCATTTAATGAATTTTTCACGTCCTGACATAGCCTATGTTGTGTGTCGATTGAGCAGATATACTCATAATCCCAACCGTGATCATTGGACTGCTTTAGTCAGACTAATGAAATATTTGAGAGGTACCATGAATTATGGTATTCTTTATAGTGGATTTCCCTCCGTACTAGAGGGATTTAGTGATGCTAACTGGATCTCTGATTCAGATGAGATTAAATCCACTAGTGGTTATATATTCACCCTTGGTGGGGGTGCAATTACTTGGAAGTCAGCTAAACAAACTATCATAGCAAAATCCACAATGGAGTCTGAATTTGTTGCGTTAGAGTTAGCTGGCAATGAGGCTGAGTGGTTGAAAAACTTCTTAGCAGATATTCCGTTGGGTTCAAAACCAACACCTTCAGTGTCTATGCATTGTGATTGTCAAGCAGCAATCGCAATTGCAAAGAATAAAAGCTTTAATGGTAAAAATAGACATATTCGTCTGAGACATGATGTGGTTAAACAGCTGTTAAAAGATGGAGTAATATCCATTGATTATGTGAAGTCAGAAGTGAATTTGGCCGATCCTTTGACTAAACCTTTGGGAAGAAAATTAATTATTGAGACATCGAGGGGAATGGGACTCAAGCCAATTGATAAATTTACAGTGACAGAAACCCAACCTTTGTGATTGGGGATCCCATGAATGAGGTTCATATGGGTAATAACAAGTCACTTGTTAATTATGTTAGCACTAAAATTAATTATCCCTTCTTATGGTGTGAGAAGTGCTAAATTGCAATTATGTGAGGATGGGTTATTAGAACTCTTAATGAATTTTATATCCCTTAAGGGTGGTATATTTAATTGCAAAATATAATTGATGAAATTCACTTATATGAGTGTGGAGTGGGGCCGCTCCTATGAGACTTTGGCATGTCTCTAGAGCACTCATGAATACCAGGCACGCGCATGGCCTATTAGTGCAACACCACATTGAATGGCAAAATTTTGAGATAGTGTAATGCGACTGGTAAGATTTTAACTTACAATAAAGAGTCTTTGGTTCATAGAAGCTACAAGCTTCACCAAAACTCTGTTTTTTAAATCTTATCTTTCTAGGTCTGGTTCATAGTCCAAAAGACACCAGATTCGATGCATTCTACACTTATATTTGTAACCAGCACATTATTCCTTTTCACTCTTTATAAATCTTTTAAAAACATGTGGGGGATTGTTGTATTTTGTGAGTGTTTTTAAAAGATTGTATATCCCACATAGAAAACCAAAAGAAGCTTTATTCTCTTTATTAGTGAGTGACCCTTATGAGCTTAGTAATAATGGGCCAAGAGAATAAGGAGGCCTCGCGCACATAAAGAGCTGGGCCAAATTTGCGGTTTCAAGTGTAAAATCGCAGATTTGCCCCCTCCCGCACGGGCGATACGGGCTCGACCCGGTTTGTTTTGCCACTTTAAAATTAATTTTATGGCTTAGCATTTTAGTCTTAACTAGTTACTTCCTTTTTAAAAATCAACTCCTACGTTATATTCCTATTTTATGGCTTGATTTTTTTGACCAATTCAAATGGGCTTATGTTTATCCTATTAATTGGATTAATTATGTTTCATAAAATTTTAAAGCGTTTAAAAATTGAAGCTTGATATTTGGGGTTGATTAAACGTGTTGCTGTTTCTTCCGTTTCTACACGTTGAGCTTCAACCTATATAAGGAAAGCCTTTGCTGCTGAAAAAAAAGTATGTACACAGCAAAATTCAATCTCTCTTCTTCCCTTGCATCTTCTTTCTACTGCTATCAAAAGTAACAATTTGCTGGTTGCAAATTTATTATTTCTATTTGCCATTCGAACACCTGTTGAATCCTGGGGGATTGACGGAATAAAATCCTTAAGGACAGTGCTTCCTCGCACGCCTCAGGTTTTTCCAATTCTATTTCGTTTCGAGCTTCTAAATTTCAGTTATTTACGGACTTCCAGAAAAATTATACAACAAAAGAGAAGAGATAAAGAAAAGTGACTTCTCCAACGCGATTGATTCGAAAGAGGCCTGTAAAGGATTTCGCTACCCCTAAGTTGAACATGCAAGTAATTTTTCTAGTTTCATATATAATTAAGAAATAAATTTTACGATGGCTAACTTGAACGCTCCCCGCCTAATATATATGAATTTATATGTTTTTATGTGAAATTCAATACGTGTCTGCTAATAGATGATCTGCTATTTGCGAATCATATTGTGCGTAAATAAGTTTCACGCGATTTTATGTTGGTGGGTATAAGCTGATCACATATGGAATTCATGAACACATTATAAATTGTCTAAGCTCCTATTAGTAGCATAATAATAGGCATCCAATGTTCAGATGATGTCGTATGCTGTGTGCCTGTGTACATTCACTGATCCATGTTAATGGTTTTCAAAAGTCTAACTTTATTCTTTTAGGTTTTAGTGTGTGTATATATATATACATATATAGATATATAATATTGTAGGTTTTGTATCTCATAATAATGGGGTTGCGTATGAGATTCACGTCCTAGCAGTAGCTTTAATTTCACAATATCTAGGATTCTTGGATTAATTAATTCAATGTAGGGTTTTTCCCTAACTAATTGAATATATGGTTTTCCCTTAATTAGTTGAATGTAGGGTTTTCCCTAGCTAATTGAATATAGGGTTTTCCCCTAATTAATGGAATGTAGGGTTTTCCCTTGATTAATTGAATGTAAGGTTTTCCCTTGACTAAATGGACCTAGGATTTATCCCTAACTAATTGAACATATGATTTCCCCTTGATTAATTGAACGTAAGGTTTATCCCTGATTAATTGAATGTATGATTTTCAATGATTAATTGAACATAGGGATTATCCCTAATTAACTAAATGTACTTTTTATTAACTAATTGAGTGTAAGGTATTGTTGAATATCTCAATGTAAGTTTATCCTCATTACATGTTTTATGTCATGGTTACTTTTAATATGCTAGTTAATGTGATTTAATTATGATGTTTATACTCTTTAAGTTTATGTCCGTATTCAATTGAAGTTGCATCACTTAGGTTCATGCATCATATTAACGTATGTTCATGGCATTTCATTAGCATCCAAACATTAAGTAAAGTCAAGTCATAAAGTATAATGTTTTTCAAAGAAAATGGGTGCACATTGTTCTATGATGCTGGAGTGAGTGGGAAATGGGCGCGGGGGACCGACGTTCCGACCATTTAATATTAATGTTCAAGGAAAAGGGCCTTCGGGCGAAAGAATGGAAATGGGCCTTCGGGCAAACAAATGAAAATAGGCCTTCGGGCAAAACGAATGGAAATGGGCCTTCGGGCAAAATCACGGGTTCCAAATAACAAGGCCCACTGCGACCCTGATTAGAACAATGTGTTACCAAGTGAGCTCGCGCCCTAAGAATGTTTCAAGGTAACGAAAGACAAAGTCTTATGCGAATGAAAGTTTTAAGCAATGAAAGAAAGGTTTTTAAGTAAAGAAAATGTAAAGTCTTTTCAAGTTAAATGTAAGATATATTGCATTAGGTATGCATTCATGCATGAGATTACTTGTTGAGCTCCTTTAGCTCATTCCACGAATGTTGAATATTTTTCAGATGTGAATGTAGAAGAGGAAGGAGATGGCCGGGCGCAGTGACTCGGGGAACCCATGTCAATGAAATTTTTATTATGTTCAAAGTTTTGACTTTTTAGTTTATTAATTGTTGAATGACTTTTATTTTCAGTATGAATGTTTTTGGACAAGTAGTTATTTCAGTTATAAGCATTTAATTCCGCAGCAAAGTTTTCAAAAGAAGTAAGATTTTTTATTATTCGTATTTTTAAGCAGTCTATTAAAGTATTTCTATTTTAATTGCCTATTTTTCGCATTAATATTCAAGTAAGCTAGAAAAGGCGCTACAATAGTCATAAGATCACTTTTACTTGTTGATTAATTCTCGTGAATGATAGTTTGCGAATTGTTTTGGTATATTAATTCATTGAAGCAGTTTCTCGGCAGAGTTGTTCCAGTCAAGTCAAAGTAGAAATTGACAACAGAGTTGAAGCAGTTTTCAGAAGACTTACATATCTGAAGACTCAAGAATAAGTGAAGTGGAGTAAAGCAGCTGAAAGCTTAATTCAACTGGATAAGTTCCATTGCACCAAGTCAAATGAAGATTTTCATTAAAGAAGTAGAAACAACAGTGTTTGACCATAAAAGTATTAACAATTTAATGAAGGCAAAAGAGTTTTAAACAATAGATGAACATCTACAGACTCCCAGTTTCAGAGATATACAGAAGACATAAGAATACAAGGAAGTGACAACATCCAACTGCAAAGAAAGGACATGCCAATTGTCCACCAGTGAGATTTGAATTTGTTTGTCTCTTCAACGGACAAAATTCAAATATGTACTATAAAAAGATGAGAAAAAATCACAGAGAAAAAACAACACAAGAAAGAAAGCAAAGAAATTCAAGCAAGCAAGAGTCTGAAAAATAAAAGCATTCTCTCTCGAGCTTAAACTGAAAATTCCTCAAGTTTCATTTAAGACACTTTATCCTACACACTTGAGAAGATTAAGGTTGTTATTCAATAGTTGAAAATGAAACTTTTGAAAACAAGACCCGAGATCTACATCACCTTGAAGTGAAGGGGTGTAGTGAGGTTCTTGTCGAACTAGAAGACTGAAGTTGCAAGAGAGCTGTGTGAACAAGTCTTGCACCATCAGTGAGCTGAAGTAACTAGAAGGAGTCTAGTGAAGAGCTGAGTCTAGGTTGTGGGCTGTATGAACAAAGTTGCGATTATGTTGTAAACTTTGTATCTGAAGTCACCTGATACTTTGTGAATTCCTCCTAGAGTAGGAGATGAGTGGATTAGAGGGATTACCCCACCCTTGAACCACTATAAACTCTTGCGTCATTTACATTTCTGCACTTTATATTCCTGTCATTCATATTGCTATTAACTTGCTTAAATAACTCTAAAAACACTAAGTATTGATTGTTAAACTCAAAAGGGTGTAAGACTTCCGCTATTATTAAAAAAGACTGATTTTTTAAAAGTTGTTATTTTTCTGTTGAGTTACTCTATCAACAGCTTTGTCAAGAGATATGTTGAATTGTTAACTGTTCTGCTGAATATCAACTTAACTGTTAGGAGGACTTAATGTTTTCTTAACTCTGAATTGAAAAATCGAAAAATTATAAAGTCTATTGAACCTCTCCTTCTCGATTGTACCTTAACACCCCTTGAGACCTACAATTACCCTGCAACGAAATACATTGCGGTCCCACTTAAATTTTTGTTGTCGAACTGCAAAGGTTTTACCAAAAATATTGAGGATAATTACATTACATTTGTCAGCCATGCAAAATAAGATAATTTGTACTACTAATAACTAGTTTTGAGGAAGCCAACAACATTTTCGCAACATATAATGAAGGGATAATTAAAAAGAAAGAAAAAAAGAAACCTGAAGTTTGGGTTACTTACAAAAAAATCGAGAGGTTTTTCCAAATTATAATAACCGCTTGAGATTCGATTTTATCTTAAATTTAAAGAGTAACTGTAATAGTTCTATAATCCAGGAGGATTTTGAATTTATTTTGCTTATGAATAAAATAAATGTAAAACAAAATTAAATTTTAATGGATTTTTGTAATTTTCATAATGTTTGGATTTTCTTATAGTTAGCCCGAACCTCAACTTTTTTTTTTTAATTATTCCTATTATAAATGATGGGCACTTTTCAACCCAAGTGGTGTTAGGTGCAATGCACTGCCAATCCTCTCACCTTCCAATATCGACAACCATATCAAGAAACTAAGAGTGTTTGCAAAAACTTCAATTTAGAAGAAGTTATTTATTGTAGCAGAAATAAAAGTGGTCGAAAAATCAAAAGTTTGTAGTGTTTGCAAATAGAATCAGGAGTTTAGAATAAGCATTTGAGAGTGTTTGGTGAAAAAATTATAAAATATTTATTTGTTTATAAAAGTCAAATCAGAAGTAGAATCAGAAATCTAAGATTGTGTGCCTGTAACTTTTTTTTTCCAATTTTGTTATCTTTGGACGAAAAATTTGTGAAATATGTAATTGTTTGTGGACTTTTTTTTCTTTAACAAAAAAAATCTCATCTCTCTTCAAAATGAACTCATTTTTCTATTTCTATCACACTTTCCGATCATACTATTAATTTCTCTCCCCCTTATATTCATATAAAGAATTTCGGTAATTTCTTTAGTTTATCATTATTTTTATTATTTTTTTCTTAATCTTGATAACATAATGTATAAAATAAGACTTATATCGACTATTTTTGGTTCAATTTTTTTTTATTTATTTCATTTTTTGGTTTTACACTATTATTTCCAAAAAAATATCCACAAGCAATCAACATCTCTAAAAAATTCTTTATCACATCAATACAATCATTATTTTTTCTCTATAAATCCAACTTTCACTTTGAAATAAAAAAACCAGCAGTGTTTACTCAGAGAATGAAAGAGGACAGAATGAAAGGACAAATAATCACAGCCTAAAACACCATATCCCTACTTTTAGTTTCTGATTAAATAAAGTAAAAATTGACATTTACAAATACTAATTTAAAAGTTTTTTTTTCCAGTAAAAAATGAGAAATTCGTTTTTTTAGTGATTGCAAATGCTCCCTAAGTACCTCAATTTGAGGTTATTTGGTAGTCCACTAGAGTTTGATTGAACAAGTCCTGAGTCTTAAATGAATATAATTTCTTAGGTCCCCCATCTTTTAATAGCATACTACTAATATATACAGCTAACTGTGTTGTTAACATCGAAGCCCACTACTCGAGAGAGGGGAATTAAACATAGAGAATTTTTATTTTTATTTTTTCAATTCCCATGCTCAAAATTTTGTCATGTCAATTTCTCCATAAATCCAAATTCCATTAGCACTTTCTTCATTGCAGTCACTAAAGAAAAGAGAGTATATATTGGGTTGTGTTGTAAACAATTCATCCAAGAATTTCATGTCTTTTTCCTAAATTGTGTTTTTGCATTGTGAATCTGATTTTTATATGTGGAATTATTGGATGGAAAATAAATTAGAAAGTTGCACTGAGAAAGAAGGACAACACATACAAAGAAAACACTAATTTCCAGGTCTAACCCGGAACCCCCTTGTACCATGCAGACCTTTATAGAAATTGTAAAGTTTGACCTCAAAACTTCATTATGGACAGCAGCAGAGGCGGAACCAGGATTTGGTTGTTGGGGGGGCCAACCGTTGAAAGATCAAGTATTTATTTGGTATAATAATAAATTCAAAATATATTATATATTTATATCAATTATCAAATACAATGTCAATACACATTATTATTTATACCAAAAATACATAATTACAATCCTAGTATATTAAATTTAGAACGTTTCACATAGCACGAAGTAAATTGATACTAATTTTTTGTGCAATTTATTTTCCAATACATACTAGCAAACAACCTATTTTAAATATTATTATTTATATATAGCAATAAAATACATTAGTTTATTCAAATTTCAAAGTAATAGTCACAGGTTTTGTGTTACCATCGGTTTTCAAGTTAAGATGTATGCTTGCATTTGCATGCAATTTGGGCTTCTTATCCTTTATATTTCATCTGCATCAAAGACTAAAATACTATGTATATAATATAAGTAATATATGTAGTAGAAAAAAAAAAAAAAAAGTTTGGGGGGCCAACGTGGCTCCGCCACTGGACAGCACAGTAAAAGCCCTCAGAAATAAATTACTTAATCTAAATTGGTCACATTGATTTTTACTACATTTCTATTAGCCTATGGAAAAAAATTGGGAATCACTTTATCTAGAGTTTACAAACTCTCCCTTATCCTATAACATTTAACGGCATGATTGGTATGTGGGAATGAGGTAGGAATGTAATGAGCATTCTTGTTTCATTCCCATTCAAATCTTTGGTATCTTTAGAATGGGAACTCATTCCTATGGGAATCCCTATTCCCAAAAGTATGAGAATGACCATTCCTCCTCTCCCCATGGGTTTAGCTATTCCCAATCATCAAGAATGACTCAAATTTTATTTTTAATAAAATTATATTTCTATAAATGACTAAAAAAGTTGGATATAATCTATATTTTTGAAAAATAGTGTTATAAATAAAAAAATTATAATTTAAATATAAGTTATATTTAATATTTTAATAAATCATAGTCCATTTCTATCAATATTCAATAGTTAAATCAAAATTTTGATATAAAATTATTTTGTTGATTTTCTATATTTTCTTATAAAAATAGGATAATTACAAAAATACCCCTGAGGTTTGGGATAATTACATAAAAATCCAGAGATTTTTTAAAATTACAAAAAACCCCTTAAGGTTTGATTCTGTCATATATTTTTCCCCTTCATAAGCAAAAAAATTCAAAACCCCCTGATATTTATAAAAATACTATAGTTACCTCCTTAAATTAACACATAATCAAACCTGATGGGTTTGTTTTGTAATTTTAAAACATCTCTGGATTGTTTTGTAATTAGCCCAAATTTCAGGGGTATTTTTGTAATTATCCCTAAAAAATATTATATAAAATATTTTTGATATCATAGATATAAATCTATATATATATATTATTTAACACACATTAAAATAATTTTATATCAATTTACGAATAACATATTTAATAAAAATTATTTAAAAAATCTTATTTAAGAGAATTCGATATTTTAAAATTATTTTTCTCAATTACTATCATTAATTTATAATTACCAATCAAGATATTTAAATCAAGTAAAAATCGTCATCCATTCATTTATCCATTCCTTGTACATACCAATCATAAGAATAGTAATACTACATCATTCCATTCCTAATGTTATTCCATTCCTAAATTCATTCCATTCCAACCTAATTCCATTCATTCATGCCAATCATGCCGATTCTTTTTAAATCAATCTGGCAAATTCACCATGTATCTTTAAAAAACTCACAAATTAGTTCTCAATCGCCATAAATTTCAAAAATATCTGGAAAATCTCATGTGAATTGCATGTAAATTCAAAATTTGAGTTTCTCGAATTTTTGGCCAAAAAAACTGGGTTTCCCCTGATATTATCGTTACTAAGTTGTCGGGAAAAATCTAAATTTTTTGGCTTGAAATTGACAAAAAAAAGACCCTAATTTTTTGCCGGAGATTTTGAAATCCCCAATTTTGTGGGCAAATTTGAAACTTTTGATAAATTGAGACACTTTTTTAAATATATTGGGTGATGCATTACATAATTTAAAAGGGAGCCACTATTTGCACCCCAAATTCTTATAAATACACCCGACCTCCAATTTTCACAAAATTAAAATAACTTAAAATGACTATTATGCCCTTATTATTAAAAACTCTAAATACACCCAATTGTTTTTTCCAGATATTTTTTTTCTTCTTCCCTAGGGTTACAACTGCTAATTTTTTAATTTTTTTACTATCGTACTATTTTAATTGTAGCATTAAGTACGAAAATATGTCATTTTTAACAGATTAAATGTTTTATAGATTGGGTTGGAAATGGTGTTATGATTTTTGGGTTTTTATATTTCAAGTTCGTGCATTTTTTCGCCATGTTCGGATAGGCACGATCGTGCTCTATTTTAATAAATGGCCCGATCGTGCCACACTTTAAAATATGACACAATCGTTCCACTGCTTAAAATAGGGCACGAGCGTGCCACACTTATTTTTTTCGATATTAAGGGCATAATAGTCATTTTAAATTATTTTAATTTTATAAATATAGGGAGAGGGGTGTATTTATAAGAAATTGAGGTGCAAATAGCGGCTCCCAATTTTAAAAAAATGTCATTTTTATCACACCAATATATATAGTTACATGACTGAAATTGTAACTTGCTCTATTAGCATATATCAACACAAAAATATGCTACTAATAAAGAAACTCTAAAACAAGGTGTTTGTATGTTTGAAGAAAATAACCCTTGAATTGGATTATTCCAAAATTCTATTCTTGGTTGTGGGCTGATCAGCAAAAGTTGGCAGACTTGAATTGAATTGGATACATGAATGAGTTTGCATAGGTGAATCTGATAATCTGGCTATTCTTCAATGGCTGTCCCCCATTAACCAGACAGTCATCAAAAGACAGTCTTTTGAAGGTTTTTGGGTTAACTATTCTTGCAGAGGCAAACCAGCCACAGTGGAGATGAATGTTGGAAGGTGCACACCCAGAAACACATGTGTTCACTATTTCAACTATGAATTTTGGGATTCCTGTTGTTGGATAACTGCTTTGTGAAATGCTTATATCCCATTTTGTGCAAACCCCTAAAGAATACATGCATAACAAAATAACATGTTACGGTTAATTACAAAAAATACAATATTGATATTTGATTCTATTTTAAAAATTGGTCATATTTTTAAGAAAATACAAACCTCAAAGCGTGTTTATAATAGGGAGTATTTGTAGTTTCGAAAAATAGTTGGTTTTTTTATTTGTAATTAGGCCAAAGCTTAAGGGTAGTTTTCGTAATTATCCTAAGATGTTAAAACTGAGATTTCAGTAGAGAGTTGCTTAGGATTTAGAGAAGCCATTACCTTTTAACATGAGTTTTCTGTGAGTAAAGTATGCATATTCTGGTTTCACATGAGCTATAGTTCTGTTTCCATCTTCATTGGCAAAATGCATGAAATTCCCTGAGAAAAAAAGAAAAAGTTAACAAGAATGTAGAATTAACCAAATAAAGGAAGTGGGAACCTTTAAAATTGTTATTGATTACAAAATCAAGGTTCACCTGAATAAAAACCATTATTGCAGAGTACAATGATGATCACCAAGAAATAGAAGAAAAGGTAAACAGTGGTCATGATGGTTCTTGAATTACTAACCATATGGTAGATATTTGTTTACCAATTTGCCATGAAAAGATTTGTACATAAAAAAAAAAAAAAAGAAATTGAGTTTCAGCCTTTGAAGAGGATTGATTTGATAATTTTAGAATTTTGCTCCTTTATAAAATTGAAGACTGGAGGGAGACAAAAAGGACCACAATCAATTCCATTCTAATATGTCACAGCTTTTATACTTAACCAACACAAATAAAAATAAAATAAATAAATAAATGAAAAGAAAGATAACAATTTAATGAAAAAATGGCAAAAGGCTAGTTTACTGTGTCTATGTGAATTTTCAGCTGCTTTTACAGTCAAGCTTGAAAGTCTCTTGGTTCAAGGTATCCTAGGAAGACGAATTTGAAAGTTAAGACAAAATGCAGCTAATTTGTACAATAAAGTTTGCTGGGTATCTATCTGCTCTAAAATAGATTTATACACGGAGTACCACATAACAAATGTTACAGACTCAATAAGAACCTATTAATACAAGAATTACTCTAGACTCTTTTTAAGAAATAAAGTACAACGTATGAACTGAAAGTAAACAAAGTATAACACAAAATATAACGGGATAAAACCCCAAGATCCGAATATTGAAAATTATTCGGCTCAGGACCAGTTTTTCCCAAACCACAAAGCTGTCACCAGAGATTCAACCAATGAACCAAGAAATGGAACCCAAGCAGCCAAGCCTACAAAAGCCCTCAAGAACCCAAAGTGTTTAAACCCTCGAAACCGGAAGCAAACCCTAGAAAACCCCTCGAACCACCCAAACCCTAATATCACTCAGAAATAGGGAAATCGTCCACAGAGGAAGTGAACAAGTTAGATTACACTCAGATCTAACACTATCACCCCAAGAATCACACAGAAATCCAACAAGGTGGTGAGATTTCTAGAGAGAGAGGGATCGGAGAAACTCAGAGAAGAATCGAGAGAGAAGAGAGAGAAAATCACAGAGAATAATGAATTAGGGTTCGGGGTTGGGGAGCTTAAATAGGGTTGATGAACGAACCAGATCACACGGCAACAATGGACGGGCAGGATGAGAAGCAAAAGGATCCGCGGACCAAGCTTCAGGATCCCCGCAGTCCGAAACCGCGACCGGGTTCACAAACGGGTTAAACCTAATGGGTCAAGTTGCATAACGGGTCGCTAACTTGGGCCATGGATTGTTAATAATCGATCATACAAAATGGGCCAACCAATACAACAATCTCCACCTTTGGCTCATTATGAATCATTAGACAAACTTAGGGAAAATAACTGGTCATCATCATTGCCGATTGCCTTCCCAGCACTTAAGCTAAGAAGGACTTAAGTTACATCAGCACCAAAGCTGACTGCAACTAAGAAAGGATCTCAACAAGCACACAGCAAGTCAAGTTCCCCCATTGAATTAATATAAGCACACAAAGAAACATTAATTCAACAGTTTTGGATCCAACAGAAACACATAGTAACTGTTAAACCCAACATAAGGGCAACTAACCGGGTAATCAATCACCAGTGTCAAAATTTAAAATTTTCAAACAGGTTTTAAACTTTGATAAGGGTAGACACTTAGTACCCATATCAGCAGGGTTGTATTCAGATGCCACTTTTTCAAGACAGATAAGTCCTTTTGAAACAATATCCCTTATAAAATGAAATCTAACATCAATATGTTTTGTTCTGTCATGAAAAACTGGATTCTTACAAAGCTGAATACCAGATTGGGAGTCAGAAAACACAACAACATTTTGTTTTAGAAAACCAATTTCAGAAACAAGTCCTTTAAGCCACAAAGCTTCTTTTAAAGCCTCAGTAACAGCAACATACTCTGACTCTGTTGTAGAAAGGGCCACAATATGTTGCAGTTGGGATTTCCAACTTATGCAAGAGCCACAAAGTGTAAAAACATAAGAGGTTGTTGATTTTCTGTTATCTTTATCATTTGCATAGTTGGAATCCACATATCCTTTTAAAACAACACCATTTTCACACTTAGAAAATTTAAGGCAATAATCAGTTGAATGTCTAAGATATCTCAATAACCACTTCACAAAGATTCCAATGCACTGCACCAGGATTAGACATAAATCTACTAAGGCAGAAACAAAGATAGCAATATCCGGTCTAGATCGACCATTAAATACATAACAGATCCAATGGCATTAGCATAGGGAATGTTTTGCATAGAAGAGATTTCAAGATCGGTTTTAGGACTCGATCCCTACTTAACACAAAGTGAGCAAAGAAGAGGTACATTCACAGATTTTGCATTACTCATAGAGAATTTTTGTAAAATTTTCTCAACATATGAAGATTGATGAAGATAAAGCACAGAGTTATTTCTATCCCTATCAATATTCATACCAAGTATTTTCTTAGCATCACCTAAGAATTTCATGTCAAATTTAGCACTTAAGCAGTTTTTAACATGATCAATAGCCTTAATGCATGGTCCAGTCAAAAGCATGTCATCCACATAGATCGAAAAAAAAAAGAGATATAGCATCAAGTTTGAAATACAGGCAATGGTCAAATTTGCTTCTGCTGCAATTTCAAATCAAGCATGCACTGATCAAATTTTTTATTCCACTGTCTAGGTGATTGCTTTAAACCATACAAAGACTTTTCAAAGAAACATACATGGTTAGGTTTGGATTTATCTTCAAAACCTCAGGTTGTTTCATAAAAATTTGTTCTTCCAAATCACCATGTAAGAAAGCGCTTTTAACATCAAGTTGCTTTAGTTCCCAGTCAACCGAGCCACTAAAGCTAGCATAATTCTCACAGATTACAAACTTCACAAAGTGCAAAAATCTCACGAGTGTAATCAATGCCTTCTTTTTGAGTAAAACCTTTTGCAACTAATCTAGCTTTGTATCTAACACCTTCATTTTCTTGTTTGATTTTAAACAACCATTTACAATCAACAATGGAACAATTTAGGTTTTGGAACAAGTTCCAGGTGTTATTCACATACAAAGAAGTCATTTCATCTTGCATAAAGACTCGGCCATTTCCGTAATTCACGAGTTCACAAAGATCAAGATAGGTTTTAGGCTCGAGAATTTTCAATTGATTCAAACACAGAGAACACATAAGAAGTTAAGTGAAAATCAAAGCAAACTTATTAGGAATTCTAATGTTCCTTCTTGTTCTATCTCCTGGTTAACACATAATCATTCAAGTTATCATTTTCAAAGCATTATCATGATTCAATTCGGTGTCAACAAGAGGAAATTCATCATGCTCATTATCATTCAATTCAAAGATTATCATTCTCAATATCATTATGCACATCATTAGCATTCACAGGATCATGCTCGGCATCAATCATATCGAGTTATCATTCACAGAGATAGAAGGCACATTAGAAAGCTCCACCTTATTAGGAGTAGTGGAGTTTTGAGTTTGTAAACATTTTTAGAAACATCAAGGCGGGGAACTCATTTTCATTAAAAACCACATCCCCGCTAATCAATACTTTAAAACTATTTTCAGATTTAGACCACAATCTGCCACTTTAACCCCATCAGGGTATCCCAAAAAACACATTTTAAAGATCTTGGATCAAGTTTGTCAACCTTTTGGTGGACAAAGCCTGAAATGACCAAAAATTTTTAAATTTGAAAAGTCCACAGGTTTACTGACCAAACTTGTTCGGGGTATTTACCTTTCAAAGGTATGGAGATGGTGATCTATTAATCACATAAGCAACTGTATGAACAGTTTTTCACCCAGAACTTTTTGGAAAGTCCGGATGTACTTAACATACTTCTCACCCTTTCCAAAAGAGTTCTGTTTCATCCTCTCAAAGAACACCATTTTTCGAGGGGTGTAAGGCATGTGACTTGTGTCTTACAATGCCCGAATCAACACAAAGTTGATCAATGAGTTGGTTGCAAAATTCCAACCCATTATCGTTCTCAAATACTTGATTTTCTTTCCATCTGATTTTCTATCAAGGTTTTCCAATTTTGAAGTTTTTCAAAAACATCAGACTTGTTTTTCATAAGAAATACAAACACTTTTCTTGAAAAGTCATCAATCACAGATAGAAAATACCTATTCCCACCATGTGTAGGAACACTAGCGGGGCCCCAAACATCGCATGTAAGTATTCAAGAATGTCGATTGCATGAAGATTGTTTAGGGTAAGATGAAGTAGGGAAACCGACTCTTTGTTGTTTACCATAAATGCATGAGTCACAGAAGGGAACACAAGTAAGCTTATCATTTCCAAAACATCCTTCTTTATGCAACAATTCAAGACCTTTAGAACTTATATGACCAAGCCTTTTATGCCAGAGTTCAGTTTTATCAATCACAGAGTTCACATTGGTCATGGAGTTCACATTGTTCACAGAATTTAGCATGCAAGAGACAGATCAAAGATTACAAACATAGAGGTTCCTTTTCTTTTCAGCTTTAGCAATAATGAGGGAACCTTTCATGATTTTCATCAAACCCTTACCCCATCTTCCCTCATAACCATCATGCTCAAGCATAGCACAGGAAATCAAGTTGTTAGACAGATCAGGAACATGCCTTACATCATTTAGAGTCAAAACAAAACCAGAATCAAGTTTCAAACACACAGTACCAACACCAATCACTTGACATTTCTTATCATTTGCCATAGAAACAGATCCATTTTGCACAGAAGCATATGAGGCAAATAAGTGTTTAAAAGGTGTCATGTGAAATGTGCAAGCAGAGTCAATAAGCCAATCATTTTCACTGAAAGAATTTGAAGGCACAAAGATTCACGTAATCATGCACTTCATGCACCATAAACACATCACCCATGTGATCATTACCGAGTGAGTCAAGTTCACGTAATCATTGGTTTGGTTCTTGTTATTCGATTATTGTTTTGGTTATTGTTCGGTTGTTCCCGGGTTTGGTACACTCTTTTATGTAATGGCCATGTTCACCACAGTTTATAGCACTTTCTATTGTTTTTAGGTCAGAGTGGACCTCCTCCGCTTTTACTCCTCTTTCTACTAGAGTTTTGTTGTTGTTATTCCCATTCCTCCTATTTCGAGGTCTACCCCCGACATGCATAACCTTCCCCGACCCCTGTTCATTCCCTTGGATATTTTCAGATCTAATTCCTTACTCTTAAGGCCATTAATCACAAAGATCAAGGGTAATAGAGTCTCTACCATACTTAATGGCGATTTCACATCAAAGATAAGAATCGGGGATGGCATTTAGCAACACAATAGGAGTATAATCATCAATGTTTTTATCACGGTAAGTTTGATATCTTGTATCAATTTTGTAAAAACATCCAAGTTCTCATCCATATCCTTAGTCAAATCAAGTTTGAATCTAAAAAACTTTTCAAGTAGAAAGAGTTTTGAGGGTAGGGAAGTTTCAGTGTAAAGTTCTTGTAATTTTTCCCAAAGGGCTTTGGCAGATGTTAACTTGCCCACTTTTCTCAAAACAGCATCAGACACATTAAGGATAATGGATGAGTAGGCAAATTCATCAAGTTCAGATTTTATTTCAGCAGTATCCTTATCAGAGTATTTTTGATCAATTGCTTTAAAACATTTCTGCTGAATTAAAATCCCCTTCATCTTTTGTTGCCAAATAGAAAAATCACTTTTCCCATTAAAGGGTTCCAAATGATAACCAGATGCACCAGCCATATTCACAGATAAAGCCACAGAGGATATCACAAGAATATAGCACAAGGCAGATATCACAGCTATCAAATAACACAGCAGAAGCAACAGGTAAGTGGACCACACAGAGTCCAATGACAACCGAAAACAAGGGGCAAACAATGGACCACACAGAGTCCAAAGATCGATCAAGATAAGCAAGAAAAAGGCACAGGACCACACGAGTCCAAAAGAACCAAGATCACAGAAAGTAAAGCTAGGTGGATTCCCTTCGCACTCAGATTCCACCGCACTCAAGGCACGTGGTCAAGAGGCTAATACTTAGGGTTTCCCTAAACTAAGTACTAAATCGAAAGTAAATGAGAGAGAAGAGGGTAAAGGGAATCTTACAACCAGAGCACATCCCGGGTTCTCACCACAACCAAATTCACCGGGAGCCAACAAATCACCAAGAAGCTCAAGAACCGAAGCACCAACCCACCACGAGGCAGATAGGTTCTCTAATACCAATGTTGGGTATCTATCTGCCTCTAAAATAGATTTATACACGGAGTACCAAATAACAAATGTTACGGACTCAATAAGAACCTATTAATACAAGAATTACTCTAGACTCTTTTTAAGAAATAAAGTACAACGTATGAACCGAAAGTAAACAAAGTATAACACAAAATATAACAGGATAAAACCCCAAGATCCGAATATTGAAAATTATTCGCTCGGGACCGATTTTCCCAAACCACAAAGTCATCACCAGAGATTCAACCAATGAACCAAGAAATGGAACCAAGCGACCAAGCCTACAAAAGCCCTCAAGAACCCAAAGTGTTTAAACCCTCGAAATAGGAAGCAAACCCTAGAAACCCCTCGAACCACCCAAACCCTAATATCACTCGGAAATAGGAAATCGTCCACGAGGAAGTGAACAAGTTAGATTACACTCGGATCTAACACTATCACCCCAAGAATCACACGAGAAATCCAACAAGGTGGTGAGATTTCTAGAGAGAGAGGGATCGGAGAAACTCGAGAGAAGAATCGAGAGAGAAGAGAGAGAAAATCACAGAGAATAATGAATTAGGGTTCGGGGTTGGGGAGCTTAAATAGGGTTGATGAACGAACAGATCACACGGCAACAATGGACGGACAGATGAGAAGCAAAAGGATCCGGACCAAGCTTCCGGATCCCGCGATCCGAAACCGCGACCGGTTCACAAACGGGTTAAACCCAATGGGCTGGTTGCATAATGGGCTGCTAACTTGGGCCATGGATTGTTAATAACTGGATCATACAAAATGGGCCAACCAATACAATAAAGTTATATTGAAAGATGTAATGAAGGTTAATATAAGGCAGGGCCCTTTGCTACAAGCCTACAAATAATTAACTAATAATTGTTATTATAGTCTTAACCTTTTCTGGGGGTATTATATAATTCTAACTCTTGGAGAGGAAGTAATTACCATGCTAGTTTATATATCTTCTCCAGGAAGACATTCTTGAAAAGTCAAACATGCTAGTTTTGAACTAACAATATCTAGGAGCTAGGCAAATGCATTAATATATCATTTTAAATAAACAAATCAAGTTTTTGAAGCACAAAGCAATTCTTGACACGATACAATATATTGATTAAATACGACTAACATAAATTTGATATGATCAAACACGATATTACCAGTTTGTCTTAAAATATACTTATATATATTTCACTTAAATTTTGATATATTTTGAACATAGTCCAAAATTGACCCGAAAATTGAACCCAAACATAACTCGATGACCCCAATTGGCACGCCTAAAAGGTCCAATTTAGCTTTTTGGTGACTTTAGTAGTCTAGGAGAAAAGCGCTGAAATCCCATTTTGTTCTTTCCTCTAGTTAGAACATAGGCTAGGTGGAAGGATTTTTGGCTGCACTTAAATGTCAATTTTAAGATGGAGACTATCTTGTAACATCAAATCCAAAACTATGTACTTGTATGTATTGAAAATCCAAAAGGGATTTTATTTTGTACGCAAAACAAAAGAAAAGACAATTGAAATGTTGAGGCACTTGGCTCCTAGCCCATTGGCCACCACAAGGGACTTATGTTGTGCTTGGTTGTGAATAACTTTGTGAAATTTCGCTGGCAAATTTTTTTTATGGATGGAAGGGTGATTGTTTGTGAAAATATTTCAGAAAACCAAATTGAATATACTATTCATGTTTTCTCATTTGACAATTTTGACCCGTCTTAAAAAGCAATGTCAGCAAAATTTTATTTTTCATCAATTTCTTTATTTGTTACCATACACAAATGTGTCAGAACCTCTCCTTTCACTTCTCATTTCATTCTCTTCCGGTGGAATGACACAATAGCCGATTTCGGCGAGAAACCCAAATGAAACTTCTTCTAGATTACATTCTCTTCTCCAAAAGGCGGTAAGGTGTTAAACGAGATCTGATACGGCCATGTTTGAAGGTGATTAAGTTGGCTAGTTTTTACAACCACTAATGGCGAAAAGAACAACGAATGAGAAGACGACGCATGACAACACGGACGGAGGTGGATGCGAAAATTTGGACTAGGAAGAAGATGATGAATGAGGATGAGTGGTGGGGATGGTGGAGGTGGTGAGGGTAGTGGGGCTGGTGAATTATATGTGATACATTTTAATTTGATTTTTGGGATTTCATTTTTTTTCAAAAGATTTGAACGCCAAAATCTTGTAGCAATATTTTCTCACTTTTGTTTAATTTAAAGATTTATTTACTTTTTGAAAAAGAAAATTACTTGAATTTTCTATATTAGATGTTTTTGTATCCCATATTTTCTCTATATTAATATATTGATATACACTTACTATAGTGGTAATTTATTAATTAAAATAAATATTGAGAAATGCCTATTATATATTGATAAATTACACCATAATGTGTTATGCTAAATAACCATCATATCTAAATACTTTTTATAAATTTTTCTATAAAAACTTCTCACATCCAATCACCATCTCAAAACAGTTTCCAATCACATCAATTATAATCATTACTTTTCACTCCACAAACAATCACACTCTATAATTCTCTTTTCATTTTTTAAAACTTTTTTTCACTACTATTCTCTCAGAAAATGAAAGTGAATGGAATGAAAGCACAACCAATCACAGTCTTAGTCTCTTGCGGGGTTGATAGAGGCCATGAGTTAAAAACTTTCCTCCATCAAATTGTTCCCCGGCCAGCCATATGCAAGTTGGTGAAGTGAGAACTCATACTGAATAGCATGTGTGTGAGTTTAATTTGGGGAGATCAACTATTATTTGATTTGTGGGGTCGAACATAATCGTTCTCTTTACCTGAGAGGATCTGGTTGTACGTCAGCAGACCCTACCATAACACTGGTCAATGCATACACATCTCGCGACTAACCTTGAAGGCAGCAATGAGGGGTCGAAGTTGTTATCCTCAGACATAGTTAGACGCAGAGCCGGTCCTAGGTTTCGAGAGGCCTGGAGCAAAGAAAATCGGAGGCCCTAGTGTTTACGTAAAAAAAAAAAATCAATGTTATAAATATAATTTCATTGATTTTACATATAAAATAAGGTATGTAATAACAAATATATCATACTGCAATTTTAACATTTCGTTCATATTAAAATAAATTCGAAAAATATCGTTCAATACAATTTATATTAGAAAAAAGACAAACAGAAAATACTAATAAGTTAACTATGAAAAATTGACCTTCTTGCATTTTAATCTGAAAAGTCATCAATCAATCTTTCATATTGTTAATTAACTTGAAAGATAAAAGATTGAAAAAGAAATTGTTATTTTGATGTGAAGAGAATAAAATCCTAGGGCAAAATATATAGATAAAGATTGCAAATAATGAAAACAAAATAATAAAATTTAAATAATTCTCAAATTTAAAAGATCATCTTACCAATATCAATGGAGGTGAGTATTTTTTTCTTTTAATTTGGGGGATGAAGGTGGTGTGGGGGACACATCTATTTTCTTCAGTTGGGAGGTATAAATAAGTTTTAATCTTTCGAGCTATTTAATTCAACATTGTTTTTTTTTTAACAAAAAAAATGGTTTTGAAAACTTGTGAATATCGGAATGGTAGAAGACTTTTAATAAAGTGGGATATGTTTTAAAGTGGGCTTTCTTTTTTTGTGTTTGCAAAAAGGAAAACATATTTCGAAAACTGCTTCTGCCCAGATTTGATCTCTAGACCTTCAAAGCAAGAAACAAATACAAAACAGCTCTGCCACATCATTTTGTTATTAATTTATTCTCATCCTCTAATACTTATATCAATTATATATATATATGTATGTATGTAAAAAAATTTCCGGAGGCTCTTGCCGGTGGGAGGTCCTGTGCGGCGGCACCACCTACACCACCGCAGGGCCGCCCCTGTTAGACGTAAATATAAAAACTGAATTATAAATAAATAAATATAAGGGCAGGTCTTCAGTTTCTATTCCATAAGCTCATAAATCCCTCCAAGAAAAAGTGGTATCTTTTGAAAAGACAAAGCATGGACTTTTTCCTCAGAATTAACACGAAAACAAATTTTGCAGGGAAGCATTGAAAGTAGGGACCCTTTGGGACATATTAGCTGGAAAAAGCTTATACCATAAATTGCAACATAAAGAATAGCTACGGCCTACCGCCTAAGCTATTGCCCTTTTTTTTTATGGTATATTATAGGCTAATTTAACAAACTAAAGTCATCTAAAATTCATCTTAACAATTTAATGCGATTTTTTTTATAAACAAAAGTATGTGAAAACAGAGGTACTCACGTTGTTTTTTGAATTTTAATTTTTTTTATTTGATTGTTCGGAAAACAGAGTTAGCACCTCTGTTTTTTCGAATTTTAATTTTTAACTCTATTTTTTGAATTTTAATTCTTTTTCTGTAGGTTCGGTAAAACAGAGGTGCTAACTTTGTTTTCTCTATTTTTAACCTTTTTTTATAAGTGGTCACGGGCATATTTTCCAGCAACTTAGTTAATATTTATTTGTTTTTAGTAAATTAATTTTGCTAATTTTATTTTACATATTTTTTAAATTGAAGACGTATTATATTTCTGTTGTATGTACCGTTCGTTGTTCCTGAGGAGTTGATAGTAAGTTTTTTATATTTGACAAGCTCGAAACAATGTTTAAGAAACCGGGACCGAAACATAATGTTGAAGTAACTTGCCAGCTCACATCTATGTTACTTACCACCATGACCTAGGTTGGGAGATAATGTTGAGATGTAAGTTCTTTTCATGTCATGATTGATTGAGCAATGTTCTGGCTATTCATGCACTTATCTTCCAATGATGTTTTCTATTTGAGTTTTTAATTGTGTGGTTTCCAGTTGTTTTTTAATATGTAATCCAGTTCTGGTTTTTGTTAAGTGATCGTACTTTAGGTTTTATTCTGTAACTGAGTTGTAATGCAGTTGATGTTTCGTATTCCAGTTGTATTTTAAATTCATTCTGAATTTCAACATATTTTCAAATTTTGAGCAAAAATTAGTTTCACTTATCTGAAGATTGTGTATGTATTTTCAAATTCGTAAAAAAATTGAAAATTAATTAAAAAAAGAAAGATAAAACAAATTTGGAAATCTATTTTCTCACAAAATTAATAAGAAAAAATAGAAGTTCAAAAATTGTGTTTGAATTTGGTTTCATAATTAATCGAATCGTGCTCGAAAGGGCTTTCATCGAGCCCAACATGAATCGAGATCGAGTACTAGCTTGAAATTTTTTCACATATTTTATTATTTTTTTACTAATCAAGTCGAGCTCGAGCCGAACTTTATATCTTATCAAACGAAAAAATGTGTTCAAACTTGGTTCATTATGTTAATGAACCGGGTTAAAACTAGTTTTTAACGATCGATCTCGAATCAAATATTGAATACCTTAGTTCGTTTTTCAGCCTAGACAAATGCAATTTTTTATATTTATGTTGAATTTTAAGGAAGAAAAGGCCGCTTATTGTCTTACCACGAGTTTGTAGCTCAAGTGGCTCACCATTTGTAAGTTGACTAGGGTTTGAGCCCAAAATCTTTCAGTTTCTTTGAAATTTATACCCTACCATCTAATTAGTACTCCCAACTTATTAAAAAGAGTGGATCTCTTGTAAGACCGTCTCGCGGGTTTAAGTCCGTGAGACGGAGCCCAAGAGCCGTCCTAGGGGTGGCCAAGGCGGCGCCGCCGCACAGGGCCACCCTTCGACAAGGACCCCCGAACCCCGATTTTGTTTTAATTAATTTAATATTTAATATATATATATATATATGTGTATATGTGAAAGTAAGAATATAAGTTTTCACATAAAGCTCTTGAAGCGAGAATGGCTTTTGTTCTCCTTTTCATGTCCCGAGGTCACGTGTTCGAGTTCTCATTGATGTGAAATTTGTTTTCTTATTTTTTACCTAAGCAGGACGGGATGAAACAATAAAGTTAAATAAATATTGCTAGTTTTCAAAAAGAGCTCATAGGTGCAGTGATTTGTATTCTCTTGTGCATGTCTAAGGTCGCATGTTCAGTCCCTTACTGTTGCAAAGTTAGTTTTCTTTTTTTTAACCTAATCAGAGATTAAAGTAGTATTTTTTTAGTAGAAACGTCAAAATGGAAATATAATGCTCATTATTTTATTAATTTTTTTTTATTTTTTTATATGAATATAAAGGGCCCCCTTTTTCGTTTCGCACCAGACCCCTTAAATTATAGGAACGGCCATGCGGAGCCCCAATTTCCAAAAGTTAAACCCAACCACAAAAATGAAAAAAGAAAGTTAGATCTCCTTCTGGTCGCAACTATTGGAAAATTAAACACAAAAACAGCAGCAGGGAATTTATTTATACTAATTTAGGAACAAGCAACAATAAATAATAACAAGCCGAAAAGTAAATAAGAGTCAAGTTTAGGATAGCCTGGGTCGAAGCACGTCGTAGCGCTCTCTTTAGAGAGGAAACGCCACCACTGCACTGGTAAATTTGTTGATAGCACGTCCCTCTCCCAAAATTCGACAACCCGTTGATTCTATCGCGTGCAGCGAAGAGAACCCCGAACCACTAGTTTACTCAATGCTCGAAGGATGGAGGAGGAAATTAAAATAGAAGTTCGACTGTTGATATTATTCTTTGTAGAAGAATAAATTAGAAGATCAGTTTAATGTATAGGAGAAGTTCTCAAATGAATGACCCAATGTCAAGTGATAATGGCAGGTCAAGAATAAGAAGAGCAGTACGTGTGGAATTTTTTGTAGAATAGAAGAGTTGTGTGCATGGGCGTAGTCAGGATTTTTGGCCAGTACGGTCAAAAAAAATTTCGTTTCGACTGGACGATTATCGAGCCAAAATTTTCAAAAAGCCGAAAATAAAAAATAGTTCAATAAAAAAAGTAAATTTGAAGGTCATACGTTTAACAATTCTTTGCCGATTTTTATACTCACCAACTCAAATTTAGCAGGGTCACTCTGAGTTTCAGTGCGGTTCAATCCAAATTTAATAGGACAATTTCGAAATTCAGTGCAGTCCGTCAACCGCACTGGGCCTCATGTAGCTTCGCCGGTGGTTGTGTGTGTATATAAGTGGAGCAGAAAAAAAAAAACGATGTTATCCAGCCAAAACTCATTTGTACTTTATAATGAAGCTTAAAAGATAAGTAAGAAGACCCATTAAACCATTAGCCAGAAAAATAGGAAATGGGTAAACAATTAACCGTTAGTGGCTTAATAATAGGAATTATTAGTTTTAAATCAATCATAAAAAATATTATTCAACAATCCCCCACATGATTTAAAACTCAGAAAGAAAAATTTCGAGAACTGAGATGAGCATATAATACCGTGTAATAGGTGTAGATACCTTCCAGGTTTGAACCTCACTTAGTGTAAATGCACTACCATCTATAGGACAATAGAGACATGAATATCTTGATCTAAGTCCTTGTGGCTAGATGGCAACACATCACACACCACGGTATGAGTAAACATTGTGGTTCTATCAGTGGTGCGCTTTCCGGTCATGCGCAAGAATCTTGTATCATGAACGTCATTAGAGAGTAGCCTACACCCCCACAGTGGCGACCCCACCACCACGTTCATTTAGGTGAATCTTCCAAGGGTGACTTGTGACCAACCACCCCGCAAAATTATGTCTTTGGATTCATTAAGAGATAATCTCAACCTCAATCGTCACATAAAGAGCACTAAACATAATTGGAATGGGACTCGGAAAAATTTCCGCAGAAATAAGTAATTTATTAAAATATTGTGCTCTTCCAAGCCACCCTTTTACAGTTTCGTTTGTACCCGTTGAACTTCGTTCATGGGATCTCCATACCTCTGAAGACGGGTTTCCAGTGTGGTGACTTAATTAATAGGCTCCAATCCCATTCCCCTCGATGATTGTAATACTTGCTGACGCGACAGTCCCTTTGTGAGCGGATCCACAATATTATTTTCAGACCTGACAAAATCCAAAGAAATAACACCATGAGAAATTAAATGTCTAATTGATTTATGTCTCACAGTCAAGTGCCTTCTTTTCTCATTATAATTTTTGCTTTTAGCTCTAGCAATAGCAACTTGACTGTCACAATGTAAAGAAATAGGAGGAATAGGCTTAGGCAAAAGAGGAATATCATTTAAAAAACTTTTAAGCCATTCAGCCTAAGTGCACGCGACATCTAAGGCAATTAACTCGGCCTCCATAGTTGACCGAGATATTACAGTCTGCTTAGCAGACTTCCATGATATTGCTCTACCTGCCAGTGTAAATACATATCCACTAGTTGACTTTGTTTTCTCCGAATCAGTGATCCAATTTGCATCACTGTAACCTTCTAGTACATCAGGAAAACCTGAGAAGTTTATAGCATAATCAATAGTCCCTTTTAAATATTAAATAATATTTCCAATGCATCCCAATGGGAAGTATTAGGACTATGAGTGTATCTTGCTAATCTACCAACAGCATACGCAATATCCGATCTAGTATGATTCATCAACTGCAATAATGATCCAATAATTTGAGAATATTTATGTTGAGAAACACTAGCACCTTTATTTTTTCTCAACTTAAAAGTTGGATCATAAGGAGTAGATACCGGATTCACACTGGAATAATTAAATTTATTCAACAATTTTTCAATATAGTGAGATTGGGACAAAGAAATAGAATTTTTATTTCTAATTATCTTTATTCCTAAAATAACATCAACAGCGCCAAGGTCTTTCATATCAAAATAATTAGACAAGAATTTTTTGGTATCATTAATAACATGAATATTGCTACCAAAAATTAAAATATCATCAACATACAAGCACAAAATTACACAAGTGTCATCAACAACTTTTATATAAACACACTTATCACCTTTATTAATATAAAAACCATTTGAAATTATAACACTATCAATTTTTTTCATGCCACTGCATAGGAGCCTGTTTTAATCCATAAAGAGATTTAACAAGCTTACAAACTTTCTTTTCCTCACCGGCCACAACAAAACCTTCCGGCTGGTTCATATAAATTTTCTCCTCCAAATCACCATTTAAAAAGGCAGTTTTTACATCCATTTGATGAATATCCAATTTATAAACAGAGGCAATTGCAATCAACATTCTAATGGTAGTAATCTTAGAAACAGGCGAGTAAGTGTCAAAAAAGTCAATGCCAGGTTTTTGCTCAAAACTCTTAACAACTAGCCTGGCCTTGTATTTTTCTATAGAACCATCAATCCTCAACTTTTTCTTAAAAATCCATTTACTCCCAATTGGTTTACAACCAGGTGGTAGGTCCGTTAAAACCCAAGTTTTATTAATCAAAAGAGAGTTCATTTCATCATTAACTACTTCTTTCCAAAAGGGAGCATCTAAAGACAACATAACATCATCATAGGTTTTAGGGTCATCTTCAAGTAAAAATGTATAAAAATCATCACCAAAATTTTTAGCTTTTCTACTCATTTTACTCCTCCTAGGCTCAACAGGTTCCTCATTAAAAACAATAGGAGAAGGATTATTAACATTAGAACTAGAACATGCACCAACATGCCTGGACAATTTATCTTTCATAGGAAAAATATTTTCAAAAAATACAGCATCTCTAGATTCAATAATAATAATATTTGCAATCTCAGGAACTTCAGAATTAAACATCAAAAATCTATAAGTAGTACTATTTAAAGAATAGCCAACAAAAACACAATCAACAGTTTTGGGACCTATTTTTCTTTTCTTAACAATAGGAATATTAACCTTAGCTAGTCACCCTCACACTTTTTAAAAATTTAAGAGTAGGTTTTTTATTCTTCCATAATTCATAAGGAGTTTTATCAGAATTTTTATAAGGAACTCTATTAAGAATCAAACAAGCAGAATATAAAGGGGATGTATGGATGTGTTTCCAAGTCTAATTTCCAGTTTCTAGTGTTGGAAAATGAATTTTCAAACTTTATTGGTTTTCGTGTGAGAATTGAGAATATGTTTGGTTTGTTGTCTGAATTTCTGTTTAGAAATAAAAATGTGTTTGGTTATATTATTTTTGACATAAATTTGCGTGATTGTAGTGTATTTTTGACATCGTTTTGCGTGATTGTAGTGTATTTTCACATAGATTTGCGTGATTGTGGTGAAAACTTGTTTGGATGTATTTTCAAAAGAATCTTTCCACAAATAATGGAAACTGAAAATGACTTTATTTCTATTGAGAATTTCTTAAACAAACATAAATTCAGTTTCTGGAACAGTTAGACATTGGAAAATTGTATTTGGAAACAATTCCATACATACCCAAAGCTTCACCCAATAATTTTTAGGTAAACCAGAACTAAGAAGCATTGCATTAACCATATCAAGTAAAGTCCTATTTTTTCTTTCTGCAACACCATTAGATTGGGGAGAATAAGAAGATGTCACTTCATGCACAATACCATGGGCGAAGCTACCATGAGACGAGTGCGGTCGGCGGACCGCACTCGATCTCGGGATGACCTTGTTAAACGAGTTGGACCGCATTGAAAATTCAACCGAAGGTCTAGTTCATATAAAAAAATTGAGTTACATTTAAAAAACGAATAAATCTTACTATCTTGACTCAAAATATTAAGAATTACCTGGTTCAGTTAAGGTATACTAGTGGATAAATGATTGTATTATTTATTATATGTATAAAGATATATGTTCCAAACTTGATAATGAACCGTTTTTTTGCAAGTATTTTTCGAACGACTTTTTGTATATAAGTCTATTCCATAATAATAAGTTAATAACAGTTGTTTGGTGGTTAATTTAGAATATATTTTTGGATAAGTCACTTATCCAAAAAGTTCATTATAGAGAAACCATAATGGCGATTATGAAAACCGGCAAAGAATTGTTGTAAAGTACAACCTTCATATTTGCCTCATTTTTCTATTTTTTTTTGGTCAAATATCGGTCCGATATTCGTCTTGCCAAAATGAAAAAAAATTCTGACCGCACTGGCCGAAAATCCTGGCTACGCCCATGCACAATACCATGCAATTTGCAAAAATCAGCCATTTCATCAGAAGCATATTCATCACTCCTATCAGAGCGAAGAATTTTTATTTCATTTTCAAGCAGATTTTGAACTTCAAATATATATATATATATAAGCAGCCCCGTTTTACTCCTATTGAGAGTTGTCTATTAAAAATGGAGGAGCAATATGTATGTTTAAACAGAATCAGACGCCTCTCTCTAATTCTAATTTAAAAAAAATTGTCAAATGAATGACAATATGGCTACGAAATGGGCGGCCAAATGATTATAAAAATAGGTGCATTGAGATTTTGGAATGGAGAGTAGGATGTATATGCATATATGAAACCCAACACTGAAGTTTATATTTATAAGGATAAAAGCAACGATCCACTTTACCCATTATAAGTTTATAACAACTTGCAAAAAATTTGGAAAGCGGGAATGACCGTATGACTTAGTAGCATAACTGTCACCATTTTTTTTAAGACCATTTATAATCACAAAAAGCAATCATAATTCAGTCAACCAAAATTTCATTTGTTGTTGTCAACACAAAAAAATTTTCCCATCAAATTTTTCAGGCTTGCTAAATAATGACTTAAGAAAATCCATATTCAGGAAGTCGCAAATAATCCTAAATTAACAGAAACAATTTTCCTCTCTAAACTTATTGGAAAATTAAACACAAAAACAGAAGCAGGGAATTTATTTCTACTAATTTAGGAACAAGCAACAATAAATAATAACAAGCCGAAAAGTAAATAAGAGTCAAGTTTAGGATAGCCTGGGTTGAAGCACGCCGTAGCGCTCTCTTTAGAGAGGAAACGCCCCCACTGCACTGGTAAATTTGTTGATAGCACGTCCCTCTCCCAAGATTCGACAACCCGTTGATTCTATCGTGTGCAGTGAAGAGAACCCCGAACCGCTAGTTTACTCAATGCTCGAAGGATGGAGGAGGAAATAAAAATAGAAGTTCGACTGTTGATATTATTCTTTGTAGAAGAATAAATTAGAAGATCAGTTTAATGTATAGGATATTGACGTGCGTTTTGGTCAACAAGCAAAAAATATGTAAAAGATTTAACACGTGGAAATGTAAACGTGCGTAACGTGTTTATATCTGGCTAATTCTGCCTTTTTTGCATAATGCCGAGCCGAATTATTGGGGTCGGTCTTTCTTACAATCTTACTCCTTTTCTTTTTCCCTCCTTTTTTCTCCCTCCTTTTAATCTCTCTCTATCAGACTTTTTATACCCCTTGAGTCAGTGGGTTTACAATAGTCATCTTTGCACTAACTGGTCATTAATTAGTAAAAGAATTAAAGAAAGACACATGTCCCTCTCTAACTGTGCATGTCAGTCAAAACTTGCCACTTGTCGACTTCTCTTTATAACTTTCTGACATGTGGCAGTTTCTGATACCAATAAAGCGTTAAGCATGGGCGTGTGATTATTTTTATGAGTCTGTCGCGCATGCGTTTCCCGTCGAAATTTGGGCTCGGGGCTCGGCAGTCGTGTTGCGGTTGGGCTCGGTAGCGGGCGAGCCTAATTCGTGACGTGTCGTCGCGCACCGTTGCTGACGTCACCCGCAGGTCTCCTACTCGGACGTGTGATGGATTGATGACGTGGATTAATTTCTTCCAGCTCGGCTCGGGCGTCATCAAAGGCCCCCAAGTTTAATTCCGAGAGAAGAATTTCTGAAGTCGGAGTTAAACTTTAATGCTAATGATAAACATTTAATGGGGAAACGGATTTCTCAAAGGTTTTGTTCATTCACGACATCCGTCGCGTAGTGATTAATGCCCGAAACGGCGCATTAATTGGGTTGCCATAATGATGAGATACGTGGCATCCTGGTTGGTTGGACCAGCCTTGCGCAGAATCGAAAAGTGCACGTCGATTCTATCAGCGGGCGTGGGGACGCGACGTTCTCTGACATGTTTGATGGCTTTTGAGTTAAAAAAAGGCGCGTCTTTTCGAATAAACGTTTCGTTTATCGAGGGAACTCCATCTATAAATACCTCTGTTTCCCTCCATTATCCACTTTCGCAACCATTAACCTTTGGTGAAGTGACTAAAACCGAAAGCGTAAATTTGGGTCGGCTTCCAAAGTTCGAGAGACTTCGAACTTAGGTATTTTTTCGAAATACTCTCCCTTTACCTATAAAATGTCTTTTTTTGAGGATAGTAGGAGTCGTAGTTATAGTGTAGAGGTTGAAATCGAAGATCCTCCCTCTGAACCTTCTGTTTATTTCTCACCAGCACGGCGATCTCCGTCTCACAGCCCGAGCATTATTCAGATATCTTCTCCAGATTCTTCTCGAGGTGGAACGTCTTTGGAGCGGACGCATACTATCTTTGATCCGACGCTGATGACCGTTTTTAGAGAGGAAACAGTGCTCCCGGATCGGCACAAGAGAGTTCCAGCGAAGAATCACCAAGTGTTGATTTTAGGCAGTACCAGCAAGAAGAAGAAAATATGGACCCATCGGAGCCGGAGCGTGATAACGTGGAGCGGGTAGATGAACCCTCCAGTGATTCAAGCCCTGAGAGGCCACTAGGGCCCATGGGTCATCGTAATGGCGACGGCCGGCAAGGAGGAGGCCCTCGTCTTCGTGTCGAGCCTCGGTGGAGTGATATAAACGATATCCCGAGCATGCTGATGATTCGGGAGGTGGAAGAGTTCCGGCGGAGGTACCGTATTCCAAGTGGCATCAAATTTTGGGTACCGGACGGCACAGAAGTTCCCCAGTACCCACCAGTGGGTTGCTTGGCCGTATTTGCCGCCAGCCTTCTATACGGGTTGAGATTTCCACTGCCGGCTTTCCTTACGCGGTGGTTTTGCAAGTGGGGCATGCATCCGACCCAGGTGCACCCTATTTCTTGGGGCAGGATCATCGGCCTCCTGGTGATGTTTCACCTGGAAAAATATCCTCGCCCCAAATTTAAGGAGATGAACGAGCTCTTTTATGGCGGCGACTCCTTCATCTCGGGGCCGGCCGTCGGGTGGTATTATGTCTGAACATTGACGGGGTATCCGGACGGCTTGGTGGAAGGTCTCCTTCATCTTTGAAGGAGTGGAAGGATAAATGGCTCGGGTGAGCGGCGAGTGGCAAGCTCGGCGTGGGAGATGGAGAAAGGAAACCGTTCTTTATCCCCATCGGACTTTGTTTTTGGTTACTGATGAAAGTCTTATCTTTTTCCTTTCTCTCGCTTTTTGTCATTTCTGTTTCCTTTTGTAATTGACTTTTGTCTTTTTACCTTTATAGAGAACCGGGCATCAAAGGGGCCCCTGTCGACTACCTTTATTCGAAGGCTGGAAAACATCCAGGCTCGGGGCATCATGGACAGGCGGATTGAGAGGTTGGCTACCAAGGCCAACTTGGCCGCAGAATCGGCTTGCTCGCTGCTCCGCCGTGACCCGAGGCCGAGGGGGCGGCTCGGGACGAGGCGGCTGAGCGGGAGGTGGAGGTTGAGAGAGAGCCTCAGCAGAACCCTCCCGGTAATGAAGAAGTACGGCCCCATTCTCCAGGGGAGCAGCCGGCGAGAACAGAGCGAGCTGCGCCGTCTCCTGCGACGGCTAGTCTTGTGGGCAGATCATCTGCGCCCGTTGGGCAAACGCAGACTCCGGAGCCACCGAGTGCGGCTGTCGTTCGAGGTAAACATTGTATTTTTTACACCCTTTTGAAATGTTATTTCGTTTTCTTCTGACCTATTAACGGTGGTTGCTTTTTGTAGGGCGTGGCTTGGATTTGCGTGCACGCCTTCGCAGCATGAGGAACACGGTCGCTCGGCGAACTCGGGCGACCTTCGGTCACCCTGTAGATGCGGAGGCGGCTCGGAGAGCTGATATTCGGGCCGGTAAACGCCCCGCTTAGGGGTGTTCATTTTTCGAATGGATCCAAAATTCGATTCGGTTCGAATTCGAATTTTAGTTTCGAATTAGGATTTTTGAATTTCGAATCGAATTTCGAATCAACTCGACTTTCGAATATGAATATTTGAATCGAATAACGAATTGAGGTTTTTTTTTCGAATTCTATTCGAAAATCCTAATTCGAGGTGAAATTCGACTAAATTCGAATTCGTATTTTGATTTGAATTCGTATTACAATTCGAATTCTTATTTCAATTTGGATTCATAATTTAATTTGAAATTTATATGTATATAATTCACACTATACATAATTATTTAATGTATATATGTAAATTATACACATGCATTTATAATATATATATATAAATAAATAAAACACTAATGTTTAAATGTAAATGTAAAATTATAAATATATGCTCTTTCCTTCTTGTTTTTTAGTTTTTGTTAGAAATTATTATACTTAATAGTATGTGAAATACATTTTATATTGCTTCAAATTTTTATCTTTAGACCATATTCAAATAATCATTTTTTGTGCTAAAAAATATATTTTAGGTAAAAATTATTTCGCTCTTACACTCTCACGTGGAGGCATGTGGTGAAATAATCTAAGAATATTTCACCAGTTATGTCCATTGTATGAAAAGGTACAAAACTTGTGTACATACACTATACAACATACAATATACATTTATACAATATTCTTTGACTTTTTTCCTTTGTTTTAAATTCTTATTACAATATTCATTATACATTATATATTGTACACTATATTACATATATTTATCTTAAGATCATAATAAAATAATAAATTATATGATAACACACTATATCTCTTTATCTACGCACATACACAAATGTTGATTTTTAAATATTTGAACTATAAGCACTTTATCAATTTGATACCTCATATTTGAGTATAAAAGTTATTTATCAAGTAACTACTGCTAGTATAAAATTGACACAAAATGATTTATTAAATTTATATAAAGGAGTTCGTTATGAATTTATGATAGTCTTTAGTTAAATTAAACAATGAAAAATGGTTAGCCGATAATTTATAATTTTGAAAAACAAATCTGGAATTTTATTGGGTATAGTCCAAAAATATTATGTTATGAATCCAAACGTTATTCACTTTATCGATAAATTTGGATAATTGGATTGACTCGAATTCGATTCGGAAATCGAGAAATCTAATCTGTTTAAATTCGATTCGAATTAATCAAATTAGGATCGAATTTCAAATTGAGGTTTAAAATGTTCATTCGATTAAATTCGATTCGAGGAAGTCAAAGAATTCGGAATTCGATTCGATGAACACCCCTAGCCCCGCTGATGGAGTGCCGGAGGCAGTGGAGCCTCCTCTTCAAAGGAGAAGAGGAGGGATTGTGATGGAGGAGCCTGGACAGACTGAAGGGGTTGGTCAAACGGGCGCGAACATCTGAGCAAGCCTTGGGGGGTCCGCGAACTTTCTCAGATGACTTCGGCAAGGAAGGTCACTTCATTCCTCCAAGTCAAGTGAGAGATGAATATTGCGAGGGAATGATTGGACTACGCCCTCGATAGTTTGTGGAATTTGTTCGATGTGCCACGCCGACGGAGGAGCAATCGAGAGTTTTACCGGAGGCGGGTCAAGCCGCGATGAGTGTCCCAGCTCGTGCCTGGACAAAAGGCATCGAGCAATTGTGCTCGGAGACTGGCTTCGAAGAACAAATTCAGTACGCCATGGCAATGTCTGGGCGGATGATTGGGCTCTTATGGCATGCGATTGGGGGAACTCGCGAGCTAGAGAAAAAATATGCCGATCTGGAAAGGCGGCACGGGGACTGTAGGAGGCCTATGCTACCCTTCAAGGGTACAAGAATCGTTAAAGACCCAGCGGATGAGGCTACGGCTCGGGCCAACTCGAGAGAGAAAGCCGCGAGGGCCGAGGCGGAGCGAGCTCGAGGCCCGCAAGGTTGAAGAGGAGCTTAGGGCTAAGGTTGCCGAGTTGGAACGTCTTTGCCGTTGCCGGCCGAGGAAATGGAGAGGCGTCTAGCCGATGTCTTGTGAGAGAGGCCGAAGAGACTACTCATCGGCAAATTGAGGAAGCTCGCACACAGGCCGTTGAAGCTTACAAGGACTCGAGGAGTATGCATTTATGTTAACTGCGCCACGCGACCGCCCTCGAGAGAAATTCTCGATTTGGTTAAGGGCGGGCGTACTGTTGCTCAGCTTGAGGAAGATCTGGCCCTCCTGGAGGCTGATCTCGATGCTCTTCGGCCGAACTTTGCCGAGGCTCCTAATGCTCAGGGCTCTCCTCCTCCGGACGTGGAAGAAGTCGCCTCCAGCGGTGCCGTTGAAATTCCGCCCCCTGCTCAGCCTTGATGTTTGCCTCTTTTTATTTACATGCTTTCATATGTACTTGTAGGTAGGTAACTTGGCTTCGTGCCTTAAGATGTAATGGGCTCTGGCCTCCCTTATGTAAATACTTCTGAAGTAGGAATGAACTGCTATTTTCCTCACCTGTGTATGTGTTTCAAGCTTTTTGCATATGCTTGGCTCTTCTCCTTTTTGTAAGATTGTATGCCTGTCTTCTTTTTCCTTTTATATTCCCAAGTATGGGGCTCGGTTCCCAGTGCTTCTGAATAAGGGGCTTTACTTGCTTTAATTGATTCTCGTACTCGGTATATGAACTTGATCTTTATTTCGTTTTTGGTACTTGGTGTATAAACCAAGTCTCCATTTTGTGCCCAGTGTGTACATCGAGTCTTTATTTTGTGCTTGGTGCGTAACCAAGTCTTTGATTTGTGCTCGGTGCGTAACCAAGTCTTTGATTTGTGCTCGGTGCGTAACCAAGTCTTTGATTTGTGCTCGGTGCGTAACCAAGTCTTTGATTTGTGATTTGTGCTCGGTGCGTGACCAAGTCTTTGATTTGTGCTCGGTGCGTGACCAAGTCTTTGATTTGTGCTCGGTGCGTGACCAAGTCTTTGATTCGTGCTTGGTGCGTAACCAAGTCTTTGATTTGTGCTCGGTGCGTAACCAAGTCTTTGATTTGTGCTCGGTGCGTGACCAAGTCTTTGATTTGTGCTCGGTACGTAACCAAGTCTTTGATTTGTGCTCGGTGCGTGACCAAGTCTTTGATTCGTGCTCGGTGCGTAACCAAGTCTTTGATGGAGTGTGGGTCAAAGTACTCCTCAGTGCGGCAACTTCGGCTCGCGCTTCCTCGTGAGCCCTAAATCCGGTGGTCGGGTTTTCCGAGAATGGTCTAAATCCCGACCCGGCCCAATCTTGGTTCTTTCCTTCCGTCCTTTCTCACGCCCCTGGCGTGCTCAAAGGCGATTATTTGCCATGGCTTCTTCCGCGCAAATATGGCGTTCCGCGCGGACCAAAAATTCTTGGTACGAGGTCGCCCCCGATTCATGGATGGAGTAGTTAAACCAAGTCTCGGGGGCAAGTCCAGCCATGGCTGCGATTAAAATGGTGTCATCCGACACCGGTTCCATCTCTCGAACTTGCTTGTTGAACCGAGAAATATAGCTTTTAAGGGGCTCGTCCTTCCCTTGTTTGATGTTCACGAGGGAGTCCTTAGGTGCGGCTCGGACTTTGGATGTTGAAAAATGCGTCGTAAAGACGGAGGCCAGATCCCCCCATGCCCGAATGGATCCCTGTGGTAGGGTCCTAAACCAACGGTGGGCTCGGTCGCCCAGAGTCAGTGGGAAGGCCCTGCAGAGGATGGCATCACTAGGACTGTACAGTTCCATCCATGCTAAGTACTTGTGGACGTGAGTGGTCGGGTCGGTTTCCCCATTGTAGAGACCAACCTGGGGGATTTTCAACTTTGGCGGTAATGGGGTCGCCAGGATTCCAGGGGAAAATGGCGACATAACAGCTGGTTGGTTCATTGCTTGGGGCGGTCTTCGAGACTGTTCGCCTTCCGGACCGCCTTCCAATTCGTTCAAACGACGCCTTGGCGGTGTATTTCTACATCCGTTCTGCCATAGGCTAGGGCCTTGGATCGATTGACCTAAGTTGCTCCCGCTCATCCAGGAAACCCGAGTCGGGAACTTATCGATCGAGCTGGGTGAAAAGGATCAACTCCCGGTCGTCGCCCGAACACCGAGTGGGCATGGCGATGTCGTGTTGGCTCGGTAGTGACTGCTGCTACACGACTTTATCCTTCCTCATCTTCTCGCGGCCGCCTTCTGTCATCACGACGGACACGTTGTTCATTACTGACCGGCTTCTTGGGCCGTCATGAGGAAGCCGGGAACTTGAGGATTGATATTAACATTTAGTTGTGGATTGTGTGGGTTAGTATTTACAAGGAGTGGAGGAGGTGCTTGAGAGTTTGTGGTAGCGAGAGTTTGTGATATGAGTTGGTTCATTTCTTTGTACAAAAGTTGGGTTGGCAATTAGGCGAGCGAAAGGAAATAAAGTAGTGCTCTACCTTCTGTTTGGAGCATATTTTGGCCATTTGTAGTCCGGCGTTTGGTTGTTCAAATGTTGCTCTTGATCAAACGAGCATTTCTCGACTGTTGACTCATTTTGTCTATTATGAAAAGGTTAAACGTTAAACTTTACCTGGTTTTCACTTAACTTGCTTTTGCTTGGAATTCTGACTGGACCAATACGGTGCCCTCCTTCTAGCGCCAATTTGTTGACGTGCGTTTTGGTCAACAAGCAAAAAATATGTAAAAGATTTAACACGTGGAAATGTAAACGTGCGTAACGTGTTTATATCACGGCTAATTCGCTTTTTTGCATAATGCCGAGCCGAATTATTGGGGTCGGTCTTTCTTACAATCTTACTCCTTTTCTTTTTCCCTCCTTTTTTCTCCCTCCTTTTAATCTCTCTCTATCAGACTTTTTATACCCCTTGAGTCAGTGGGTTTACAATAGTCATCTTTGCACTAATTGGTCATTAATTAGTAAAAGAATTAAAGAAAGACACATGTCCCTCTCTAATCACGTGCATGTCGATCAAAACTTGCCACTTGTCGACTTCTCTTTATAACTTTCGACATGTGGCGCTTTTTGATACCAATAAAGCGTTAAGCATGGGCGTGTGATTATTTTTATGAGTCCGTCGCGCATCGCTTTCCGTCGAAATTTGGGCTCGGGGGCTCGGCGGCCGTGTTGCGGTTGGGCTCGGTAGAAATGGGCGAGACTAATTCGTGACGTGTCGCCGCGCACCGTTGCTGACGTCACCCGCAGGTCTCCTACTCGGACGTGTGCTGGATTGATGACGTGGATTAATTTCTTCCAGCTCGGCTCGGGCGCCATCATAGGAGAAGTTCTCAAATGAATGACCCAATGTCAAGTGATAATGGCAGGTCAAGAATAAGAAGAGCAGTACGTGTGGAATTTTTTGTAGAATAGAAGAGTTGTGTGTGTGTATAAGTGGAGCAGCAAAAAAAAAAATGATGTTATCCAGCCAAAACTCATTTGTACTTTATAATGAAGCTTAAAAGATAAGTAAGAAGACCCATTAAACTACTAGCCAGAAAAATAGGAAATGGGTAAACAATTAACCGTTAGTGGCTTAATAATAGGAATTATTAGTTTTAAATCAACCATAAAAAATATTATTCAACAGCAACTACTCTTCCACGGCAACATCAACCCCTTCTTCCACCAGCCTGCGCCTGCGGTGGCGTAGCGCCTTCATTCCCTGGTTGTTATGCCTACTGCCATCGGAGGTCAATTATCATTGGAGCAATGGGCTCGAATTTTGCCAAGTTTCAGAGCCACCAAGGCAGATCTGGCCCCCAACGGCCAAGGTTCGAGTCTAGTACGGCCTCCGATCATGTTTAAGCAATCAAAAGTGATTTGTTATTTAATATATGTTAGCGTGTGTGTCAGTTTATCGGTTGCTCAAAGAAAATTATTAGATGATTTTTACTTTTCCTTGGTTATATTGAAATAACATTTATTAGCATTTTTGGGTTATTAGCCTTTTATCATTTTTAGCATGATAATTATGTGTTTTGTTTGAATACTTGTATTTGTTACTGATAGATGATTAAAACAAATGAAATTCTTGATGCCTGTGTAGGTATGGTGATGAGAAGAAAACCAAAAATATGGTTATAGCTGATGGATTAAGAGGCTGACTCTTTCTGAGAGTTATACCAACATAATCATCCCCAGACCCAGTTTCCTTAGAATTTTGATGATGCAAAGAATGGGGTTAAAAATGAAATATTTCCAACTTCTGTTAGACAATCTGGATGCAGCAACAAACCATGTTTTGGAGATGCATCAAGATGTGAAAACAAATTGATTAATGAAGGTTTTGGCATGGAGAAAGTAGCGGTTTCTAGGGGAGTTGGAGCAATTTTAAATTCCTATTGTAATGAATTAGGAAATCAATTTTAGTCAAGTCCAAATAGTAATTCAATGAAACCTCTAGAATTTCATGACACCACTGGCTCTATCTTGACGTCTACTTTGAGTGATGATTTGAGAGTCAATTTTAGAAGAAATTGATGATGTACAATCTTTTAGAGGAAATAACTAATGATATTTTTCAAAGTAAAAATGATACTTTTCAGTTAAAATGTATTACATTATATTTCAAATAAAAACTAAAGTAATAATTCCACATGAAATAGCAAATAATCATTTTCGAGTGAAAAGAAATTATTTCACAAGAAATAATTGATGATAATTTTCAAAGTATGAGTTATACTTTTTGAATAAAACGTGATATTTTTAAATAAGGTTGTATATAATATTAGATTCATTAGTGAACGATGGCCTAAATTTCCCTCTAAGCTAGAAATCCCCAAAAATTCCGCTAATTCAATCTTCACCTCCTTCATTGATGGTTGGTTATTAGGCAAGAAGCATTCTTCCAAGAGCTTGAAGCCCTTTTGTCCTCAGGAAACAACGAATGCCAACAAATAAAAACGAAAAAATAAAAAATAAAAAGCGGGTGGACAGGGTAGGGTGGGTGGGGTGGGTTGGGATCCGTCTTATTGGATATAATCCGTAAGACGGTCCTATATAAGTTTTTACCTATTAAAATAGTAGGTCTTTTGTAAGACGGTCGCACGGAACGACGTATTGCACTTTTAGGGTAAAAAGTGATATCTTTTGTATAAAATGTGATACTTTTAGTGTCAAAAGTGATACTTGGTCAGAATACGCTTAATTTTAGTGTATTCAGATAAAATATCACTTTTTACACCAAAAGTATCGTGTTTTGCACTAAAAGTATCACCCGTCGCACCGTGCAACCGTCTTACACGAGTCTTTGCCTTAAAAATATTGTCTTATGTATTTACGAATATAATTATTTAAAGTTGTCAACATTATTGGGCTGCGAATATTGTAATTGAGTTGGATTAATCGATAAAATCTAATTAATATAATTAAACCGCGCATGGAATGGCAAAAGAATGGCCGGCCCCCTTGTGGTGCCTTATGGGGGGCCGGTAGCAGTCCTTCCCTCCAAAGCCGCCCCCAGGGGGGTGATGACCCCTGGGCCGCCGTCTGCCGTCTGCATGGAATCCCGTCCATAGGCCCCCGCCCAGTAACTGTTTCCAATGATGCTCCTCAGATTGCTGGAATCTCTCCCCCAATGACATCCGATTATGAATCGAACCCCCGACATTCGGCTCATAATACTAATGCTCAATCCCATTTTGGCCATTCTTTTGCCAAAATTGTTTCAGGTACTCACCACAATATGGATTCGACGACGCAGGCCCAAGGTAATTAACAATATTTTTGCATGTTGTTGCTGGTAAATCCCATTCTATTCCTAAACCTGTTAGAAAGGGAGATTATTATTCAGTTACGATTGATGAAAACGTTTATCAATAACGCCTCGCCAAATTTTCTTATTCATTGATTGGAAGGGTGATTTTGGGCAAGGGTAACAAACCATGGGCGACTATGCTTCTGCATAAACGCCCATCAGATTTATGGGTAATTAAAAATGATTGGAAAATAATCCCCCTGGGTAAGGGATTTTTTTGTGTCAAGTTCTTGAATGCGCAGGATAGAGCTCGAGCTCAAACACGTATTAATTGGGCACTCAATTCGAAAACTATTATGCTCTCTTCATGGGTCCCGAATTTCAATCTATACAAGGTACACACGTCGGTGGCAAGTGTTTGGGTTCGAATTTTCGAGCTCGGTTTGTAGTACTGGGATCCTAATACCATCTTGGGGATCGCCAATGCGATTGAAAATCCGATACAGATTGATCAACGGTCGCTTGACAGCTCTCTGGGGCATTTCATTTGGGTGTTAGTGGATATTGATCTGTCGAAACCATTAGAGGAGCACATCATGGTAGAACGGGTTGGCCAGTGTTCCTTTGTGTCAGTTACTTATGAGAAATTACCGAAATTTTGTTCACAATGCAGGGTAATGGGACATTTGACGGTTTCTTGCCGTATTACTCCCGCAGGGAACTCAACCATTGAAAGACGCGCCTCTTCTAACCAGGGACGTCCCAGGACTTCAGCGGCACGTCCGAATTGTATGCACGGGATTGTTCCCGGGTCTGTAAAGTTTACCGTCCGGTGCAACAGGACAAGGGCAAGACCGTTGATGACTCCATGGGAAATACGGGTCATCAAGGTGTTAGTCCAAGTGGCTACGATATTCTAGAGGAGGGGGGGTGAATAGATTATGCCGATTTTTTGCAAATCACCCTCTTTTTCGAATCAACAAGTAAATGACAAGAATGTAAATGCGAAAATTAAACAACACTCGTTGATTTAAAGAGGTTCAACCCACCTAGGGCCTAATCCTCTACCACCCCAGTATCTCTGGGATGGATTTCAAAAAGAAAACCTTCAAGGAGATTACCACAATCTTCCTTCACCACCTTTGAAGAGTACCACACTCTTCAAACACCTATCACCTAGATCACCCAAGTGTATTCTTACCACAAG
Source organism: Rehmannia glutinosa (assembly GCA_016081115.2). Classification (NCBI taxonomy): domain Eukaryota; kingdom Viridiplantae; phylum Streptophyta; class Magnoliopsida; order Lamiales; family Orobanchaceae; genus Rehmannia; species Rehmannia glutinosa. The sequence goes on from CM071926.1 coordinate 115,586,989, forward strand.
AATACTCACAAGGATGTCTTGTGTTGAATGATGGACAAAATTCAAGATTACAACTCTATGAAACCAATACAAAGATTGAGTGCAAGTGTAATCAAGAATCAAAAAGCCTAGACCTCAAAGATGTGCAAGTGAAAGTACTTAGGCTATTACAACAAGAATGTAAAAATGAAAGCTTGAACAATTTGCAGATTTCTTGTTGTGTGTTTTGCTTGTATGTGTTGTATCTTGTGTCTCCAATTCATCCTCTATTTATAGGGAAGTCTTCACCAACATAGGCTCCCAACATATGCTCCTCTATCTTCACTTTTGTCTACAAAAAGAAGATCACAAGATGTAGAAATATTGTACAAAAATCAAAAGTAAATCTTGTCAAAAATTTCAAACAAAGATAACTTTGTCTTTGTCACAAAATAGCATAGGGCGACCAGTTGCCTGTTGAAGATTTCGACCGTTTGAAAAAAATTAGTGCGATCCAGTGCAAGTAGGTCGTCGGGGGTCGACGGTCGGGAAGTGCGACCGATCGACCTCCATCTTGACCGGTCCCCCTGCTCTAATTTTCAAGTCCAGTATGTTCTGTTTCGTGTTTTCTTTTCTTCAGGTACCAGTCGATGCTTTGAGCGACCGGCCGACCTCCAATATTAAATGTTGTCCGATTTTTATCAAAAATAAATTTCAAGAAATACTCTAAAAAATTAGTAAAAACATTTTAAATCACTTGGGAGTATTTTGACAACATTTATAAACATAGTTTTGGTGTAAAAACCAATTTAAACAAAACCATCAAAAGTGTTGTCCATTTTTATCAAAAAATAAATTCTAAGAAATACTCCAAAAATTAGCAAAAACATTTTAAATCATTTAGGAGTATTTGGACAACATTTATTAACATTGGTTTGGTATAAAAACTCATTTAAACATAATCATCAAAATTTTGATAAAAATATTTATCTAACACAAGGTCGTGTTAAGGAGGGTGAACCTTCTTCTTCACATATTCACCCTAAGAATTCTTTTGATGTTCTGGGTGCTGATTCAGATGATGTGGCATGTGATAATACGAATTTGGAGCACAAATTTGATAATGAGAATCGGACTATGGCTTCGGAATATAATACTAGCAACAAGACAGAGCCATGGTTCCTTATCAACCGCATGCAACAAATTTGGATGAACATGGACATGCTAATTTGCAACGTGGAATGAAAATAGTTTCAAATAGCATTCCTTTTAATGATTATGTCCTTAGCTCCAATGATCCTTCCGAGGGGTTGAAGGCTATGGCCGTTGCTGCCCGATAACATTGGTTAGATATGGAGGATGAAGACGATCAAGATGATGCAGACAAATTGGAAGTTTTAAAAACCAAGTTAGGTGACTCTTCAACTGCTCCGATTGTCCTTCACTCAAGTGATTCGTCAGAAGCTATGAACGCTCTGACAATTGTGGCTGGAGGATCCTGGGCCGATATTCCACAGGATACATCAGACCAGGGGCGAAACCAGGATTCAACACTGAGGGGGGCCGATTTTTGCAGCCTAGACCTCCTAGGCGGGCGCTTAGAACTGATTTTTTGGCCGCATTGCAAACACCTAGGCCGAATTGTTTGACACTTAGGTTGATTTTTGGCCAAAACGATTTTTTGCACCGATTTGGCAAAGGCGGCCGCCTCGGCCGATTTTTACAACACATATTTGTATCAAATACAATGTCAATATTCATCATTAAGTTCCCAGAATACATAATTACAACATAAAATTGACGTACTTTTTCTTTTTAATTACAAAAAAGATGAGGGGGCCAAATAGAATTAATCCCAAAATTTATATATAAAAAATAAAAAAATAAAAATATTGGGGGGGCCAGGGCCCCCCTCCCCAACCATATAGGTCCCCCCCTGCATCAGACCATCAGGGGGATACTCAAGCATGTGCAAAACAAACACATGCCAATGTCCTTCGAAAATCCTCTAGAAATAAACATCCATCATTTCGATTGAGATTTTAAGTTATTTCTGTTATTTCTTTTATGGAGTACTCTTTTTCCTATCAAAGGTTTTTCCCAATGGGTTTTACTTTGATAGGTTTTAACGAGACCTCTTTTTTAAAGCTAGCTGCTTGACTTGTAAACAGTGAACTATATTTTCTTTTTAAAATAATATTTTGCATTTATTAAAAAGAAATTAAACCGCGCATGGGAATATTTCTCAATCATGCATGATCTCATCTACTTGCTCCATTGACTCAAGGGGGTCACTGGCTCCCCTTTAAATTTTGAAATAATCTAGGGATATTTTGCTAATTTTACCTTATAATATTTTAAAAATAAGAGATTACTATAAATTGGGAAAAGAAAGACTATTACTGTACACGTTACAGTACAAAAATAGAGTCTTCAATTCCTACATTCTTTATTTCCCTTCTCATATGTCAATCTTGAAAAATCTTAGAGTCTTTCATTTTTTTTTCATCTTTCTCAAAGTTTTGTACATTTTTTTTAGAGATAATTACAGTTAACACCCCAAACTATCCAGGTTTTTACACTTTGCCACCTCAACTTTGAAACGATATACTTTGCCACTTCAACTTTACGAAATTTTGCACTTTGCCTAAATTTCCAGATTTACCCCTAGTTTCATGAAAGTTGGTTTTCAGTTTACCCTCTAAACTTTGAAGTTGTTGCACTTTACCACATAGTCTATAAATTTCATTGCAATTTTTAATTTTACTCCACATGGTCTTTCGATCCCTGAAAATGGTATCAGAGCCTAGGTTTATTAAGAACTTTTAGTTAAATTTATTATATTTATGTAATTAACAATTGGTGAGGATAAATTATTCCGAGATTATGGATCCGGACCGATGTCCGAGATGTACCCCTTACAGGACATATCGTCAAATATTGACGATGTATGCACAAGAACACCTTGACCAGGTTTCATATTGGGAATACCAACATGAAGAAAAGGAACAGGCAGGAGCCAACGGGGAAACCTTAAGGCAATGCAAAATGCGAGCAGAATATTATAGGCGTTCTGGATGCTTAACAGACCTATATGTTCACTTGATGAACCTTCAAGAAACGGTTCATGAAAATTCCCATCAAAACAATGATTCCGATGGAGTACCCGAGTGGAACGAGATACTTTCAGATAAATCTAAGATCTAAAAAGATCTTAGAGAAATCGTAAGACGGTGCAGAATTATGGCAACCGCCATATTCATCTACCAGCACAAGTTCATCAGATCCAGAACCAGATGGAGACGATGGTGAAATATCAGAAGGAAACTCTTGAACTCCTTCATGATATTCAGAAACGAGTCAAGAACCTGGAGGACAGGCCGAGTTCATCCGGAGGAAGAAAACGTATTGATTTTGGGACGGTACCCTATTTACACCAAAAAGGGAAACCAACCGAAGTTATACGAAAGATGACAGATGAGGAAAAGCTCATTGCCCTAATCAAAGGAAAATCCATCAAAAATTAAAAAGATGGATATTGAAAAGATGAATCTTAAAGATCTACATGACCTGGCAGAATCCTTCGCGGGATTAGGTATTGTAGATTTAAAGATGAACGCAGGTGAGGAATCAACTTTGGTTACCTATGACCCACAAGGTAGACCAATTCCTCCACCACCGCCACCAGTTAATCCTAACATCGAAGAAAGCGGGTTCACATCATGGAGCTCGGGACGAGAGGATGCCACATCTTTGGGGATTTCACGACCTGGGGTGATCCACTTTCGGGGACAGGAGGTCGAAACCCTCTTGCGGGAACTGGACAACCTACGGAAGGCCAAATGTTTATCGACGCCTTATGGAAGATCGCACTCGACCCAATACATCCGTATGGGTTGATGTTAAATCTGGACATCCTGCATTTTAAAAAAAAGAAGTTCTCATTGATGAATGGGCTTCGGCTATGAGAATTTCAACAGAACCCTCGATCTTACTAAGGATTCATTCATTTTACTCCTTGAAATTAGTCTTGAAGGATCGGTGAAGATTGCCTGGGATATGACCGATGCTAGTACGAAAAGTTCGGTCACATCAGGGGAATCACTTAAAGGAATTGTCGATGGTATGGCTAAACTATTCAAAATCCAATTCATCGGCACGGGTTATTTCGAGGGATTAGAGGATGAAAAAAGAAAGAAATATAAACAAGCCCTCTATAGCCTCGAAGTTCTTGGATATTTGTCATATTGACGAATATATCAAGTTGTTCACCGAATACCGATGGAAATCCAAGATTGAAGAAAAAGAAGTCGCACAACTATTCTTTGCCAAGATCCCGAGTCCCCGGAGAGAAATGCTTATCGGGAATACAAGGTGGAGCCAAGTAGAAAGCGTGGCTTAAAAATGTCTTTCCTAAAGGCCAAGTTATCCGAATGGTGCTATCAGCGACTCTGCATAGGAATTACAAGAGATTAAGAGGAATTAACAAAGCGCAGTTCCTCTATGTTGCGTGGATAATGATATCCCAACGATTGTGGGAGGTCAACCAAGGCGGCACAAGAAGAAGAAGGAGAGAAGCCATCCATACCGCCGAGGAAGCAACAACAAAAAAAACAGGTCTTCATGGAGACTAGAAGGTTTCGTCAAAACAAAAAGCCCGGCTATAAATCGGGACCAAGACCAGCACCAAGCGGGGAGTAGAGCCTCATCATTAGGTTCTAATCAAGCAAGTACCAGCAGAAATCCAGGAGAAGAACTTTCAGGCGTGCTCACACTAGAGCTAATGAAAGTTTCAAAAGATGTAATTCTTTGGACATGCGAGCAAGAGGGCATATCTCAACGGATTGCCCGGACAATCAAAAAAGGAGTCGAGACAGTTTGAGGCCACACTAGAAATCGAAGAAGTCATCTATTATCGTGGATTTAATACAGTGTATCAATTTGAGGAGATTCCCTCAAATGAAAGCATCTATGAAGAAGAGATCTATTCGATGATGGAAGTGACTCGACTTATAATCGAGTGAAGAAGAAATTCTTCACAGACAAATCGAGGAGGATATGTCGATTCCTCTCTCACACGACGGTTTCTCATAAAACACTTATGAGAATCATGAAGGAAGATCCAAAGCTTCAAGTCTATGATGGATTTACAATTGGAGCTATGGAAAAAGCATTGGATAAAATGGGTTTCGTAGAACAGAAAAACACCAAATTATCCACAGGGTAACAACCGGAGAATTTGCAATTCGATGGAGTTTACCAAGAACTTTGATCGAGATGCGTTGGTCCCTATTAGAGAAATACAAGAGATCAAAAGCAAAGTTAAAAGAGAAGTTGCAAATACACTCTCATGGATTCATATCGAGCCATAAGAGTAATTATTAAAGCAACATTCAAAGAAGAATAGATTCGCCTCTTAATCTTGCTATCTTTGACAAGCGAATCTCGCATCTTAAGGATTCATGCCTTGGAGCGGTTACAGAAATTTGTATGCAGGAAATTGGCATTTAATGTCTATCCTAGAATTGCATACAATTTGGGAGATCGAGACTTCAGTAGAGTCCTAACCCTTCATCAAGATTTCAAAAGAATCGATTTGATGAAAGAAGGAAACAGGCCTTACTCGATCACATACAAGATTTCCTATGCTCTCTCGAATACCCATCATTCCGAAGTATTCTTGAGAAAGGAATTTATTGAAGTCCCAAGAATCTTTGAGGACTTTGCAGGGTGGTGTTACAGAAATCATTAAATCTCCAACTATTAAGGAGATTGATATGATAATTCAAGATCAACCTGTCTTCAACAAAAGTCGGAGTCTCAGAGTTGAGCCTAGAAGGATGACTTTCCAGCAAGACAGAATGGTGAGTAGCAGCCGTTGGGAAGAAAGGAGACCAAGTACAGTTCAACGCATCCTCGATGTTTTTAAAACAGCAGGAGAGCTGAAATGTCCAGAAGGATGGTGAGAGGTTGAAGTAATATTCGACATCACTCAAAAGGATAACATTTTTCCTTGTGATGTTCTATATTATCTCCAACAACCAATCGTTGAAAGGTATCAAGGAAGCCTGAAGATAGGAGAAATTGAGCTTACTATCACAGGAGTTGCAGGAAAGATCCCAGAACAATTAATACTGGGAATTGAATTTCTTGAGGAGCATAAACCTTGGGAAAGATTACAAGATGGAATGGACTTCACAGTGGCTAATAAAAGATACAGAATCAGATGACCACTAGTCCATTCTCTATATACATTTCTATAGGAATGTTATATGCTGAATACAAGGCCGAGTATTTCACCGCCTATATTGATTCAAAGTCCGGATATGTCTTGTAAAAGTTTCGGATGTTTTTCCTAAAGAAATTGGAGAAGATTTACCTATCTATTGCAGGAAGAGATTTCTCTAAAAAGATTCTTATCCTTAACAGTGGGAATTAAACAAGCAGAAATAATGATCGGAGGAGCAGGCAAAGACCCATGGTACAAAGTAAAGACGCCACCAATCTATTTCCATGATACAGTGCAAATATTTTCGGGAAACAATTTCCTACAAACATTCAAGCAATTTGTTTACACAAGAGAACGAGACGAGAAGACTTATTTTCACAACCTTATGTGATCATAAGATTATTGTCCAGAGATCGGGAAGCATTTTACGAAAAATGCCCATTAATTTTCGCAGCAAAGCGTGGTGATGAAGCCAAACTTCGCAATCCAAAAATGGCGGATCGAAGGAAATTTGGTGAAGCTTTATTATCCTATAGACAATTTGGTTCCATCCGGAAGGATCGAGAAGATATGGGATAATAACTTGTATTCATTCAGAGTACAAGGAGAAAGAAGAACGAGTCACCCGGAAGCCATTGCGAGTAATTATGGATGAGTCTAATGGAGAATCCGTGAGTGATGTAACCATAGAGGAACAAATATCACTCGAGGATATCAAGAAGAAGATCCAAAGGAATTACAATGAAGATCCTTTGGCTTGGTGGGATAAGAATGAGCTTAAAGCTTCCTTAAAGGTTAAACCTAGAAAGGAGTACGAGTTCGTAAGATTCAAACCAATCCTTATGAACCAGGAAGATCGTGAGGATATGCAAAAGATACTTAAGGAACATCTTGACCTTAAGTTAATTTCACCAGGAGTTTCTCCATAAGCGATCCCAGGATTCTTAGTCGAAATCATGGAGAAATTAAAAGAGGAAAGCCAAGACTTGTTATTAATTACAAAGGATTAATAACATTTTGGAGTTCGACGGATACTATATCCAAGCAGAGAACATCCGGTTAATCGTATCAAAGGTGCCAAGATATTCTCAAAGTTCGATTGCAAGTCCTGGATTCTAGATTAAGATGGAGGAAGAAAGTAAGAAGTTTGACTTTCTCTACACCACAGGACACTATATTTGGAACTCGATGCCTATGGGATTGGCTAACGCACCCCAGATATATCAAAGAAAGATGGATAATCTTTTCAAAGATTATTTTAGTTTCATGTTCGTGTATATCGACGACATTCTAATCGCATCAAAGAACATGAAGGAGCATCTCAAACATTTGGAAATATTTTCAGATGTTTGTCACAAAGAAGGATTAGTGCTTTCGGAAAAGAAGGCGGTAATCGCAACAAGACAGATTAAATTCCTCGAAATTGAAATCGATGAATCTGGAATTATTCTACAAAATCATATTGTGGAAAAGATACAGGATTTCAGATACACTAAAAGACAAGAAGCAAAGCTTGAGTTTTATGGGAGTTGTTAATTTTTTGGAATGTTTATTAACAATCTAAAGATACTACGGGAAGGTGTTTAGCCCATTACTTAAAAAAAAGACGCAGATTCAAATGGGAAGATGAACATCAAGAAGGAATTAAGCAACTTAAAGAAGTTTGTAAAAAGCTTCCAAAACTTGCAATTCCCAAGACGAGGATGAACTCGGTTCTTTACACATGATGCAGTGATGATTGGTGGGCGGGATTCTTACTAAGGTCACACCAAATGAAGAAGTGCCATGCGAGATATTCAGTAGCGGTTTATTCACACCCAGTGAAGCAAACAGATGGCATATCAACGAGAAAGAATTCTTTGCAGTCAGAAAGGCTTTTAAAAAATGGCCGTTATTTTTACTGGCTAAGAAGTTTACTTTAAAAATTGATAATTCAAGTGTCAAGGCTTTTCTCGAAAAATAAAATTGAATCAAAACGAGAAAAGGCTCGATTGCTTAGATGGCAAGTGAATGTCAATATTATGATTATGATATTGTCATTATAAAATCTCATGAAAATATTCTTGCAGATTTCTTGACACGAGATGGAAGGACGCGTTGCTGACGAAGTCCTTAAACGAGTAAGACATCTCAGGGAAAACCTGGAGAGTCTAGAACGAGATTTTGGGATGCTATGTCTCAATGCGAAGTTTTTGGGACGACTTCAACAGCTGACCAGAAACCGTTTCTAGTCAAATACGAGCATGCTAGTTCGCTCAAGGACAATTGTTCTTAAGATCGCAAGGCCTCTCTTCTAGCCGCATCTCCTACGATGCAAAAAGGGGCCGAGAGAGTACGGGGCTCTAACCCGGAGGTTATGGATTCAAGTACCATAATCACAAGTGTTGCGGATGATGCATCCCCCGAGGGTGTACAAATCAGAACGAAGGTTGAAGCTCCGGTGTCACAACCCGAGTCTTCAAGTCAACCCAAAGACTCACGGGTAAAAGAGGGAGAGTTGAATCTTGGGCCACGACAGTGCAAATCTAAGGTTCAAATTGATGAGATTAAGATTTCTCCTATGCGGTATATCGAGGCAATAGGAGAAACTAGTTACAAGACAAGGTATTAACCAGCAGAAAACAATGGTTGATATCTCAGCAAGTATCCCGAGTTTGGATGAAACCAGGAAGTCATCCAAATGAAGTACAGGAATGGTATACTTTTGGAGCTTTAGCTTCAATCTATACCGTGTCACCAGGATTCCCTTAAATCTCAAAATTACCGAAATGGATTGGGGAAGCGATTTACGAGACCTGGGCCAATAATCCACACTTGGCCGAGGCGATATTTTGGAAGCGTATTTTATCAGTGCAACTCCGAACCAGCGAAGAAAGGCTTTAATGAAGCTTTTCATTTCATCAAGCTAAGAAGACCGGATGGAAATGCTTTAAAATACATTAAAGCGCAGCTTCAGGAAGAAGGACCAAGTGTTAGTAGGAGCATTTTCTCAAGACGAAGCTTCTACCGGCGAGCACGGGTCTTTGGGTTTGTCTAATGAAATGGACAAGGTCAAATATCCATTCAAGTTCTTCCAAAATTCGGCAAATGGATCTTTCCTTTTGAATTCGATGACTGGATCAACCACAGGATTTGCAGAAGAACTCTTCGAGACCAAAAGAAGAATTCTCTGGGAAAACAAGATTCCGGCAAGCAAAGAAACTTACCGGAAATTCTGTAATATGGCACATGTTGGCCGATGGATTGACCGGATCTGTCAAGCATGCCCCGAACAGAAGGAACCCGAGTTTGGGAAAGGTTTTCGACCCAAACCCGACCGACAAGACCAGGCAGCTGGAAAGGATAAGGGCCCAGCTCAAAAAACGCGTTTTCCGAGGGGACCACGCAAACCAAATTTTTAGAAGATTCCCCGACAACTTTCACATGGGCTGAGTCACGCGGAAGAAAAAGAAAACCAGCTGGTGAGGCAATAATGCAGGATATGACGTAAGCAGTGACGTCATAAGTATCAGCAAGATTTGGAGTCCGCCTTTCAAGTCCGGATTCACATCTATAAAAGGCGAGATTTGAAGGAAGCTGAAGACATCGAACATTTTCCTTAGTTTTCTTACAATAAAATCTGAGTGAAAAATTTGTAATATTTTGAGTGTTTTAGTTTTAAGTTTTATGTATATACGAGTGCAAGCCTCAGCTATGAGAGGCTAAACCAGTATTCTCCTCCCAAAAGGAGATTACTAATGTAATAAATATTTCTATAAGTTCTTAATAAAAAGAGGCTTTCTGCTTCAACATGTGTTCATAATGTACTATTAATTCATCCCGTTTAAGAATTACTTATACGCCCGGGAGTAGAAACGAACCAAGGCCGTGGCTTGAACGGTTTTGAAGGTTTCGGATAACTTGCGAGATCATCTTCCCGAGGGTGAGGTTGAACAAAAGTGAGGAGCCGTTTGTCAAAAGATCCGGGGCAATAATTTTCCGATTGGTGGTGTTGCGAGCCATCTCACCCGGAGTTGTTTCGGTCAAAGAAGGTATGAATTTTAAGGGATTTATTAATTTTACTAAGCATGTTGGGCCGATATGGTCGTAATGCACTATGTTCATTTTCAGTCTATAGACCTAATTTGTATACGGATTTATTCTTGAAATAAGAATTTTGACTAAAGTATGTCCTGTTGAGTTTATAGTCGAAACCCGACATGATCCATTTAAAACCTCGAATAGACTGGATCTAAGTAGGTGTAACAATGCCACGAACAAAACAAGTGACATAAAATAAGAATTCTTGTTTCTCGAAAAATCCGAAAAACAAATTGATTATGGAGAAAAATTTTCATGTTTAATGGTTAATGCGATAAATTTATTATTATGTAGTAGATTGCCACAAAATAGAGTTTAAAGGGATAACTGGAACTATTGTTTTAAAAGGATAAAACCTAGGGGCAAAATTGTCCATAAGGGGCGAAGTGTAATATTTTTCATAGTTCAGGGTGCAAAGTGTCGCGAATGAAAGTTTAGGGGGTAAAGTATAAAAAAGGGTAAAGTTGGGGTGGTTAAATGTAATTATCTCTTTTTTTTACTCCACTAACTTGAGTTCGAATCTTTGCACTATTCTCGTGTGCCTCTATTTTTCAGTCTTGGGATTTAGGGTTCTTCATCAAGGTATAGAATCACAGGGTTAAGTTGCCATTGTCTTACTAGTTGTCAAAATCATGGTGGAAAGAGCATTTACGACAATGAATATCATCAAAAGTTCATTATCCCACCAAATATGAGATGGGATATTGAATGATTTTTTGGTAATATATATTGAAAAATATATTTTTTCAAATATTAGCAATGGAGCTATTATGAAGAATATAAGAGAAATGTTATGACATATTGTATTCTATTATTTTATTTTAGATATTAAGATGTAATCGAATTAACACATTGACTTTATCAAACTTCATAATTATTTTAGAGTTGGTGTATTGCATTTCATTTTGAGGAAATTACACAAAATACCCTGATTTTTAGAAAAAAGACAAAAATATCTACCCATCACAAAAATACCCCACCCGCTCCATCCCATGACAAAAATACCCAACCTTTGGTTTCATCAGCTCCTTCTCCGCTGAGGATTCGCGTTTAATAACATGGCTGTGAACTTGCATGCCTTCTTCAATAGCTCGTTCTAAAGTGCAGGCCTTAAATACTTGAGGATATGTGTATTTATTTGGCCTGGAACCTGAAACCACCATTTTATAGTACATTGAGATGGCGTCGAAGGGCTGTTTAAGATCCATACACCCTTTGATAATGTTATTCCATACGAAAACATTAGGTTCTGAAACTTGTTCGAGAACTTGTAATAAATGGATAAATTTCAAGTGAGGACGAAAATTTCCATTTCTTTCATTACAGATCCTCGGCTTTGGACATGACTGAAAGCCGACTCGGTCGCAGCTGGAAAATGGCTCGGCGGCGCTGCTGATGCGATGAAGGGCGAATCAAAGTTGCTAATGCTCACTTCACCAAATCTCATTCAAACGTACCGATTCGCACAAGAGAATTCGTCATCGCCGATCTCCTCGAAGTTGCTGAGTGGATCCCGCTTCATGAACCTGCCTTGCTTTCCTTCTTTCTCTCTCTTGTCTGTCTCGTAGGATGAATATGTTTTCCTTCAGCGATTTGGACTCCTAGTTTTCTTTATTTTTTGTGTTGAATGCAAATTTGAATGATTTGTTAATTTTGTGTTGTTGATGCATGATTTTTCTATGTTCTTTTATTATTTTGTGGTTTGAAGTTTTTCGTTTGTTTCGATGTTGTTTCTTTTATGTTTCTTTTGTTCTTTTATGTATTTTCCATTTATTTTGTTCTTTTTTATTGTTTTTGATTTGTTGTGTTATCTATCTGACTGTGTATCTTTTTTTTTATTTCTTTTGTAGTGAATGTGGGATTTTTTATTGCTTGTTATGCCAAGCACTTTATTGTTGGGAAGGCTATGGACGTCGAAGTGTTTGAGATAGAGAATGAACAAGCAAGGCTCAGTCATCTGCTTCACAACCATGCTAAGTTGAAGCTGCAAAATGGTGATGACGATGACAACGACATTGAGATTCTACCTCCACTTCCTAATGATTTTAGAGAATTGTTGTTACGTAAATCTTAATGATGGTGTAATCAGTTGAAACATGTAAGAAACATAAATGAAACATGTAAGAAACACTTGTGAAATAGGGGATCATGTGATAAAAGTTTGTGGTAAATTGCTTTTAAATTTATAGAAAAAGTGTAGTTTTTCCCCATATACTCTTCATCTTATTTTGCCATCCTTGATGTTGATCTTGCTTCATTTCGATGTCTAGATGCCTAATCTTGAACTAAAGATCTCACGTACTCTAGCAAAGTTGTTACTAGTAGGTCTTTCCCTGCTACAGTTGATGCATCCAATACAAAATATTTTTTGGTCTGACAGTGGAGTCGTGTCCATTTCTCGTAGTCGATGATGGACAAGCAAGCTCAAATTTTCTGAAATAAATTTGTTGTTCCAAGATTTCTTTTAGGGTGTTGAATGTGCAGTCCATTGGAATCAGTATTGTTGTTATCTCAAAGTTGGTATACTCTCTATTTCTTCCCATTGTCCATTGTGGCATACCACAGCTGAGATTTTCTCCATGCAACTGTGGAATTCAATAAAAAGTTGGCTAAGTGAAACATATAAGAAACATAAATGAAAAGGTATGAAACAAAAAAGAAACAACAAAGAAACCAACGCAAAAAATCAGCGAAAAATGGGTATTTTTGTCAAAAATCAGCGGAAAATGGGTATTTTTGTCAAAAATCAGCGGAAAAGGGTATTTTTGTCAAAACTCAGCTGAAAATGGGTATTACGCAGAGATTGGGTATGGAAAATGGGGTATTCATACCCTTTTCCCTTTCATTTTTATACTAATGATAGTTGGGCCCCCTACATCGAATTTCTGACTCATCACAGAAAATGGGACATCATGATTAAAGCGAAAATTATAATTAGTCATATTTTTTTATTCCAAATTCATAAAAAAAAATGTGATCTTAGTCCTTAGAATTAGCTTCTCTTTCAATTTTTTTCTTGTTGGGAAATTATTTTATAGATTTTGATGAATGCATTGTAAAACTTAAACTAGAAAGTTGACACCCCATTTTTGTTATAATTTATGTATTCAAGTTGTAAGAACTGGAATAGCTGAGTTGAATCAGCCCAGTCAAAGATCAAGAGAAGTCAACTACAGACATAACCGGAAACTCTGTTGTTAGTCAGCTGAGTGCAACCTGGAAGAAGAGTATCAACTCGACTGAGGAAGAAGCAGCTGAGAGGAAGAAGAATCAAGTCAACTCATGAAAATGAGTTGGAACACCAACTGGGTTATCTAAGGTTAAAGAAAATTCAAGTCAACTGAGTTTGAAAAGAAGAAGCAGTTGAGTGAAGGCAACTGACATCCAACCGTTCCATAAAAAATATGGAGAATACTTATTTAAGTAATATTCCCATAATGTCAGGCACTAAGAATAAACAATGCAAAAGGCATGCAATTAAATAAGCCAAAGGAGTGGCTCAAGCCGGGTGTCGACCCCAAAAAGATGGACGCTCAAGAATACGAGGTAGTGGATGCCTCACACGCCCTGGAAAGCAAGGAAGAACAAATCGACGTCCAACTAGATATTATTTGAATAATTATCCATCTCTTCAATGGATAATTTTCAAATGATACTATAAAAAGGCCTGAGAATTCAAACACAAAAAAGGTGTGTATGCGTTTGATCGAAAAGTTTGAAGGAGATAAAAAGAAAAATTCAAATCGCACACAAAATCTGAACAAAAGAGAAAAATCAATATATCCTCAAGCCTATACTACCTGAGTTTGAAATCAAACACAATATGTGAAGGACAAAGAACTCATCAAGTTGAAGAGGAAACAAGAACTTTCAGTGGTCTACATTCCAAGTGAAGGATTGTAGGAAAGGTTCAAGTTGTTTGGAGGGTTGCGTGATCAAATCCAACAATTTAACAAGTGGGCTGAAGAGCACGGCAACCGCCTCGTGAAGAAGCTGAGTCGAAAAGAGAAGCCAGCTGAGTGACCAAGGCATCACGAGATCGAGTCAAAGGAGAAAGTCACTGTGTGATCGACTTATCTCTGGGATCGATAACCACTCAGAACGATCATTACTTAGTGGATTCCTCCGGTGTTGGAGAAGAGAGGAATAGAAAAATTACCGCATCTTCGAACCTCTATAAAAATATTGTGTCGATTTACTTTCAAAATTATTTAATTTCTCGCTTCTATTATCTTATATCTGTTGAACTAAGTTAAATATGCTAATCTAAGTGATAATAAGCTAAGTTTCAAAAACAAGTGTTAAACACTCATACTTCCATTTTTAAAGGGTGTTAATACTTCCGATTTGAAAAACCAATTCAGCCAAGTTAACTGCTTAAAATAGACAGCCGAGTTACTTTACACACAGCTCTCGTGAGTATGCTATATAGGAACTCAACTGACAAATTGACACAGGTGACTTGTGATAACTCTGTTGCAATTTTTGAAAGGTTCTTGATTGCAAAAATTTTGGTAAGGTTTATTCAACCCCCCCTTCTAAACCTTACAACACACCCCGTGGGACCTACAAGTGGTATCAGAGCAGTTGGTTCACTGAACCTTCTGCACTGGTTACTGAACTAGATCTTCATATTTCAAAAGTTTAACACTTGCTATTTTCAAATTTTTTTTGCAAAATTATCACTATGGAAGCAAATCTAACTCGCATTCCTATGTTATCCATTAAAGAATTTGATGACAGAAAACTCGTGATGTGCTCACTTATCTACTTTACATGATGAAATGTGGTTTGTGATAGAAGATGGGCCATTGCAATACTCAAAATCAATACCGTTGTTAGAAGTTAACACAAGCAAACAAGGAGAAGAAGTCATTGAATCCTAGACAAATACCCATCGTTGAAAAACCAAAGGCTTCGAGTGGACAAATGATGATTTAAAAGATATAACTTGGATAATGTTGCCAAAGACATCTTGTACAAAACCTTAGATAAAGCCATGTTCAATAAAGTAAAATCCCGCAAATCAAGAAAAGAAATCGGGGATAAGCCGACATTATATGTGAAGGATCGCACCAAATAAAGGAAAAAACAAGGCCGATTCGGGTCGAAATTTGAAAACTTCAAGATGGCTCAAGGAGAAAACCTGGATCACCGGATGCCGTATTCACCGAAATAACAAATGAACTTTCAAAGACTTGGAAAAGAATATACCCGAAAGAATGTGCATAAAAATATCAAGGCACTCCACCGAGTGGGAAATGAAAGTTATGGCACTAAGACACTCCATGGATCTCAAAGACTTCCAACCATGAACTCTTCTCGATCTCAAAGCCTATGAATTTGAATCGAGAAGGAAAGATCAAGAAGAAACATTTATACCTAAGACAAAATGCTCTTCTAGTCAAAGAAGGAAAAATAGCCGAGAAAAATGAAAACATTGATCAAGAAGAAGTTGCTCTACTAATAAAGAGATTCAATAAGTTCTTCAATAAGAACTACAAAACAAACAAAGAAGAGACCTCAAGAAGACATTCAACACCTTCTAAAACAAGGAAGAAAGGCCATCCAAAAGATTAG
>CM071926.1:115602935-115833978 GCA_016081115.2 Rehmannia glutinosa
AAATAATTGGCATCCTCCATCAGTGGTGTTCATACACTACCTGAACCAACTCAAAGAAACAAATCAAATAATGTAGGAGTGGAATTAAATAAAATGAATAGAAAAAAAAATGTCTAAATTAAAAATAATTCTATTTATCGCAATATTAGTACAAAAAATTTAATTAGTCCCGACAGCGGCGCAAAAACTTGTTCGCCTTATCTTTTAGCTTCACACGCAAAGTATACGGTATAGTTTATAGAATAGGGTTAGCAAGGTCGAATCCACAGGGACTAATAAATTAATGTACTAATTCTTGAATATAATAGCCTTATTTTTATCTAGATTATCGAATTTGAGATGGATTGGTTTTATTAACACTAAAGTAGAAATTATCCTAGAATAACAAATCAAAGAGTTGATTAAAAGATCAAGTATGAATGAATGGATTCTGGGTTGTGGTTTGGTTAATATCCCTTTTATTATCGGATTAATCAAACCAAGAAGTTAAACGTATTCTTCCCTATAGACCAATCACAAAAGTAATTTACCATCTCTCTCGAGATGCATGTAAAAGCATTGATTGGAATATCTATGCTAGCATCTCTACTCAACATCAGATATCCAACTCCCAAAAGATCAAAAGATTATAAAGTCTCACGAATATTCACAAACTTCTCAATCATGCAAGATATTCATGTCAAGTACTCATAGATCTAGTATTAAAACTCATCGGTTAGAATTATGAATCAATACATCAAACAAGTTAAACCAAACGCGTTTTGATAAAACAAAATTAAAGCAAAGTACTTGAATAGGGTTGGAACACATTAACTTCAATTGTCATTAATCATCAAATAAAAGTATCAATTAACTGCTCCCAAACGCAGAATCACAAGAAGTTTAGCTAGACATAGAAAACAAATAATTCATCGACAAATTATCCATGTTCATGTCTACTAATTGAATGATAAAAATACTATGGAGTGAGTGAACTCGGGGATGATGACGATCTCTCGATCTATCTTCAATCCTCGAAGGTGTGGTTGCGGTCTTGATCGATCTCTCCAATTCTCCGGTGAAAAACTGCTATTTTCCCTGCTTTCTAGGGTAAAATCAGCGTCTTTTGTTTGTGAGTCGCCGTCTCTATTTGTACCGTTTTGGGTCAAAACCTAGTTCAAAAAATTTGTCAAACTCTGTTTTCCCGCATAGACGCCGCGGGCGTCGCCTAGCGCATGCCCAGCCCGTGCTAGGTGCCGCGATGAGGAAGTTGTCTTTTTCTTTGAAGGGCGCCGGGCGTGCGCATCACGCCACGGCTTGGCCCGTGCGTCACCAAAACGTCGACTTTGCTTATGGGGTCTTCATAAAAGATGTAGCCCTCTCTCTTAGCTTTCGTATCCGCTTGAATCAGCTCAATATCAATTTTGTAGAGAGTTATGACCAAAATACTAAACCACTGCCCGAGTCTTTGGAAATTCTAGACGCGTTTGGACGTTCCTTGAGATAAATCCCCTCGTTGTTTAATCATCCATGCTT
Organism: Rehmannia glutinosa; assembly: GCA_016081115.2. NCBI lineage: Eukaryota > Viridiplantae > Streptophyta > Magnoliopsida > Lamiales > Orobanchaceae > Rehmannia > Rehmannia glutinosa. The sequence goes on from CM071926.1 coordinate 115,604,451, forward strand.
CTTTTGACACACGAATCATTACTATGACTCTAGACTCAATATAATTGGCTTCCAATTGGGTGTAATCGCTCGATTCTTGATGCTTCTAGGTATGATAATGCTCGTATTTATCACAAAATCACTCCAAATACCGTTAAATTCCTACAAAACGAGCAAAGCGTAATACCTTTTCCACAAATAGCAAATATATACCATTTCATATGAGTTATTGCATGTTTATAAACAATTATAGCCATAAATATGCCCTAAAATACATACAAAACTCACACTAAATAATTACCAATCACATAATCCCCATAAACAGAATCAAATGAGTACTTGGACACATCAAAAAAGGTTCCAATATCCAGTTGCAACCTCTCTTTATATGATGGTCAAATATTCATCAACTTCAACTAAAACAAAAGGGAAAACAAACAAAAAAAAAAGTTAGAAACAACACATAAACATATATGAAACAATTATGAAATAAAAGAGAAACAAAAAAAAAACTAAAATGTATTACCTTTTCTGCAGAACAGTTGAAAATCATCATATATACCGAGATCATCTGATCTCAAATTCTTATCTCTATCAGACAACGGACAACCCCAATTCAGAATGCGATGGGTATTGCGCCCAATACGGTTGCAAATTTTATTGTTCATACGAACAACATTCGTAGAACCATATACGGAAAGCGAGAGAAAGCCTTTAGTGCTGCAGAATTTGGTGCGTTTAACGTTGACCCGGCTTCAAGTCCTCATCCTGGTGCTTCCTCTGGAGCACTTGTTCCCTCGAGTTCTCGATTGTAAGTTCAAACAAATCCATTCTCCATGGATAGGAGTTAAAATATTGCTATCAACTAAATCAAAAATTCCATGTTAACACAAGTTCGATGAAGAAAATAGAAAAAAATGCAAAAAAATACAACAAAGCCATCTTCAAGGCATCATCATGATTTTTCCCCAAACTTGTAATCTAAACACTCCTCAATGGTGCTGAGAATTTCATTGAGCGAGGAAAAATACTTGATAGAACTCGGAAGTAATACCATCCCCATGAGCAATGGCCCTTTTCCCGACACACTTTAGCCCCGTCACCGGGGCAAACTCCCGATACCAAATCTCGGAATTTTACCACAAACCAACACGAGAATCTCATCCTTCCGAATGGAAAACTTGCCTCTTCAACAACGAATGCACTAATTGATTTTGGAAATCAACTTCATGCATGTCTAGAAAATAAGAAAGCAGGTATATGCAACGTCATCGATTACAGGATAACTTCTCCTTCAAATTTTTAATAACTTCAAAAGAAAACCGAGTGTTTATCTAGCGGTGTACGAGTCCTCCGGATCAAATACTCATAACCCAGAAACAAGAAAGAAACAACAAAGAAACAAAGAAATAAACAACACATCTTGTACATAAAATTTAAAAAGTGAAAAAACAACAACGAGATCAATAGCATAGAAATATACAAGAAACAACACGAGAAATAAAAAAACAAAAATTGTACAACGGTAAAATAACAAAAATATGCTTGGTAAAATAAAGATGAAAATAACATACCTCAGCAACATCCATCCTCTAAACCCAACAACCTTCTTTTGGGAGATTTACCATGACAACTTGTTTTCCAACATCATCGCCACGTTTTATTTTCCTTTTTTTAGAAGATACATGAACTAGGGCTTCAGATTTCGACCCGCTCCTCAAAACTCTTGAACCACCCTGAGCCTTTTTCTCCACTTTCAGACGAACAAGAAGGGTTTCTTGAAGACATTATATAAATTCGATACCAAAAACACACGAAAAAAATAAAAAAGCGGATCGGTTTCTGACGAGTTTTTGTCGATGATTACGGGGAAGTTAACAAGTAGTTGCCAGAAAATCAGAACCCAAACTCACCAAAAATAGAGGACATGTAGCGCGGGAACTCAGACAGGCGAAGAGAGAGAGAAAGAGAGAAAACAAGATAGATTGGACACGAAAAGATTGGAGCGTATTTTAGGGAACAATTAAAAAAAGAACGTAAAAAAAAAGTAATAAAAATGGTATAAATGGGATGTGTTGGTATTTTGGGGTTTCGCCAAAATTGAGGGTATTTTGTGTAAATTTTCCATTATTTTTGCTAGAGAATAATGGTTAATAAGAAATTTCAAAGAAAGAAGAAATTTTGAGAGTGTGATGGAAGGATATGAAAAGGTATTGAGAGAAGTTGAGTGATATACCACGAGCTTGTAGCTCAAGTGGCTCACTTTGCTGTAAGGAGTATTAGGTGTTTGAAATTAATATCTTTTAGTTTTTTGAAATTTATCCCTTCCATCCAACCAATACTCTCAACTTATTAAGAAAAAGTTGAGTTGATATACAAACAGTAAAATAGTGATTGAAAATGGTTGGTGATTGAGAAAATGTGATTGAATTAATAGTAAAATTTGCGGAAAAATATATAATAATAATTAGTTTTTTTTTATTTCAAAAAGTATATAGATGTGCTTGGTAAAAGAAAAAGTGAAAGCTAAAGAATAGTGTATTTTTCAAAAATATTCATAAACAATTAATTGAAAGAATTCAATGGCTGAATTCTTATGTGCAGTGATAAGTGTTATGTGAAGTGTAGCGTGACACTTAGTATATTATACTGAGAGAAGACAATTAAACCAGGATGAACAGTAATGTACATAGTATAAATATATATAATGAACAAGTAATTTAGAAAATTGTGCACAAGTAAAATACTTGTGCGATGCCCATAAGGCGAAAATCCATTAGATGAAATGTAAAGAAAATTACAACATAAGAACAAGACATAAACTCCCCTTTAGTCTTGTTCGGTAAAATTACATTCCATGCTACAGTGAGATGTCTCTGATATATTTACTCTTGCATTGAAGATATACAAAGAACCTCACAAAGATACAAAAGAGAAAAATCTCTAAGAAAGGTGTAGTAAAAAGTGTTTGCAACACTTACACTTTTGGACAGCAAAAACTCTCTGCAACCCTTTCGAAAATCTGATGTCTGTATTCTTTATTAAAATCAAAACTCCCAGCAGATTTTTTTATGTCCAGCACCTTATATATATAAGAAGTTTAAGAAAAAACTTCTAAAAACCTGTCAAGACACATGGCAACAAATGCTAGAAAATAGGTGTGAAAAGTTAGTTTCTTTCCCAACATTGTTGGAAACCACCTGTAAAAAACTTAACTAAAAAACTGCAAAAATATGACAGCTTTTAAATTATAAAAACAACTCCAGAAAAAAGGCAAAACTAAAAATAATGTGACATGGCAAACATGTCAACATTAACAGCTTACTTGGTTTAAAATAATTTTTAGCAGAACGAAAATAAAAATCTTTTGTGTCCAATCTTTCTGTACAATTCCAGCAAAAAATGCTCATATCTGTCATGCATCAGGACTTACACTTCCAGTGTGCTGAATTTCCATTTCATATAATAGGACTTGAAAACGTTTCTCTACAAATTGATAGTACAAATTCTGGCACAAGTATATGACAAATTTACAACTTTCGGTCTGCAGTTTTTTGCAATTTTTTTGTTGTTTTCAATTTTGCTATGAACAAAACTAGGAAGCAGTCACAACTTTAGTGCTGCTGTGACATTCTTGTTCTCTGATCTCCAAATATTTGTTGCAGATTTAGTAATCTTGGAAGGGTCCATCCGAGACGGTCCCAACTGAGCGTCGAGTTTTGAAGGATCCAACGACAGTTTTGTCGTATAAACTCATCTAAATTAAAACCACTTCCACATCCAGTTGTGTCACTACTATTGACATAATCTGTAGAAAATTCTCTTGAATCCTCATCTTCACCACGATCTTCATTGGATGAAGAATTCTTGACTTTCTCCATGTTCAAAAGTCTCTTTATGCTGTCTATTGCTGGATCGATAATGTCCATGAATCCCATGATCCATGATGCATCATCAACAATCTCAGTACGCTGTTGCAAAAACAACCAGATATTAGTTATTATGTTTTGGGATAATTACAAAGACTGCAGTTGGATACTTGGATATAGCCTAATTACAAAAGTTATCTTTCAAAGTTTGAGATATATATCCCTTTGACATATATTTATATTTTACAAATTGCACATATTGAAGGAGTATTTGTAAAACAAACACAAATCTCGAGGGTCATTTGTAATTTTAAAATATAACTGTGTTTTTTTTTTTTTTTTTTTTTTTTGCAATTAGACTAGTTTTATAAGGGATAACCACGAAAACTACCACTGGGATTTAGTCTTACCACAAAAAGCTCCAGTTATAATTACAAATAATCCCTTGAGATTTGTATTTAACTATCAAATATCCCCTCTTGTATTGAGGGTCCAATTTTGCAAGCTAAAAATAAATGTCATGGGGATATTTTTAATATTAAAAGATAACCTGAATTTTTTGCAATTAAGCTAAACCTCATATATAGTTTTTGTAATTAACCCTTTTTGTACTTATTATCCCCTTTGTTTTTCACTCAAACTTAAGATTGTTTGTCATCTGATAATAATCACATAAATGAAGCCGTAATTGGTAATGTACCTGCTGGAAGTAGAGGTTGCGAATTTCTTCAGCACGTACAGAATTTCCTTGATCTTCTTCCAAAGATGCCCATGTCATCCATGTTACATAGCTTTGAGAATTTATGTTAAGCGAAGATCTGAATAATCTTCGAGCTGCTGATAGATTGCCAACCCTTTGTTCTAGAACACCCCAAGCCTGCACTTGTGTAGAAAAACATCCATGGAATTCATCAGGGTTTTATAAAAGTCTCTGAGAAAGCAAATTTTCATAGACTAACCATAGTAAATACCCCAAACTTCAGGGGCTTGTTGTAATTACCCAAAAAATAACAGCATAAAGTCTATCCTCATCGAATGTGCGTATTTCCCTTACCTGAAGACAACGTGCAGCGCTTTCACTTGTTGAATCTATTGATAGCGCTCTTTGGTATAACTCCCTAGCTGTGCCCAAATTTCCTTCTTTCCATTCCATCCAACCCCAAGCCTAAACACCAGCAAATAGTAAATCATCAGTAGTTGGATGTTGTGCAGTATACAGAATATGGAACAAAGAAAAGAGTAATATTCATGAGTAGTTTTGACTCGAGGTGGAAAATGGGCGGGCGGTTGATCCATCATGCCAAAAGTAAAATCAGGGCAGACCAAAATTACTTCCATCGCATTTTTGGGGCCCAGCTCGACCCATGCAGTATAATTTGTCTGGCGGGTTCTTTTTGAGCCTATGAAATTGCGGCCCAATCCAGCCTTATCATTGGGCGGGCTGATTTTGCCTTCTCTAGTTTTGACAGAATAAGATAATTCATGGTGGGATTTCCAATAGCAGTAGAGTTTCTGTATCTAGTTTACAATTTACATAGATGTCTGTCATTTAGCAATATTACTAACCATAGCTCAGAAAGACAGAAGTAACCACATCATTTTATTACACTAAACACTGAGATTTTATTTTATGACATCATGAAACAAAAGGGTTAATTAAAAAAACTACCCAAGAGATTTAGCCTAATTTCAAAGAAAAATCCTGTTATCTTTTCAAATTACAAATACCCCCTTACAAATTGCACCCTCATTGCATCCTCAAGAGGAAGAGGTATTAGTTAGGTAAACACTCAAGGGATATTTGGGATAGTTACAAAAAGTACCCTGAGGTTTGACCTAATTACAAAAAAACCCAGCTAACTTGCAGAATTACAAATAGCCACGAGGTTTGATTCAGTGTTAAAATTAAAGGAGTAAACTGTAACATTTTTATAAATATAAGGGGGATTTTGAAATATTTTTTCTTATGAAGGGGTACATGTTAGACAAAATAAAACTTCCAGGCTATTTTTGTAATTTTAAAAGTTAGCTGGGTTTTTGTAATTAGGTTAAACCTCAAGGGTACTTTTTGTAATTAACCCAGGATATTTTTGAAGGATAACTGGAGTTTTTGTAATTATACTAAACCTCGGGGTAGTTTTGTAATTATCCCAAAAAAAATAAATACTCACAATCCACACTGCTTGATGTCTTGGATCAAGTTCAGATGCCCTTCTGAAGAGCACTCTTGCTAAATTTGCTGCAGAGTATTTGTACTCCAATAGAGCAAGTGACTGCAAAAGTACAGGATCTCTGGGATTCACAGCATGCCCCACCTTCAGAAGCTTCCTTGCTAAATCAACATTTCCAAGATTAGCTTCAAAGACTCCCCACACATGCCACGCAAACCGATTCTTAGGACTAGCCTGGACAGCTTTCTGCTTCAACACAAGAAAGTTATCACATTAATGATGACAAAGGATACACATTGTTAGCTGAGAAAGCTAGGAAACAAAATTGATTCAGACATAAATGAAATAGAGATAATTACAAACAAACAAACAGAAAATGACTAGAGGCTTTAAAAAATTACAAAAATCCCCTTGAGGTTTGATTTTTTCTAAGATTTAAGGGGGTAACTGTAATATTTCTATAAATGTCATGGGGTTTTTTGCAATGTTATTTGCCTATGAAGAAGAAAAGTGTAAAACAAAATCAAACTTCAACGATTTTTTTGTAATTAGCTCAAACCTCAGGGGTTTTTTTTGTTTGTAAATTTCCCATTGAAATATTAAACTTTTGCGGCCTTTCCATGATGCACAATGAAGAGGATAATTACAAAAACTATCGTTGATGTCTGACCTAATTATTTAAAAAAAAACACCCCTTGAAATTTGTGTTTTTAACAAATAACTCCCTCAATAGGGTGTAATTTTTAAAACACAAACAAATATCGAGAGGATATTTGTAATTCTAAAAGACATAGGAGTTTTTTTGTAATTAGACTAAACCTCAAGGGGATTATTTGTAATTAATTGGAATTTTGAAGTCAATCAAGGCCTCAAAGGATCAAACCTCAAAAAGTATCCTAGCAGCACGGTTGTTCTCCTGCTGCGCCTCAAGCTGAGCCCATGCCTTTTTCAAAACAAAAACAGTAGGGATATATATTAAGTTATCATTACCATTTTGAAGAAATAAATCAATCATCATAACATAGAATCTTGAAAACTTACAAGCCAACTGGCACAGCTTTTGGGGTTGCATTTGGTTGCTTGCTTAAACAAATATCGAGCTTCTTCATAACGCTTTGCTCTAACTTCAAGCAGTGCAAGTGTTTGGTATATGTACTCATTCCCACCACAAAATTTGAGACCCTTACCAAGAAGGTTTCTTGCTTTTTTAATATTTCCTTGTTTCATCTCCAAAACTGCCCATCCATGCCAGGCTGCTATGTGCCTCTTGTCAGCAACTGTGGCAGCATCAAACAATTCTCTAGCTCTCCTTGTATTACCCATCTTATTTTCCAGAACAGCCCAACACTAGCACAAATGAATAAAATCAAGAATAAAATTTCATTGTGCATATATTAACTAGCTTTTGACTATTTCCTACATATTTAACTTACTGTTTACTATGCTTAAGAGAAAAAAGGATAATTACAAAAAACTACCCTTCAGGTTTCGTCTAATTCCAAAAAAAAAAAAAATCATTATTTTTCAAAATTGCAAGTAACCTTTGAGGTTTGTATTTGTTATACCATTTACCCCCTCAACACCCTATCAGTAGGTGTAAAATGAAATAAATATATGTCAATGGGTTATTTCTAATTGTGAAATTACTGGTTTTTCTGTAATTAGGTTAAATCTCAAGGGTAGTATTTGTAATTCCTTAAAAAAAAAAAAAGAGGGAAATGCCTTCAATTAGGAATGCGGCCAAAACAAATACAACACACAATATTCCTCGGATTCTACCTGCCAAATGTAAGAGTTTTCTCCTTGAGTAGCCTGGCATCCCTTCTCATATACTGCTCTGGCTTCATTCATTTTTGATTGTTTACTCAAAGTTTTCCCTAAGGCCACATAGGGCCTCCCATCTTCTGGCCAATAGTTTATACACTTCAAAATATCAAGAAACCACACATCATTAACACAAATTATCTTTTACTAATATATCAAGAAAGACAGAAAGAAACAGACTATAGGATCATTCAAGTTCGACAAAATGCTCAGAAAATATTATATATACTTCAATCTTCAACAACTTGCACATAATTAATAGGGATAATTACCAAAAAAAAAAAAAAACCCTGAGGTTTTGGGCTAATTACAAAAAAAAAAAAAAAAAACAAAGATGTTTCAAAATTACAACAAGCCCCTCATATTTGATTCTGTCTTAAATTTAAGGGGGTAACGAGTAACTGTAATATTGTTATAAATATCATGGGTATTTGAAATGTTTTTTTACTAATGAAGGGGGAATATATAAGACGGAATCAAACTTCAAGCGTTTTTTTTTTTCAAATTACCAAAACCTCTAGGTTTCTTTTATTTGGTAATTAGCTTGACTCTCAGGTTTTTTTTTTTTTTTCTGATTATCCCTAATTACTAACATAAACAATCAGTCTCACCAAACCTCAAGAAAAACAATAAACAAATAAATAGTGTCATTTAAGTCCATTATTGCTGTATCTATCCAAATTTTCTGAAAAGCAGCATGGTTTTAACTGAAGTCTCTCATAATAATGAATTTTGTATTTTTGTTTTATCAATATATATATATATATATATATATATATGTTCAATCCATAATGTCATACATATACACTAGAAACATCACAGAATCACACATCAACAAGGATATAAACAATTAATTTAACCAAACATCAAGAAAAACCATAAACAAAGAAACAATATATTCTTATAGTACTCCATTCAACAAAGCCATTAGTAATATCTACCTTCCTAAGTATCTCCTCTGCTTCTCCATACCGATAATTCCGTGCCAAAATCTTAGCTCTGTAAAGAGCCAAATCCAAATTTACCAAAAGGGGCTTCTCCCCAGAGCCCGACTCAACCATCTTAGGCTCAAAAATAGGCATCTTCTTTGCAAATCTAGAAAGCCCTTCATCGATACCTGAAGAATTATCAATCACTTTAAGCTTATTAGCAATTTGGCTTCCATTCCCATCATCTTCAGCTTTTTCACTAGAAAACTCCATAACCGGCCTACGAACAACTAGCAACTCCTCTAAAGACTTCTTGGCATTCATGATCTCTTCATCAAAACCATCTCCATCTTCAATTTCACTGCCTTCGGTTTGTGATGAAGAATTTTGAGGCTTTTCTTGAAGAATTGGGGATGATGATGATGAGTCATGGGAATGTATAGGAAGTAAAGTACGGTATGAAGAAGGTGAACGAGGAGTTTTTAAAGGTATAATGAAATGGAGATTTGACGAGTTGGGATTTTGAGATGGAGAAAAAATAGTGAATTTAGAGCTTGAGGAAGGAGAAGAGGAGGTGATGTTCATTTCTTTCTTTTTCTGCTTTTTTAAAAAAAAAATGAAACGGATAAAAATGTATGGTTTTTTACGTGGGAAAGGCGTTAGTTGGAGCTTCAGGGGAAGTTATGTATTGAATGACCAGAACATCCTTCAAACGCTTATCATGGGAATTAGCTGCTACTTTGAAATAAAGTTACGTTAGTACTTAGTATTATATAACTACAGTTCTGGCCGATGCACCTGAAACATAATGTAGAAGTTGAAGTTTGTATTTATATTTTTCTGGGAGATTGTATACCATTAACCAGGAAAATAGGAATTGATAGACTATGATGTTGTATTGCTCATCTCTGTCTGTGTGTGTGAGAGAGAGAGAAAGAGAGAGCAAGCACTTTTTCAATAAATGGTTGTTGGATTAGCAAAGAATGTTGTATCTTAATCTTACTATCTTGTGCATGATATTTGTTCTTTTGGATGCAAGAGGGGTGTTAAAGTAATTTTGAAAGAAGAAGCCACTGGTCAGGAATTGGCCAAGTCGCCCAAAATTTGAATGGCTCATACTTCTATCTGAGAAACTAGATTTCTCGGCCACGTGGAAGCTTTCTGTTGGAGGGTGTAAATATTACTGACAAACTCATCTTTCTCCACAGGACATATTAGCCTCAATGTCTGAACCATGCCCGACGTGTATTCAGCGCTTTTCACAATACAATAAAAATTACATTACGCCAATAAGGCAATAACACTTCGTACAGTGTGGTAGTGTGGAACAAATTGAGATTTTTTTTTTTTCATTTTCTATTCTATTGCACTCATTGTACGATGTCGCAATTGTACACGCGTCTTTCATTCAACATGGATAAAAATTGGAACATGACATCTCATCACGACAAAAATAATTTATATATGAAGAGACAATTACAAAAACTACCCGTCAAATTTGGGGTAATCGCAGAAGAAAAGGGATTTTTGAAAATTACAACAATCTTATTTAAGATTTGATTTTGTATTACACTTTTCTCCAGTTTCAAGCGAAAAAAATATTTCAAACACCCCATTTACATTCGAATTACAGTTATCCCCTTACGGCTTTACCTTTAAGGCAGAATCAAACTTAAAGAGTATTTTTATAATTTTGGAACTTCTTTGGGTTCTTTTTGCAATTACTCCAAAAACATGTGGGGTACTTTGTAATTATCCCAAAATGTAATAAGGGATCCAGAGATCCACCATCACCTCCATTAAACAAAACCAATTCTGCATTAGTAAATAAGATTAATCTTATTGAAAGTAATTTTAAATTAGTAAATAAGATTACTTAGTGATATCAAATGATTCACCTGCAAGCTGCAATACAAGTACTTTTTACACTAGTATATATGAATGCTTTAAACTTGAAATCATCTTGTGAGTATAGCATTAAAAAGTACCAGCATATATCAATAATAATTGCAGCATGCGTTCAGCCCCTGCACAGATTTCTGGTGACAAAACACACCGGCCTTCTCGATTTCTAGCAATGAAACAGACCGGTATTTTCCTATTGCGCGTTATGTTAAGATGCCAGCTAGTACAGACCTGAAATGCGAGTCGTCTCTGGATTGCCTGGAAATGACCTCTGCACTAGTACACACTCATCAACGATATAAATCTTACTGAGCCCAGAAGCAAAAACAAAGGAATGACAGTTTAACACCGGACTTTCTAAATACTTCACTAAAACAATTTCAATATTGAAAACATGAATAAATACTGTTTACACAGAAAACAGATTACTACTACTCAAAAGGAAAGCAAAAAAGGCCCCAGTACTGTGCATTTTCACGGATAGGTTATACTGTGATAATAACCACATAATATTACATATAAGAATTAGAATGAATGGTAACAATTTATATCTTCTTTCAGTGAAGATGTATCTGATACAAGCACCATTACCTGTAAAATTCACCTGGTGTTATCCACAACGAGATCCAAGCAAAATTAAAACTTCACAGCCATTCTAAGTTCCTGAAGCACACAGATTACTAAGTTGCAAACCACCTCCTTTTTCTTGCTGGTCTTTCTAGTTTACCCTTAGCAGTTTCAACATCCAAATCAAGCAACTGATTTGAAGTCTTCTCATAATCTCTGCTCGAGGTAATGGGTTCCTTAAACCGCTCTCTTCGCCTTTCCATCTTCGCCATAATCTCCTTAATCTTATCATCACCAAGTCTCTCAACAACTCCATTACCATTTGAAGCAGTTTCAGGGTGCTCCATGTTATTAATCTGTGTCACATCTTCATATGCAATGCCACATTTCACAGGGTCCTCGTCAATTTCTTCCGTAATTATCTGGCCTTCCTCAATATCCAGAAGTTCATTATTCTGATTTGCACAGAAGGTATCATGCCATTTTTTGTTGCTAAGGTTAGCATCTACCTTTCCTTCATCTGTTAGAACAACCCTCTCTGGCTTAAAATCGTCCGAGTCTTCAAAATTTTCGCGCTTCTGATTATCATTCCATTCCATGAGATTGTGCCTACCATAATCTATATCATTTCCAGCTTCAGATGTTCTTTGCAGGGTGCACTGCCACAAGTGGACATCAAAATCAAACGTTCCACACTCTCAATGAAGAATGGTACCGTATCGTCAGAATAAACAATAGAGATTATGAAAACAGAACATATGCCGCTGCACACATTATGCATAGGTACAGCAAAAGGGATTTTGATAAGATTTTTAAGCCACATCACTCACTACTCAGACGGTCTCATATACAAGAGGAGAAAAAGCCAATTGGCTCAATAATGAGAATGGTTTTTCATGCTCTGATTTGACTTGTAAGGGTATGACAGCAACAAATATTTAGAAACTTCAACAACGGCAATGGAGGGCCATTTAAATTAATTTGTTATTTAAAGAGTGCAAGGACGATCTGAGACGCTATTACAAATAACATCAACAAGAATAATCTTATCAGAAACAGAATCAGCTTTCGGGGTGTCAAAATTTGACATTAACGAGCCATTGATAAGCATACAGAAAATCAAAGCCATTATCACCATTCAAAGAAGTCATTCAGACGATATTTGTGTACATGCATGCAGTAACTCATCATTGAAACGAAATGTGTAATTAAACGTGTGCATCAATTATGCAAGTAACAAATTCTTAACTAAGACAGGAGAGTAATGTAGCATCTTGAACTAATTGCAACCTAAAAACAGTTCAGCAAATGTAACCTGAGTGCATTGTGGTCTATGAATATCATACACGATGACACCATGCAGCCACATGGATTTTAAGGAAGACCAAAAAACAGTGCTTCTGGTTAAGAATAGTAAAATCAACAATAAAAGTCGAGATGGATTTATAAAACACAATGTTGGACAAATTTTACAATTTATCTCAGCATAAATTTAAGCACTAGGCAGCTTTACCAAATTAAAAATAATCTACCTCTACCAGAAAATTCAACCATTTGAAAGGACAAATATATATTAAGAGTTCCCTGAGAAAATTGCAGTGAGAAGACAGCTAGGTGACCCAAAATGCAGTGGAGGATCATACTCATAGGGGTGCCCCCAAAATGTATTGGTGGTTAAATATTCAGATCTTTAGCAATAAAGTTAATGAGTGGGGGAAAAAAAGTACTTGCAGAACATTGTTGTTTACACACTTCACCATGGGGCATTTGAGATTCATGGGGACATCACCATTATAAAACTAGAAAACGTAGTGGCACAAAAATAACTCAAGAACAAAACAGATAAAGCAATCATATGCAAAGATTGAGGGAAGGAACAGCACGAGATGACACCACAATAATTAGGAAATATATACTTGCCCAACAAACTTAGGGCACTTGCCTATATTTAATAAAATGATACAGAAGATTGACCTCAGTATACTCAACTTTACCTTTCTTTCCTCAATGACCAAGTGAGAATCAACTGAATCTTGGTATCTTGTGTGCATCTGGGCAGAACTATGAGGTTGGATAACTTTATGACATCTGTCAAATTGATAGCTGTTATCTTCTCTCATCATGTTAAGTCTATGTCTATCCACTTCTCTTTCATCAATAAGTTCTGCAACACGACCAAGTGCATGTCTATCATCAGTCGTGTTATTCCTTGAAATTCTTTCAAAATGATATGATGGCCCTTCAGAGTGGAACGTAGTATCATTCTGAGACCTGGACTTGTATACCTTATCCCTCGAAAGCAATACTTCAAGTTGTTGATGGTGCTTTCTCTTAACAAAATGATCCTGATCACGAGGATCCTTCAAACTTCCATTCCTGACATAAGTGTCGGTAGACTGCTGGTAGAGTCTTCTTCGGACATGATGATCCTCGGAATGCTGGTACCTGAGACCTTCACGGGTAGCAAAATTATTACCATACTTATGACTTTCTGTGTCCATTTCTTTCCACGAGCACCTCACATTTCTTTCAGGAACCCCAGATTCTAGTCCAGCAGATTCGTGAAATTGTCTCCTGCCAGGAGCACAAGGTTCTTTATAAGAATAAAGCGGAAGAGGCCTATGTTTAATGTATCTCCTGTCATTATCCACAGTCTTGATGTACCGTAAGTTGTGCGAACTACTAAGAGAATTGTCACATCCTCTCTTCCCCCTTTCAGAGCTCTCCATTTCTCTTTTATCATGAGCCAGATATTGATTGTGTCTATGATCTAGTTGATCTCTATGTTTGTCACCACTTGGCGTAAATCTTCTATATTTTCCTTTTATGAGTTTGTTGTCATAATCATGGAGTGGTGACAAATAGTCTCCTTGTGTTCGCCTTCTAAAATGCAGGGAATCTTCTCTATTACTGAATTGAGTACCTCTAGTACCAGCTGCACGGGAGTAGTATTTTGGTATCACCTTCCTTGACTCCTCGGTACTGCCCTTAACATGTTTCCGTTGGTAGTGATACCAATTGTCTTCCAAAGCATCATAATGCATCTTACTACTTTTTTTTGGAAGAATATTTCGTCTTTCACTCATGTTGTGACCATCACGCCAATCTGCTGTGTATCCCAAACTTGGAGGAGTGTTCCAATATTGGTTTTGCAAGTATGCCGGCCCCAAGTGATAATCAGAGAAAAATCCACTGAAGTGATTGAAGGAACTTTCTGACTGGTTGCAGTAAGGCATATCCTTCTCGTTAGAGTCAAAATTAAGCATTGCCCTCTGTTTTCGATGGCCAATATGCCTGTTGATGGAGCGTTTGACATCAATCACATAAGAAGCGTCCTCAGCAGTCAGATGGGTCTTCAAATCAGGCATATCATTAGATTCCATGTGACGATTCAATTCCTTTCTGATAAGACCTCTTCGTCTCTCACAATATCTACCAGCTCCGGTACTTGGTTTGATATGGTGTCTTCTAGAGTCTTTGGAGGGATGGTATTCACGAGCGACTGCCTTTTGTAAGTCACGAACCAAGCTTGATGAAGGTTTTTTTGAATGCCTATGGCTCTTCTCAATATCATCGTCACTGAGAACAGCACAAGGACTAGGCAAAAAAGAGGAACCTGGGTCATGCTGACTTTGTCCACTTTGGGATGATTCTGGTTCCACTGCTGATGGTACATTATTCGACATGCTGCTTGCATTTCTTCTATTTGTGTCATCAGAAGTTTCCATTGCTTCAGACGGTCCATCTGAATCACATTCAGACACTTCATGATGGCTATCCTCCACTGAATCAGATATCTGCACACTTCCATACTTATCTAAGTCCAAGGACACGGGATCATGTGCATGTGCATGCCTGGAGCCCCTGATAACAGTCAATTGGGTCAAGTTGTTAGTTTTTTAGATGTAAACAAATATCATGAAGAAATAAACATAACATAAGATGGATGTATCAAAACCAAAAGTAAGAAAGCCCGCTCCTTCATCGCCTGTACTAAAACATGCCTGCATAATGTGTGACCCTATTCACCGCTTGTTGGAACATCTCCTTCTTGAAACCATTCCCTTCCTTCCCCCATTTCTACTCTCTCACCACATATAGCCTTTGGTGATGTGGTACTAAGAAAAACCAGATAAAGAAAATTGAAATCTGAATGTGAGATGTGTCTTTATTGTAGGAAAAAAGGTTAACAGAAAAGCATCCTATTAGCATCCATTGAAGAAAACTCTACTGGTTTTTGCTACCTTTTTATCCAAAAAAAAGAAAAAAGAGGCTAGTTCGGAATTTGCTGCTTCCCCGTAAAATAATATTCAGAAGAGGCATATTTAAAACTGATTAGCAAAAGAAAGAGGCATAAAGAGATCCATCAGCGCCAACAATGAAAATGGTTTAAGGAAGACCTTCCAGGTTCAGCTTTGCCTCCTCCATTTCTTCCAAAAATAGGTCTGTTATCTTCATTAGCTCTTCTAAAACAGAGATCTCTGTCACTGCCTTCATCGGCATCCCCATTCTCGCACACTTTGTACACTCGGTCAGCCATTTCATCAGTTCTCCTCTTCTTAGAATTTACAGAATCATTCTTCAAATTCTGCAATGCAATTCATACAATTAATCATAACACATGAGGTATAAAATGTGGAGCTTATATGTTATGTGCCACTCCTAGTTATCCAGTAACTAACGAGCAGAAACAGGCTAAAGTTTTGCATATAAACAACAGTAAGAGACAATTCATAAATAAACAAGCAACTTTCTCTTCCAGTATTAATTGCATTCAAAAGCAGAAACAAGCTAAATAAATAAGCAAACAATTATTGATTCTCTTTCTCCTCCAATTTCGAATCTAAACCTAAATTTATCCACAAAAAAATAAAAAAATATTCAAGCATCGACCACAATATAAACAAACATTCAACAAACAATATAACTATGTTAACAAAACCTTTCTCTGGGAATTGTGATCCCCACCCTTCACACTTTTATCGTTTCCATCAATTCCTCCGTGTTTCTTCTCATCTTCTTCCACTTCACATCCTCCTCCATGATGTTTCCTCATATTTTTAGCTCCAACCTCAAAAGTACTGTTTGTATTATCATACTTGTCATCAAACTTTTGCTTATTTACATCATCACCACAATTCATCGGTATATCCAAATCGCCCTCACTCTCACTCTCACTCTCGCTCCCGCCCTCGCATATGTCCCCATTCTTCAAGGGCAATTTTGTGGCAGCACCACCCTCCTCCTCCTCCTTCCCCTCAACATCTTCACCTCCAGTGGCATGCTCGTAAAATCCACCATTTACCCCAGTTATTTCAGCTCCACTGAACCCCTCGCCATCCCCCTCCTCCCCTCGGGTGGCATTGTCAGAAATCCTGTCGCCTCCCGGGGGCATTTCCGTCAACCGATGCAGAGCGCTGATTGCCGAGCTCGCCTGCAACTCCACGTCAGCATACAGGTCACTGAAGTCATCGTCGTTGAATTCTTCCATAACAGAAAATCGGGGACGGACTTGAGAAATTTCTTTCTTAGGGGGGCGAAATTCGGGGGGCGGCCTTGAGATGGTCTTGCATTGCAGGGAGGTCTCGCGAGGACCCGAAGTTTTTATATATGTCATCACAATCGATAGGCGGAGATATGAGCCAACCCGGGCCCCCTCCTTTTCTTTTTCAAAAAAATTTCTTAGGTAAAATTTTCAAAATTTTTTAGTTAATATTTATTTGTTGTTTTTAATTTTTTCACACGCAGTAATAATCTAGCTTCGCCATTGTATATCATAGCGTAGCTAGGAATTATTACGATTCTGAAATGTAGCCGTACACGAAATTGGGGTGGGGTAGGATAAAAAAATTAAAAAAATACAAATAAGTATTAACCAAAAAAATTGAAATTTTTACCTAGTATATATATTATTTATTCTTTCAGGTCTCTCGAAGAAGCCTTGGGTAGGCTTCAAGCAAAATCAAATCTAATATAAATAAAAATAAAACATACAAGTTTTTATAACAAATTACATGGAAATTGAGGGGGAGGGGGCAAGATATGTTGGTTTTACATTTTTATATCTATATTAATTTATTAAATAATATATTATAGGGGTTGATCGTAAGACGAGGGGGCGGTTTGCCGCCACCAGCCCCCTGTGTCCGTCCCTGCAGAAAATAGAGGGGAAAAGAGGAACTTGCGGAAAATGTCAACTGGGTTGGGTTTGATAAACCCTAAACGACATAAAGGAAAAAAATCCTAAAAGGCTAAAACCCTATGAGTAGTTTTAGCTGACGCAGTATTTTTTGCAATAAAAGAGAGAAGTGATAGATAATATCTTGGGTAAGACGTAAGATTGTATTTTATTTTTAACTAAGCTCGTATACGGCTGGATTTTTTTTTTCTTCGAGAAAAAAAAAAAACAAAAGTAAAAACCATGTATTTTTGACATTATTATCTTTAAGAAGTAATAATTGAAATTAGTAGTGTTATATATATTTTATTTAAAAATAGAATGTAGAAGGAAATTTCCTTAAAAAAATATGCAAAACCGAATTATGGTATATTATTTATGGTGAAACAGTTAAAGAATGTAATAGTTGAGATTAGTAGTGTTATATATATATTTTATTTAAAAATAGAATTTTGAGGGAAATATCCTTAAAAGATAATATAAATCGGAATATGGTATACTATTTATGGTGAAATAGTTTTTTTTTTTTTTTTTTGAAGAGAAATTTCATTAATCAACATGTAAAGTACAGATGCAATTAAGGTGAGCAACCACAAAGTTCGGAGGCTCCACCCAAATAGATGGACTAGCATAAGAATTAGATGCTCTAGCAAGAGCATGAGCAACTATATTCGCTTGTCTACTAACATATTGAACCCGATAAAGTGGTTCAGAAGATAAGATAGTTTTGGAGACTAATAATTCTTCCAACTTTTGTCCATATCTCTTCACTATCATTCAAAACATCCACTATGCCCTTTGCATCGACCTCAAATATGACATCGGAAAAGCCAAGGCTTCGAACCCATTGCAAACCTTCAAGCAGTCCTTGACTCTCACCCTCTAGCACAACAATATCTCCCAAGAACCAGCATGTTCGACACAGCAAAACATGACCAATATCATCCCTCGATACCATGCCAATTCCACTCTTTTCTGATCTCTGAAAAATGCAGCATCAATGTTACATTTGAGAGTGATGGTAGGGGAGGATGCCAAAGTTTACATGGTGATATGGTCATCTCGGTTGCGGGGAGCAGGATAAGCGCGCAAGCAGTCCACATATCGAAATCCAACACATTCTTCCACGATTTGCAAAATTTGCATTAGTATAGTGATTCCTCCAAAGTTTTGAATTCCTTTGCTTCCAGGATACTCCACAAGACCATACTAACCTTAGCGATATGGAAGGTCTTTGTTTCCTCCATCATTTTAAAAAACCACGAAGCAAAAGACTCTTGATGTCGCAACTCGATTCACAAGTGCCCAATAATGATTTGAATCTCCAACACTCGATAGCAAATTTGCGGGATAAGAACATATGGAAATTATTTTCAAGGCGATTTTCACAAATAACACAAACTTTGTGTGATGTTTATTCCTTTGTGTGCAAGATTTGACCTTGTAGGCAAACGAGGTTCGTACACGCCCTCCATAGGAAAAATTTGATCTTTGATGGAACTTTCATTTGCCATATTTTTCGAGCCCCTGTTGTCCCAAGTTGTTCATCGATGATAGAATTCACCAACAATTTGTAAACGATTTCTGATATATGCTCGATCTTGGAATGATGCCATATTATCTTTGTCTTTTCATCTGAATAATACAAAGGAATCTTGAGTATCGATTAATATCCGCTCACAAAAGTATTCCTCGATGATGTTCAAATCCCATTCGTATAACCCTGGTATGAAAAGATCACCGACTGTCATATCTTCAAACATGGTACAGAAATTGTCATGATCCTTTAGCCATGGATCCTTCCAAACATTGATTGACTTGCCATCCCCAATACTCCACCTTATACCCAACTTAAGCAATTGCGAGAGATCCAGATACTACGCCAAGTGTAACTTGGATTATGTCCAAGTTCAGAGTTTAAAAAATCCTCATGTGGATAATATTTAGCTTTGTAAATCTTGCTAATGAGAGTATCTGGGTTAGAAAAGATCTTCCAACCTTGCTTCGCCAACATTGCCAGGTTAAAGTAATGGAATTCGCGGAATCCAAGTCCACCAACCTCTGTGGAAGCACACAATCTATTCCATCAAAACCAATTAATTCCTCTTCCTCCATCTTTCTTTGTACCCCACCAAAAAGAATTAATCATACGTTGGAGCTCCTCTCCCAATGATACTGGTAGCAGAAAGACACTCATACAATAAGTAGGTAAAGTTTGAGCAACTGATTTTATAAGCACACATTTACCAGCCTTAGAGAATGGTTTACTACGCCACCGTTGTAAATGAGACCATAAATTGTTCGAATATAGCCAAAAGATCTCTTTCTTCCGCCCTGTGATAAGAGATGGTAGGCAAGATACTTCCCAACATGGTTTCTGCTTTGAATTCCAAGAATCTAAGGATCTCATTACATTCTTTGTGGGGTAACATTCGAACTGAATGACACACTAGACTTCTGTAAATTAATTGCTTGCCCAGAGCTGATTTCATATTGATGCAAAATTTGTTTGACATTTTCAGCTTCATCCTTATTTGTTGTGAAGAACAAATAGCTATCATCGATAAACAATAAATGTGGGCCGATGGTGCCCCTACAAATCGAGCTCGTGAATATGACCTCGGGCTTGAGCTTGTTGGAACATTCTTTGAAAGGCCATACGCACATAGAATGAATAAATAAGGGGATAATGGATCCCTTTGTGAAGCCCCATTGTGGAATAATAGGCGACCACCGAACCATTAACCAAAGATTGAATATGATCTGATTTCACCAAAGCATAAGCATTTGCACCCATTTATTATCAAATCCCACCCTCAATAAAATTTTCTCCAAGTACGACCAATCAACTCTATCATATGCTTTACTAAATCAATCTTTAAAGCTGTGAGGCCCTTTTTTCCCCTAGACTTCCTCTTCATGTAATGCATTGTCTCAAAAGCCACCAATACATTATCAATAATAGATCGTCCTTAATGAAAGCGGTGAGTTTGAAATAATGGATGGGAGGACAAATTTAATACGATTAGCAAGCACGCTTGGCAATAATCTGTACAATACATTACATAAAGCAATGGGTCGAAGATTCTTCATGGACTTAGGTTGTTGGCATTTTGGCACCAGAACAATGTTTGATCCATTAGACCAGTGGGAAAATATCCGTTCGTGAGCCACGATGACCCGCTTTGAATAATTCTTCCCCAATCAAACTCGAGCCGTTGGTAAAAGGTCAAGGTTAAATCCATCCGGACAGGTGCCTTATTCGGTGCATTGCAAACACAACCGTCTTAAATTCTTCCTTTGTAAATGGTCTCGGTAATGCCTCATTTTGTGCTTGTGTCACCCTTTGAGCAACACAACTCACATCAATATCTTTGAGTATCTTGGGCTTGAATAAGTCAGTGAAATACTTAGCTTCAAGCTCTCCTATTTTATGATCATCATCCTGCCAGATCCCATTCTCATCCTGTAACTTAACAATTTGATTACTCTTGCGTCGTGAAGAGGCTATTGCATGGAAGAGTTTAGTATTGGAGTCTCCCTCCTTGAGCCAGTGTATCTTTGCTCTTTGTTGCCAATGAAGTTCCTCCTTAACCAGCAAATCCACACATCTCGCCTTAGCAACCTTGTATCTTTCAGCAGAGACTGAATCATCAAACCGTCAAAAGTAATCCATTTCCTTTCTACAATTTGATATATCTTTTTTAAACTTCAAGGCCTGTTTCTTTCCCCATGTTTCCAACCTTGATGAGCATTCCTTTAATCTGTCCAGGAAGGTGGTAAATGGTGCAGAAACCCAGCCGTCTCGCACAATTTCATTAAGGTCAGGCTCAGTCAACCATTTATTCTCAAAACGGAACGACCTATATGCTCTGTATTGCGGGGGGCAGTTGTCTGTAGCAAAAGTGGGCTATGGTCAGATATAGGAGCACATAAATTTAATAAGCGTACCTCCGTAAATTTGGAGAGCCAAGTACTCGATGCAAGAGCTCGATCTAACCGTTCTTCCACATGATTAATTGTTCCTCTTCTAGACTCCCAAGTAAACTGGTGGCCAATAAGGGGAAGATCAATCAAATTGCAGTCTGCTACAACCTTCCTGAATCCACTGAACAACCAATTAGGATGCTCCACACGTCCCTTCTTATCAGCTGGATGCAAAAGATCATTAAAATCCCGGATACAAACCCAAGGTAATGAATTGAGTCTATGTAGTTGTCTTAGTAAATTCCATGAGTCTTTCCTTCTACTCCTCTCCGGGTGTCCATAATAACCAGTCAATCTCCACTTGGATTCATCATTTTCTGTAACCACTAAGTCTATATGATTATTAGAGTAGCCAGTAATCGAACACAAGTTGTTCATTCTCCACAATGCGCAAATACCTCCACTTCGACCAATTCTATCTACCACAAATAAACTTTCAAACTTTATTCTAGTACGTAAGTATTCTATTCGATTAGCGTGTGACAAGGTTTCAAACAAGATCACAATATCTGGTTTTTGGGCTCGAACCAAGTCACATAAAATCGAAATTGCTCGTGGGTGGCCCAACCCACGACAATTCCAACTTAGGACAATCACGGCTCCTGGCAGGCCTGGGAGCCAGGTCCTGCCAATAAAAAATGGTTCTGCAATTGGGGGGGGGGTAGTAGAATTAGAAGCCATATATTGAGACTTTCCTTCATCAGAGTTCAGAAGCATTTTCCCTTTCCTTTCATCATTTATTTCAGAGTCCACAATGTCGGATAGAAGTAGATGGTTACCTGTCTGTTGTAACTGACCTCATCATCAGCCCGGATTTGTTGCTTTGTTTCCATGTTGCTTATGGTCGTTTTGGTAACCACTGGGATATTCAAATTTAAAATTGTAGCATTCCCGCGCATCATTTTTGAAGCCGGATCACGCCGGAATCTGGAAATTCATCCTCCAGTTAATGATTCTGATGTTTGTGCACCCGCATTGAATTGGAAATCTCGATTTTGATGATATCCTGGTGGTGGAACATTTTTCTTATCTTTATCTCCACCCTCTACTAACCAACGTTCTCCACTTGTATCCATTGATCTTCGAGTACTTGCCCTCAAATTTGGCCCCCATTCTTTGATAGGTTCAGTTTCTTCCCATTCTAGTACCTTTGCACAAAATCTGTTTGTATGTGTAAGCATACCGCAGACGAAACAAAAAGAGCCCAATCGTTTGTATTTGAAAGTGACCACAGACCAATCACCACCCCGAAGTTTCATCTTCTTGTACCTTTTAAGAGGGAGCCTAATGTCCACCCCAACGCGGATTCGCATGAAGGTTTTCCAAATTGAATCGGAATTTTTAGGATCATACTCCAAAAAGGTTCCAATGAAATCTCCCAGTTGTTTGCCTACCCTTTCCAACATACATCCAATGGGGATATCATAGAGTTGAACCCAAAAATTAATAGTATATAGTGGAACAGAAGTGGGAACCATACCAGGAGTTAACCGTATCAGCATTAACATCAAATTGTCAAACGACCATGGGCCTCCATCCAGAACTCTCTTAAGATCTTGAACATGGTAAAATTGAAAGAGAAAACGTTGATTCCCGATATCCTTCACCGTCATACCCTTAACAGGTCTCCAGATTACCTCCATACGCTGTTTCATGGTGTTGAAATTGACACTTCGATCAGATATAAACTTCCCAACCAAACATAGGAGTTGGTCTGGTGTTCCTCCACGATCCGCCTCCGTATCAAATACAAAACCGTCATCTTCATCTTCAAAAAGAGAAAGATTGGCCATCGTATTTTCCATATTTTAAGAACCGAATTGCAATTGTGAACGAAATTTAGTAATCCCTCGACAAGGAGAGAAAGATCAAACTCTCGACAAGGAGAGAAATTTTGCAGGGAGAGTTTTTGGGAAGATAAAGAGAGTGAGTTTACACTAAACCATAATAATACATAAACAAATCCTTAACATGGTGAAATAGTTAAAGAAATGGATTTTAAGGTTGTATTAAAAAATGCTAAAATGAATCGAGGAGGGGCTCGATTGGAAATAATGTTTATGAAGCATTTTAACTGCTGAATTAAATACAACAATAATTAACCGTAAGATTATGTAACGAAATTGAGGATATTAGTTACTCCATACTATTTACATTAAGTGTATTTTAAGGAAAAAACACATATATTAAGAAATATACTAAATACCCAATATACCCTTAATTAATTATAAATATTGCTTTGAAATAAAATAAAATTTAGACATTATTGTTAATAAATATAAGGACAATTTGGGAAAAATCTTTTTCATTAGTCTTCAAAATATCAAAAGGACATTTTTTAATAATTTTTTATGTGTCAAAAAGACACTTATTGAGAATATGAGAGAATATTAATAACGCAATCTAATCTTGTAAACTGTAATCTGTGAAATGAAGAAGGGAAAGTCTCTTGTGAGACCGTCTTACGGATCTAAATCCGTGAGACGGATCCTTACATTAGGGATGACAATGGAGCAGGATAAACACGCCTAGCCGGGGCGGGATCTATACCCGATTAAACGGGTCTCGGGGCAGGTCCCAGGCCCAAAACTTCAATACCCGCCCGGGTCCGATAGGACCCGCCACGCCATATTAATTTTTATTATATTTTTGAATATGTATTTAAATATTTTTGCATTATTTACCTTTAGATTAGAATGTTGTATTGATATTAATTTACTACTATAAAATTTGTAATATTGTACTTTAGATATTTATTTTGAGTATTAATTGAATACTATTGCAAGATCCTAGTATTATTTTTTTTTGTTTAAAAAATCCTAATAGGAGCTAAATAGTTAAAAAGATATAATAAGTTGCATAATTATATATATATATATATATATATTTTGACCTATTGACAATAGATTATTTTTGAAATTTTAGTCACCAACACAAAAAAATAAATTATTGCAATTTAAAAAAATATATTGGCGGGTCTAACGGGTTTAGACCCACCACGACGGTTTTTGAAGTGGGGAGGGTCTTGAGGCGGGGCGGGTGTAATACCCCAGATTATATTTGTTTTTAAGATGAGAATTTTAGTTATTTAGTGGCTTAATTTCTTATTTCTTTTAATTCAATTTTCTTAAACCTAAAAATCTTATTAGCTGAAATTCATGTCAATTCATATTATTTAGCCCATTATTCATACATTATTAGCCCAAGTTAAGCCTAGCCCATTATTTTATTTAGCCTATTTACAAATTGTACTCCAAATAAAATTCTAGATACAATCCCATAAATCTAGTAAAATTTTATCTTTCCTTTCATCTCAATCTTATCGTTTCAATTGCCAAAAGATCCCAAGTTTATCAGAATTAAAAATTCCACTTTATCTCCAAATCAAATCTTTCCTAAGAGTCCTATTATTTTAATAAGTATCAAACACAAACCTATTTATACCACAACCCTATTATATTTTATTCGCACGATCAAGTGTTCTACAATTCTTGATGTATGCTATTTTCATTCCCAGCAAGTTATCGTGTGCAATTTTACATAACTAGGTAATTTATTTTCTTCTAACCTTCTCAAACTTCCTGCAAATTATCATCTTACTTCTCAAACTTCCTGCAAATTATCATCTTAATGACCAACTTCAACCAACAACCATGTTAATTTAGCCTCAAGCGAACCACAAAGCACCCCAAACCACAACCGGTTTTGACGCCCAAATTCTCCATCCAAACCACCGCCACCACAAATCTCAGGAAAAATCCAAAACCGAACCAGCTCCAAAACTAGTCTGCCCAGAACAATCACCAATCGAGCCACCACCCACGAATTTGCGAAAATCGAAATCGAATCTAAAGCCCGAGAAAACCCGGCTAATCCGAACCCGGTAAGCGACGGGCAAAATTCGAATCGGCCGAAATCAATTCGTACTTCTCCGATTCAGGTCAGTCGTTCGACTTTGTTCCATCCGAATCATTTGGCGGTGCCACCTCGCCGGTGCCGGGGGGTGCCACTCTTTGTTGTGAAAATTTCAGAGAATTAGAGAGAGAGAGGTGGCAGATTTAGAGAAACGAGGGGGAGAAAAAAGAAGAGGATGGTGATTTTGCAACTTGGGAAAGGTTATGCAAATTATTCAATTAGAATTCAATAAAAAAAAGAGAAGGAAAAGAGAGAGATGATGTTGCTGGGAGTAGAAAAAAAGAAAAAAAGAGAGATGATGTTGCTGGGTTTGACCGAATAGGGGGAGTAGAAAAAGAGTAGGAAAAGTAGGAAAAAGGAGAGGAAAAAGTAAAGAAAGAAAAAGAAAGAGAGAGAAAAAGGAAAGGGGGAAGGAGAGAGAGTTGAGGCATGAGGGAGTTTACGTATTGGAAAAGGAGGAGGAGGAATTTTGGGATTAGGTCCCCATAAGCTATTGATAGAATTACCCTCAACCCCTAAACCATTTAAATTAGTCTTTGATTCCAATTTTCACTTTCAATTTCAATTTAGCCTTAAATTCTATTTTTGTATTCTATCAAGCCCCTAAATTAGGATTTTAGATTATTACTTTTAAGTTTTTAAGTTTAGAATATTCGAGGATTTTAATTAGTATTATTTCTATTGATTAGGCGATTTATCGAGCGAGGATTAGGCGTGCTTGCATCCGACACTTCTAGGCTCTACTAAATCTTCAAAGCTACGTTCAAGGTGGGGTTTGTTTTCTAAAATTTATTGTCCTTGTTAAATGCTTAGATTATTTTGCATGAATGTGTAGTACGATGATTTAGGCCCTATTGAGCCGGGGACTCAAGAGGTCGGGTCGATGTATCCCTCGGTGGAACCCTGCAGTGCACCTATTGTCTATGTCTCACGTTTTTCAAATGATCTATGCTATGTCCTATTGGATTGTATTTGCATGGTTATGTGAGATATCTGTGTATTTAGCTTGGACAATTTATACTCCACTGAGCTGTGTCACTCACCCCACATATAACAAACTTTTCAGGTGAAGGAGTCGGCGGTGGTTATTGGCGGTGGATAATGATGATGGCCTACGAAACTATTGGAGTAATATTTTTATTTTTAAATGTAGTTTTTCAATTGAATACTAAATTGATAAACAAATTATGATTTTCTAAGTATCTATTTCCGATGCTAGTCTTGGTGTGATAATTGAATAAAATTTCAACTTCTAGGAATTTCTAATTGAGATGATGAATGTTAAATTTCCATGATTTCCTTTAAATATTTATTTATGTCAATAGACTTCAAGGGATATTTTCATAAATTGGTAAATGTGTGAATTTGTAGAAATAAATGAATATATGAACTTTCTACACTTTATAATTTGCTTCCGCTATTGCTATTGGATTTTAAATGAAATATATTTATAGGCCTATTTTCTCTTATAAATAAACGTACGTACGCGATATTTTTTCAAAGTCTTTCAATGTCAAATAGCCTGTTTGAATTATAGTAGATGTCAAATTTTATTCAAATTATGTTATGCGATTGCTTCCGCTATAATTATTATTCTTTTTGAAAAATTAAATGGCTCACTATAACGAGTTGTCTTTCTCATGTTTCTTTAAAAAAATATACGGTAAAATGAATATTTGTGCACATTTTATAGTCCAAACTTTCGGGGCGTTACAGCGGGTCCCGGGTCCTGATTCTTCTTGGCGGGGCGCATCCCGGGTTTGGCCAAACCCACCCCGTTGTCATCCTACCTCACATGGTCTCCACTCCTCTCTCTCCTGGTCCCCGCTCCTCATCTCTCTCCTCCCACTGGTTCCTCCATTCTATTATCTCTTTATCCTCACGTATTCTCTCATACCTCCCTCTCTCTCCTCACATCCCAATCCTCTTGTGATCCCCTTTCTCTCCCCTCACATCCTACCCCCTCTCTCCCCACATCTCTCTCTCTCTCTCTCTCTCTCTCTCTCTTTCTCTACACGGCTAAAACAAATAAAAAAGATAAGAAAAATAATATCACTTGTTATGGAAAAAGTATCATATTAGACTCAAAATTATTATTTTTTTATTAAAATAAAGTATCACTTCTTATTAAAAAATCACTTTTTATTAAAAAATATCACTTTTTTTCCGAACGATAGTATTTTATTGGAACAACTCAACAAAACTGTAATTACAACTACAAACGTAGCCAACTAGCTAAGAGCCGACTTGACTAAATAAAACCCAAGCTGGGAATTGACAAAACCAATTCAGATCCACTTCACAAACTAAACACTTGACACCCAAAACTAGACCACTCCCATGCTGGGAGACTTCAGCACTCCTTAATGGAGATTGTAACACACTAAAAAAATTCAAAATCGGGCACGAGCAACCACTACATACTACAGAACAAATAAAATTGATCTGCATACAAGTTTCGCAAATCAACCGGGAAAAGAAAAGACAAACAAAAAAGAAAACTACAACAATCTATAACTAAAAAACGAGAAAAAACAAAAAGAAAAAAAGAAAAATGCCTCTCCCTCACCCAAATCTACTGCTGCAGCCCAACGCTACTCAGCTCCGAGAGACACCTCCGTAAAGCTCCAACCCGTTTTCACACTGGAACAAAAATTTCGGCCACCTCCTGAAGACACAAGGAACCACCATCGTTGGCCCTCCAATAGGAAGCATGGAGGGGGAGGAGAGGGGGAGGGAGGGAGAGAGGGAGGGGGAGGGAGGGAGAGAGGGGGTGGCGGCTGAAGATGGGGAGAGGGAGGGGGAAAAGGATTTTGGGTTAGGGTTTTTTTGTAGAGAGAAGGGAGAGAAAAAAAGGGTAGAGAGATTTGTGGAGTTTTCATATATATATATATATATCTATTGTCCATTGAAAATTATCACTTCAATGATCACTTATTATGAAAAAAAAGAAATTAATTTTATTAAAACAAAGTATCACTTCTTATGGGAAAAGTATCACTTCTTATTAAAATAGTATCACTTCTTATTCAAAAAAATATTAATTTTAGTTAAAAAAATATCACTTTTTATTAAAAAAATATCATTTTTTATTTAAAAAGTATCACTTCTTATTAAAACAAATATCACTTCTTATTAAAGAAAAAATATCACTTTTTTACTAAAATAGTATCGATTCTGATTTTAAAAGTATCACTTCTTATTAAAACAAATGTAACTTCTTATTAAAGAAAAATATCAGTTTTTATTAAAAAAGTGTCAATTCTTACTTAAAAAGTATCATTTCTTATCAAAACAAATATCACTAATAATAAAAAAATATCACTTTTTATTAAAAAAGTATCAATTCTACTCTGAAAAGTATACATTTTTAAAGTTTTATTTCTTATGAGGAAAGAGAGAGTAAGACATGTGGAAAGTGAGGGGAGAAAAAAAAGGGGACCATGTATATATATATAAGGGGACCGTATATATATATATATATATAGAGAGAGAGAGAGATGAGGGGACCATATATATAAGGGGATCATATATATAGGGAGATAGGATGAAGAGAGATGACCCTATATATAGGGAGAGAGGATGAGAAGGGAGGACTGCATATGTATAGAGAGAGAGAGAGAGAGGTGTATTTTGAATTTGGTAATGGGGTTCCGTCTTGTTTTAAATATTTTTGTGTGTGAATTTTGTGTGATTTCTATTTTTTGTGTGAGTGATTGTGCTTATTTTTGTGTCTTTTCGCCCCATTTTACATTGTCATATGTTACGTATGGTATTTTTGTTTGTTTCATAGGTTTTCGTAAAAAAAGAACTTAAAAACAGGCTAAAACGGTCAAAAACGGGCATTACGGGCGAAAGATGGTCGGGAAACCAATAGTGTGTGCGCGCGCGCAAGGGTGCGCAACACACACTTAAGTCATTAAGGGAGTGTGCGCGGCGCGCAACGTCAAGATTGACGTAAAAGTGCATGTCGCGCACAGGTGCACGGACGCGCACTACATTGGTAGGCTACACAAGACCCGCGCGCGCCAGACAGAGACAAGCCACGTGCGCAAGACGCTCGCACAAGGGCGCGCGACACGGGGATGCACGACGCTCAGGGCAATTTTTCTAGAATTTTAGTCCGATTTTCCTTTTCCTTTTTGGATTCTTCCACCTTGTATAGGTCTTAGGCTTATAATAGCACTTGAGGGATGATAGGTGTGAGTTTTGCATGTATTTTGGGGCATATTTATGGCTATAATGATGAGTAAACATGCATATACTCGTGTAAAATGCTACGTATTCACTCCTTGTGGAAAAGATATTACACTTTGCTTGTTTTGTAGGAATTTAATGTTATTTGAAGCAAATTTAATGCAAATACGAGCATCGCAGAGTGGAAACACTGAGAATTGAGTGAGTATACGAGAAGCGAAGCTAGAACGAGAGGAAGATGAGCGTTTAAGAAGAATACAGGGAGCGCACGGGTTGGGCGTGCCTTAGGCACCACCCGTGTGCCCCTGAATGGAGGCATCTTAAAGCTACGGCATGGCGCACGGGTAGCCCGTGATCATATGCACCACTCGTGCGCCACTGGGGAATTGCATTGTACCTTCGACATCACGCACGGGTAGCCCGTGCAAGGGGCACACGACCGGTGCATGTTTGGCAAAAATCAAAGGCTTCGCTACGGCATGACGCACGGGTAGCCCGTGCAGGGGGCGCACGACCCGTGCGTCTTCGCTGGAATATCACAATCTGCAGCACTTTGCCCTAAAATTGAAAGTAGGTATAAAAAGGCTTTTTGGGGGGTGCACACAGGGATATTCTGACATTTTTGGGATCTACAACACAAGACAAAGGTCTATTCTTGGAAGAGGACATCAAGGAGATAATCGGGTTGCATCGGAGCTCAAGGAACGGAGATATATCGAGAGATTGTCGACTTTCCTAAGTTTTTCTTGCTTCTCTTGTAGTTTTAATCTTTTATTTTAGTTTGTCATGACTTTGAACAATTTGTCTATGAGTTGTTTAGAAAACATGTGTAGCTAAACTCTTTAGATTTCCGGGTTTTGGAATTAGATTAATGAACTCTTGTTGAATGTTTTAATCTTAGTTGAAGTTATTGTCTTGAAGCCTATTTGAGTACTTTGAGCTTATTCTTGTTTTATCACTTGATCAATGATTTAACTTGTTTGATATATTGATTCATAATTCGAGAGATTAGTTTCAATATTAGATCTTGAGTACTTGACACAAATATTTGCATGAATCGAGAGGTTGGTAAATATTTGTGAGGACATTTGATCTTTTGCACTTTTGGGAGTTGAGTACTTCATGTTGAGTAGAGATGCTAGCATAAGTATTTCAATCTACGCTTTATATGCATCTCGAGAGGGAGGATAAAATATCTTTGTGATCGTCATATAGGAATATTGATAATAACTTGACTTTGATTAAATCGGACAACAAGAGGGTTATTAATCGAAACCTTAACTTGGAAATCCATTTTATCATCTTGATACTTCTATCAATTGTGTTATCTTAATCTTGTGTTTTAGTAGTCTAACTTGTCTTAATCTCACAACAATCATCAAATTACGATAGTCTAAATAAAAATAAATCTATCTTAGTT
Organism: Rehmannia glutinosa; assembly: GCA_016081115.2. NCBI lineage: Eukaryota > Viridiplantae > Streptophyta > Magnoliopsida > Lamiales > Orobanchaceae > Rehmannia > Rehmannia glutinosa. The sequence goes on from CM071926.1 coordinate 115,635,392, forward strand.
CAATACTTAGTACATAAATTTATTAGTCTCTGTGGATACGACCTTACTACCCTTTTCTATAACGTACACCGTACACTTGCGGTGAGCTAAAATAAAGGCGAACAATTTTTTGGCGCCGTTGCCGGGGACTAATACAATTTTTGGTGCTAATATTGCGGTAGATAGAATTATTCTTAATTTAGTCATTTTTACTTTATATTTTGGTTTGACTTTAATTCTACATTATTTGACTTGTTTCTTTTAGTTTGGTCCAGGTAGTGCATGAACACGCGCTCTAGGCAAGGGGACTTAATACCGCTCATACCGGAAGTTGAGGCTTTCGCGAGAAGAATCAGTCTACTACTAGGCGGTGAAAGACAACAAAATCCGATAATGGGGGATTTGGACGAAGAACACAGGGGTAACAATGGGATCAACAGGATCAATGAGTTACCAATACCGGGTAACAATGGAGTAAACGAGTTACCGATACCGGTTCAACAGCAAGCCATTCGTGATTACTTTCGACCACAAACGAATCGTAATTACGGTGGTATTGCTCATATTCCGATAAATGCCAACAACTTCGAGCTCAAACCGACACTGATCAATATGGTACAACAGAACCAGTTTGGGGGGTTCGCAACTGAAGATCCTAATTCCCACCTTGCACATTTTATCCAAATATGCAATACGATCAAAATGAAAGGAGTCTCGGATGACGCCATAAGATTGCGCCTATTCCCATTTTCTTTGAGGGATAAGGCGAGGAATTAGTTGGGTACTTTGACGCAAGGAAGTGTGAGCACATGGGACGAATTGAGCCAAAAGTTCTTGTTTAAATTCTTTCCACCGAGCAAAATTTTGCAGCTCAAAAGCGAGATTACTCAATTCCGACAGTTTGACGTCGAGCCTTTGTACGAGGCTTGGGAAAGATTTCGGGATTTATTACGAAGATGTCCACAACATGGGTTTCCGGAGGATCAACAATTATGTTTCTTCTACAATGGTTTAATGGGGCAAACGAGAGCCCTTGTTGATGCCGCATCGGGAGGAGCATTGTTGGCAAGATTTCCATAAGACGCCTTGAATCTTCTTGAAGAAATGGCTATGAATAGTTACCAGTGGCCGTCTGAAAGATCCAATGTACAACGAGTAGCCAAAATCTCGGATTCAGACCCAATTAAAGCATTGACGGCACAAGTGGCGGCTTTGACAACTCAATTGAGTGTTTGACAAAAGGGCCAGAAGCGTCCATGAGCACGGGTAGTGAAGCTCTTCTATATCCGATGGAGGAGGTCAATTATGTGAATAACCGGAATTTCAACAATTTCTGGAACAATTCAAACCCAACACACTACCATCCGGGGTTGAGAAACCATGAAATTTTTTCCTATGCCAATACAAAGAATGTGTTGCAACCACCGCCGGGATTTAATGTTTCAAACGGAGGTGGAAATGTGGAAGGCAAATCATCTTTGCAAGATGCACTCACCTCGTTCATAAATCAATCAAATGCATTCATGAGTGACACGAGGAGTCGTTTTGCTAGGCAAGATTCTAGGATGGATAAGGTGGAGCTACAAATGACCCAAATGACAAGCTCAATAAAGAATCTTGAAACTCAAGTGGGTCAATTGGCTACAATTGTGGGTGGTCAACATCAAAAGGGTCAATTTCCGAGTAACACGGAGGTTAATCCTAAGGAACAATGCAAGGCTATTCGATTCTGGCTGTACGGAATATGAGGGGCCTAAAGAAAAACTGGAAATCTGAAAATTTCGGAGGAAGCATCTGTTCGGGAGAGGTTGAATCGGTGATGAAAGATGGTGTTGAAGAAGATGGGGAAAAAGAGAGACAAGAGGCGGAACAAACAGGGGCTGAGAAGCTAAAATCGTCATCTAACTCTAATATATCTAAATTACCTATATCTCTTCCCTTTCCCCAAAGATTTCAAAAGAAAAGGCTTGATGATCAATTTGCAAAATTCCTCGATATATTTAAGAAATTGCACATTAACATTCCTTTTGCAGACGCACTAGAGAAAATGCTAAATTACGCGAAATTTCTTAAGGATGTTATGTCGAAGAAGAGGAAGATGACAAGCTTTGAACCGGTGAATTTGACAGAAGAATGTAGCGCGATCATTCAAAGGAAGCTGCCACAAAAACTGAAAGATCCGGGGAGTTTCACTATCCCTTGTGCCATTGGTGGTAACTTCTTTAATAAAGCGTTATGTGATTTGGGGGCAAGTATTAATTTGATGCCTTTGTCCATTTTCAGGAAGCTTGGACTAGGCGAAGTGAAGCCAACCACGGTGACACTGCAACTTGCGGACCGGTCACTTACTTATCCAAAGGGAATTATAGAAGACGTGCTGGTAAAAGTTGATAAATTTATATTCCTTGTGGATTTCTTGGTTCTTGATATGGAAGAAGATCGTGACGTTCCATTGATACTTGGACGTCCATTCCTTGCTACTGGTAAAGCCTTAATAGACGTACAAAAAGGAGAGCTCACGTTACATGTTAATGATGAGCACGTTTTATTTTCTATATATAAGGCAATGAAATTTCATGATACGGTGGAGAATTGTAACTTTTTGGATATAGTTAGTTCGTGCATTGAGGATTATGTTGATCATGCATTGTCTACAGATGATTTGGAATTTGGGCTAATCCACTCGTGCTCGATGTCGAGTGTTGTGCTTGATTTTGATAATCAAGATTTGTTTGACTATGTTTGTGCCTTAGATCATATGCAGGAACTACCTAGGAGCGCAAGAGGCGAGAATGCAAAATCAGAAATAAGGGAGCAAAACCTTCAGGCACGCATGACCTGTGCGTGATGCCGAAAGAAATATTGGAAACCCTGAAGAGCACACGACCCATGTGCCAGAGCACGGGCAGCCCGTGCTTGATGCCGAAAAGAAGTATGAACACAGGGGATCACGCACGACCCGTGTTCCAGAGCACGGGCTACCCGTGCGTGACCCAGAAACAGTGACGTCAATGCCGAAACTCAAGCAATTACCCGAACACCTCAAATATACATTTCTTGGGGCGAATAATGCAAATCCGGTAATCATTTCATCTCTTCTCACTCCTACTCAACTTGATAAATTATTAAGGGTTTTACGAAAACATAAGTCGGCACTCGGATGGTTTATAACTGATTTAAAAGGCATAAGCCCATCCATTGTAATGCATAAAATTCGGATGGAAGATGTTTATAAACCATCAGTGCAAAACCAAAGACGATTAAACCCTATCATGCAAGATGTGGTTAGGAAGGAAGTGTTGAAATGGTTAGATGCTGGGATCATTTATGCCATCTCTGATAGTTCATGGGTAAGTCCAGTACAAGTGGTACCGAAAAAAGGGGGGTAACAGTCGTGAAAAATAAGAATGAGGAACAAATTGCTACTGGAATTGTTACCGAGTGGCGAATATGCATTGATTATAGAAAACTTAATGATGCCACTCGAAAAGATCATTTTCCCCTCCCCTTTATCGATATGATGTTGGATCGTCTTGCATGTTATGATTATTATTGCTTTTTAGATGGTTATTCCGGATAAAATCAAATCATGATTGCACCGGAAGACCAGGAAAAAACGACATTTACATGTCCTTATGGCACATTTGCATTTCGTCGCATGCCATTTGGTTTATGTAATGCGCCTGCCACTTTCCAACGTTGTATGATGGCTATATTTCACGATCTAATTGAAAACGTTATGGAGGTGTTTATGGACGATTTCTCTGTGTTTGGTGATTCTTTTGATAATTGTCTTCACAATCTTTCCTTAGTCTTACAGAGATGTGAAGAGACCAATCTTGTACTCAATTGGGAAAAGTGCCATTTTATGGTACGCGATGGTATTGTACTTGGTCATCGAGTCTCTTCCGCAGGTTTGGAAGTCGATCAGGCAAATATTGTAGCAATCGAGAAATTACCACCTCCTACAAACGAAAAAGCCATTCGGAGCTTCTTGGGCCATGCTGGATTTTATAGAAGGTTTATCCGTGACTTTTCTAAAATTTCTAAACCTTTGAGCCAATTGCTAGAAAAATATGCTGCTTTCAATTTTTCCAATGATTGTTTGCAGGCGTTTGAAACTTTGAAGAAGGCATTGGTGATCGCACCTATACTTGTCGCCCCAGATTGGAGTCAACCGTTTGAGTTGATGTGTGATGCGAGTGATTTTGCGGTAGGGGCTGTTCTCGGTCAAAAGAGGGAAAAATTGCTCAGATCCATCTACTATGCTAGTAGAACGTTGGACAATGCTCAACAGAATTACACCACAACCGAGAAGGAGATGTTAGCGATTGTTTTCGCATTTGATAAATTCCGATCATACTTGACTGGGACGAAAACGATTGTTCACACCGACCATGCGGCCATCAAATATCTCTTTGATAAGAAGGATGCGAAACCAAGGTTGATTCGGTGGATCTTATTATTGCAAGAGTTTGATGTGGAAATCAAGGACCGGAAAGGATGCGAGAATGTGGTGGCAGACCACTTGTCTCGAATTGAAAATCAAGAGGGAGCGCAAGGAAGCACGAGATTAATAAAAGAGGAATTTTCGGATGAACGATTACTCATGCTTGAGGCAAAATTTCCGTGGTATGCGGACTTTGTCAACTATTTGGATGCAGGAGTTTTGCCTCCGGATCTATCGCCATATCAAAAGAAGAAGTTCTTACATGACGTAAAGTTCTACATGTGGGACAACCCCCTACTCTTTAAGAGGTGCGCGGACAAAATCATAAGAAGATGCGTACCTCAAGAAGAATGGGAGGGAGTCTTACAGCAGTGTCATTCCACACCCTCTGGAGGACATTTCGGCCCAACTCGCACCGCGGCGAAGGTATTGCAAAGTGGGGTATATTGGCCCACTTTATTTAATGACTGTTATTTGTTTGTGCAACAATGTGACAGGTGTCAGCGGATGGGCAACATTTCAAGGAGACACGAGATGCCAATGACAAATGTAATCGAAGTGGAATTGTTCGATGTGTGGGAGATTGATTTTATGGGCCCATTTCCATCATCTTCGGGTTATCAATATATTCTACTCGCAGTGGAGTATGTATCCTGTTGGGTAGAGGCGATTCCTTCCAAAACAAATGATGCTCAAGTTGTGATGCGGTTCCTTAAGAAAAATATATTTACTAGATTCGGCACTCCAAGAGCTTTAATTAGTGATGGAGGGTCGTATTTCGTAAATAAATTGATGGGCAACTTGTTGGCAAAATATGGGGTGAAGCATAAAGTCGCATTGGCATATCATCCACAAGCCAATGGGCAAGTAGAAGTGGCTAACCGGGAGATCAAACAAATCCTTGAGAATAAGGTGAACATCAACCGAAAGGATTGGGCATTAAAATTAGATGATGCTCTGTGGGCATACCGGACTGCATATAAGACACCGTTGGGCACATCCCCTTACCAACTTTTTTTGGGAAATCGTGTCACTTGCCGGTGGAGTTGGAACACAAAGCATTTTGGGCGGTTAAGAAGCTAAATATGGATTTTCAAAAAGCCGGCGAAGATAGGTTGCTCCATTTGAATCAGATGGAAGAGTTTCGGGATGAAGCTTACGAAAACTCCCGAATTTATAAAGAAAGAACAAAAAGATGGCACGACAAGATGATAAAAAACGAGAGTTTTTACCGGGGGAACCAGTACTCTTGTACAATTCACGCCTTAAAATTTTCCCTGGAAAACTCAAGTCTAGGTGGTCGGGGCCATTCGTGATCAAGAAAGTATTGAATCCTCCCGGAGTTGTGGAATTACTGACAAAAGACGGTGAAACTTTCATGGTAAACGACCAGAGGATTAAGCATTATTTTCACCGAGGTAACCAAGAGGAGGTGACTTCCATTTCCTTGCGAGACCCGTAACGGAACGACGAAACAGACGTCAAGCTAAAGACGTTAAATATAGCGCTTGTTGGGAGGCAACCCAACGGTTTTTCGTGTGGATTTCAATTTTTTTTGGTGTGTGTGTTTTGTTTTAATTTTGTGTGATTTGGTATGTGTGTTTTGTTTTAATTTTGTGTGATTTGTGTGTTATATAAAAAAAAAAAAAAAAAATAATTTTTTTTACCTGAGTGGCTGTACAGGTGTGCACGGGTAGCCCGTGCCATGGGCACTACCTGTGCGTACCTGGGAGGGAATTTGACTTGCTACGGCATCACACACGGGTTACCCGTGCGCCTGGCACACGACCCGTGTGTGTCTGCAGGGGAAATTTTTTTTGCTTCGGCATGGCGCACCACCTGTGCGCCTTACGGGAAAGAGGCAAATAGGAGCAGTTTAAACACTGCTCTTTTTCATTCCAACTTCTCCAAAGCGCACGCCCCCTCCCAAATTCTTCATTGTGTTCGAAATTTCTTGGAGTCTCCACGTAAAATCCCCCAATTAATCACTCCCCCATCACATTAGAACTACAAATTGCATTGCATTCAAGTGTTGATTGAAGAAATTAGAGAAAAAAGCACCTAGGGTTCAAGTTCTTCACTTTGAGTTGAATTTCGAGATTTCCGGTAAGAACATCGTTTTTCCTTGTGAATTTCTTGTAAATTATGTGATGGGAATCATGATTGGTGCTTGCTTTGATATTTTTGCTATGAATTGAATGAATTTTTCTTTAAGGCTAATTATCGAACACTTTGTGGGCTTGTGTAATTGAGACGAATTTGAATGAAATGTTGATGAATGGGGCATGTACTATGATTGTTTGAGCTTTAAGTTAATGCTTCCCTAGTATGGCCATAATTCTTGATTGTTTGGGGGTGCTTGATCGATCAAAGTGATGTAGGGAAGTCAATATGCACCACCTAATGTATTGGCTTAAAATTCCTACTTAGTTGCTTGCCATTGATAGCGTTGGGGATGCTAATGGAATTTATTTCAGGTACAAATCTTTCATGGCTGATAGAAGTAATCCCCAGGGTGGAAAGAGACGTGCGCGCGTAGCGGCACAAAGAGACGAGGCACCACAAGAAGTAGACCCGAACAGTCCCACTGCATATGGAGTGGTGTTGACAAATGCAAACGACATAGAGCGGTGGAATCGCTTGGTTGGTCGCCAAGTATCTCCATCCCGATACGCCGATGATGACTGTACCCAAACTTTGGGGATACATGAGGACGTTTGGCGTCTTTTTGCAAAGGTTGGGTGGACCAATTTTATAAGCCGAAGGTGGCCGACATCCAAGCGATACACGTTGGAATTTTTGAGTACCATGGAAGTACTCAAACTGGGAGGAGCTTTTGAACCATTTGAAATACGCTTTCAGTTGGGGAATGTACGTCGGCATTTATCTATCTCCCAATTGAATACCATTTTTGAAGTTCCAACGAATGCTCGTTTCCGACCGATGGACAATTATGATCAATATGACTTTTGGAGAATGCTGGTAGAAACGCCACAGAAGGGGCCTATGTTGTATGCCGCACGAACCGCCAAAGCTTCTTGGATCCAGAATCCAGTTTTCCGGTACATACAATGTGTGACTGCATCCTCCGTATTCGCAAGAGAAAATATTGGGGGAATGACTATGAGGGAGTTGTATCTACTATGGTGTATGCTCACAAATACACCCTACAACACAACCGCCTACTTCGCAGAGCAAGTTGAGCAATTGGTAAGGCGAGAAGGGGGTCTATTTCTATAGGGGCCTAATTACCCCTATTGCCTGACATTTCAACATCGACTTCAGAGGCTTGGAGCCCATTCCGGGCAGCACTCGGGTTAATTTGGCATCTTTGCACCACATGAAGTTTATCGCAAATGAAGATAATATGTTGGTGCTTCTATAGAAGAAAAGGGCTGCATTTCCGTTGCCCAACCCGACATACACCACAATAGATACTTTGGCGGACACACCTAACTTCCTAATGAACTCTGACGTGCATAACCGAATTACAGAAGCTATAGATGCGAGGAAGAGGCGCCGAGTTCACGGGTTCCCGGATGTGGAGGATATGGTCGCGGAGGAAGAAGAGCTACGTAGAAGAGAAATGGGGGTGGAACCTCATCACCCTCAACTTGGATATGACATCCTCGAGTCCTCACACGGCGACGATTACCCCCGACGCTCACATAGTAGGGATCATCCCAGTACCTCTCATGGTGGCGAGCCCCAACGCGGCAATGACTTTCAGGATATGCTATATGCATTTGGGGAGGACTTGCGTTGTCAAGGAGACGAGTTGAGGCAACAGGGGGAGGATTTGAGGCAGCATCGGGCTGATTTTCTCGCATTCCATGAGAACTATGACAGGAGGTCCGAGGAGCCGTGGCAAGTGCTCCAACAGTTGCAGATGTGGCATATCTCACAAGGCCACTTTCCACCGCCACAACCTCCACAATGATTCAGGTATATCCTCACTTTTCGGTATTGAAATTCTATTTTTCCCCTTTAGGACAATATAATTTCATTCAAGTTTGGGGGGGAAATGTAGTATTTTAATATATGAAAAGTGTGGATAGAAAAAAAAATTTCTTGCATTTTGTGTGTTTTTTGTGTGTTTTCATATAGTTGCATATAGAGCATTCTAGGTTGCATTGCATTAGAGCACGTTTATGGCTTTAGCACGTTTATTGCTTTCATAGAGGTTAGAGAGTGAGTTGACCGGGCTTGATGCAATTTGTTGTTTGTGTTGATTGAAAGATTTGTATTGTTGGAATTGGATGATGAGTATGAGTTGATTGAGCCTTGAATAAATAACAATGAGCATGTTAATATGAAAACTTGGTTTGATGCTTTGAATTACATATTTACAAGCCTGTGAGATTTTGAGCCTTTACTGCTTATATCTTTTGCAGTCTTGTTGTGATTTGAGTGTATCATTCATGTTGTTAGAATTCTAGAACTTGCTCGGGTATCTCTGTCAAGGCCACATGTTGTATGCAAATTGTGAATGTGATTAAAGGCCATCTTTGCTAGCCTTTCAAGCCTTTTGCTTACCTAAAGATGATGAAATTCCTAGTTAGCCAAGTTGAGCCTATTGCCTATTTCTTTGATAACCACAAGATTTAAGCTTTGAACTTGATAGATCCGTCACCCTAAACTCGAGTGTATAACATTGAGTAAAAGGAATGAATGGAGTTGAAGGAGTGGGAATTGAAAAGTGGGATAATTGGGCATATTTGGTTAATTGGAACAAGAGAGGAAGAAAAGGAGGTGAAAAAGAAGTGTTGAAAATTCACAAAAGAATCGAAAAAAAAATCGATGTTATAATGTGAATTTTCATAGAAACGAACTTGGGGGCGAAGGATTGTAATTTAAGGCGATTCTCAAAAGAAAGAAAGAGATGGAAATAAGTAAAGTTGATAAAAATAAGGGATGATTGGAGTAGCATATGGAATTATAATGTAGAGGATTGATATGCTCACCAGTCTATATGCTCGAGTTTGAGTCACTTTATCCAAAATTTCCTACCCCAACCAAAGAGCCTTCATTACAACCAAATAAGAAAGTCCTTTTTGATTCACGAATTGCATATATTCTAGTGGCGGAGATATGAGACGAATTGCAAGCTTATGGTAATTTTGCAACATTGAATTGATTTGAGCGTAAACACGTCCCATATCCTCGTGAGATGAGAGTATACACTTAATTTTGAGAGTTGTAATTCAGAGCATTTCACTTTGTTTTACTTGATGCGTGCTCTTTGATCAAATATTTGAGGCTTGATTAGTTTGTTGCTCAACATTCATGACGAACAATATAGATTTTCTTTTGGGTCCTTTGTGTGCACTTTTATTCTTATCTCCTGTTGATAGGTGTGAGTTTTGCATGTATTTTGGGGCATATTTATGGCTATAATGATGAGTAAACATGCATATACTCGTGTAAAATGCTACGTATTCACTCCTTTTGGAAAAGATATTACACTTTGCTTATTTTGTAGGAATTTAATGTTATTTGAAGCAAATTTAATGCAAATACGAGCATCGCAGAGTGGAAACACTGAGAATTGAGTTAGTATACGAGAAGCGAAGCTAGAACGAGAGGAAGATGAGCGTCTAAGGAGAATACAGGGAGCGCATGGGTCGGGCGTGCCTTAGGCACCACCCGTGTGCCCCTGAATGGAGGCATCTTAAAGCTACGACATGGCGCACGGGTAGCCCGTGCTCATACGCACCACCCGTGCGCCACTGGGGAATTGCAATGTACCTACGACATCACGCACGGGTAGCCCGTGCAAGGGGCACACGACCCGTGCGTGTTTGGAAAAAATCAAAGGCTTCGCTACGGCATGGCGCACGGGTAGCCCGTGTAGGGGGCGCACGACCCGTGCGTCTTCGCTGGAATATCACAATCTGCAGCACTTTGCCCTAAAATTGAAAGTGGGTATAAAAAGGCTTTTTGGGGGGTGCACACAGGGATATTCTGACATTTTTGGGATCTACAACACAAGACAAAGGTCTATTCTTGGAAGAGGATATCAAGGAGATAATCGGGTTGCATCGGAGCTTAAGGAACGGATATATATCGAGAGATTGTCGACTTTTCTAAGTTTTTCTTGCTTCTCTTGTAGTTTTAATCTTTCATTTTAGTTTGTCATGGCTTTGAACAATTTGTCTATGAGTTGTTTAGAAAACATGTGTAGCTAAACTCTTTAGATTTCCGGGTTTTGGAAGTAGATTAATGAACTCTTGTTGAATGTTTTAATCTTAGTTGAAGTTATTGTCTTGAAGCCTATTTGAGTACTTTGAGTTTATTCTTGTTTTATCACTTGATTAATGATTTAACTTGTTTGATATATTGATTCATAATTCGAGAGATGAGTTTCAATATTAGATCTTGAGTACTTGACACAAATATTTGCATGAATCGAGAGGTTGGTAAATATTTGTGAGGACATTTGATCTTTTGCACTTTTGGGAGTTGAGTACTTCATGTTGAGTAGAGATGCTAGAATTAGTATTTCAATCTACGTTTTATATGCATCTCGAGAGGGAGGATAAAATATCTTTGTGATCGTCTTATAGGAATATTGATAATAACTTGGCTTTGATTAAATCGGACAACAAGAGGGTTATTAATCGAAACCTTAACTCGGAAATCCATTTTATCATCTTGATACTTCTATCAATTGTGTTATCTTAATCTTGTGTTTTAGTAGTCTAACTTGTCTTAATCTCACAACAACAATCATCAAATTACGATAGTCTAAATAAAAATAAATCTATCTTAGTTCAATACTTAGTACATAAATTTATTAGTCTCGTGATACGACCTTGCTACCCTTTTCTATAACGTACACTGTACACTTGCGGTGAGCTAAAAATAAAGGCGAACAAGGGATCCATAATTTCATACACTCTCATTCATAACACTTTTATACTTTAGTTTTTTGGTATTTTTCTCTTGCATTCAACATTGGGATTGCTTGGGTTCTTTCCCTTGAAGTTATTTTGCTTCTTAATCAAAGAGTAAGATTTCTTCATCTCTTTTGCCTGATTTCAATTGTTGGGTGATTATTATTGTTGCATGATTATGTTTATGGTTGTTTTCTTTCCTTCAATTGAGATTATGATCCCATCCCCAAGCATGAACTAATCTCATTGTTCTAGGATTATGATGATTTGATTCAAACAAACAAACATGAGTACTGATTAATTGATCTGCTTTCCTGAATAAATTGTTTTACTTGTTGACTGATTGTTTGGCCAACTCTTGATTGTTTTAAGGGAATAAATGAGATCGATCGAAGATATTATTCCTGGACTAAATTTATTCAGGGGGTTAGATATGAATCAGAGATGTATTATCTAACCCTGTGCTTAATAAATATAGCAAATTATGTTGGGATAGCCCTAATCTGTGAATACATGAGTTATCAGATCTAGGCCTAGTTTTTACATGTTTGTTATATTTGTTAACCGCGTGATCAATTAATTAATATTCTGCTTGCAAGTTTGATGAGATTATTCTGAAATCCTAGACTTTCATTCATATCTTTTTTTTCTCCAAGTTTAATCGTGTTTAGTTTAATTTTATCTTTTTAATTATTTTCCTTTAGTTTATTAAAATCATAAATTTGGTTAGGGTGTTTAAATTTTACTTTTTGTTTATTGTGAAACATAATAATTATTTGCCAGTTAATTCTTCTTTCAGAGACAACTTGTGGTCAACTTGCTACCCTACGATTGAACTCGTTCTTTTGCGAGGATTGCTAGATTTATTTTAGGTGTTTAGCGGTAGAACACGTCTCACTGATTTAGATCCGTGAGACGATCCCACACAAGTTTTTGCCAATGAAGAAAAGTATGCTTTATTTCACACTTTGTTACATAATCGGTAAATCCAAATAGCTAGAATCTAGATAGCTAAAAATTAGGTGAATTCGCATTAACTACATTTTAGTAGTAATCTGTTTAATAAAAGGACTAAGATGCCCTTAACTACTTTGGCTCCAAAAACTCTAATTGGTGCCAAATCCCCCCAAATTATCATATTAACATTCCAATTAGAATATATATTTTGGGGGTGTTTACCGAATTAGTGTGGTAATATAATATTTAATCAATCAATATGACCCGTTTGTAAAATTAAAATATTAGAAAATAAAATTATTTTAGAATATATATATTTATGTATGTAATTATTTACCTCATAATCATCATTTTTTTTAAAAAAATTTAATGTATTATTTTTATTTTAATTTGTATAATTACTAGAAAAATTATCAATAAAAAAAATTATAGTATAATTCTAAAATAAAATTAAAACGTAAGAAGTTAAAATAGTTTTCTTGATAAAATATATTTTATTAAAGTAATAAATTAGAAAGAGATAAATACATGTTTATAAATTTAAATATAATTAGTAATTTTTTCAAATTGATTTGGTAAAGTGAAAATTACGTAAAGTTCAGATTTATGGAACAGTAAAAAAAGTATATGTGAGATAGGGATATATATAATAGGAGCTAGTCTCCTGTCTGACATTCGAACGGGCTTAATCCATTAGACGGAGCCTCACTAGCTGATCCGGTCAAACCCGATTGCACAAATCTACTTCTCTCGCATGTGCCCTAGAAATACACACAACCATTTTGCTTTTTTGAAATTAGTTAGCTGCTTTTCTGTTTCTTTCAAGGTTTCAAGAGCTTGCTTGCACCTATGCTTCTTTGATTATTCACGATGATGGCATCGCCGTCACTGCGGAGAAAATAGCAACATTGACGGTAGAATCGTATTGGCAGAGTCTCTTTGCTAAGCTTTGTGAGAAGAGGAACATTGAGGATCTCGTCATGAACGTTGGCTCTGGTGGTGGTGCTGCCGTAGCAGTTGCCGCTCCCGCCGGAGGCGCTTCTGGTGGCGCCGCTGCCGTAGCTTCCCCCACCGTTGAGGAGAAGAAGGAAGCGCCAAATAGGGGTGGCCAAATGGAACCGAAACTAGGTTCCAAACCCGAACCAGAACCATGGTCAACGGTTCCTAAACTGTAACTGTAGTCAACGATACAAAAACCGAAACCATATAGGCCGATTTCAGTTCTGGTTCCTAGGTCTCAAAAACCGTAAAACCAGCGGTTTTAACCGTTGGTTAGAACCATCGGTGGAACCGTGATGGAACCGTTTTTTTTAAGGTTAAAACCAACAATTTTGTTTTGGTAAAATACATGCTACAAGAAATGTTAAATGTTTATTATGATGTTTTATTTTCGTAACTACATGAGACACATTTTAGACCAAATATTGTAAGCGAACTACGTGAACTTTGATTCTTCTATACTTTAATAGTATATATAGATAGTTTAATATTATTATTAATATTAAGTATAATACTTTATTGAATATTAAGTCAAGTCTTTTTCTTTGTTTTCCTTTTTTTAACTGAAATTGATAAACTATTTTAAAAAATAAAAAAAGTATCGAAAGTTAAACAAATGGTTCCGATTTAAACCAGAACCAGAACCGTGGAGGAACCGAATTCCGAACCAAACCGGACCCATCAGTTCCGATTTTGGAACCGGAACCGTGAAGCAATGGTTCTGGTTCCCATTCTTCCAAAACGAGGAATCGGAACTGGCAGTTTTGGAATCGGAACCGGCAGTTTTGGAATCGTGGCCACCCCTAGCGCCAAAGGAGGAGAGTGACGATGACATGGGATTCAGTGTGTTTGATTAGAGGTTCTTTAAGCTTGTTTTTGTTGTTTTGCAAATTTGGGGTAACAGACTCATTTGCAGCTGAGGGTTGAATATTACTATATACCTTCAAGTGGAAAATCTAATACTTTTATGGAGGACTACTATTATGTCTTAGGGGGGCTAGTAACACTTTTGAGGAGCAAAAATAATACTTTTAGAAGGAATAATAAAATATTATTCAAGGAATTACTAATACTTTTTCGAGGGACTGCTAGTACTTTTCTGAGGGACTGATAATACATTTCGGGAGAAAAACTTCATTATATTCAGGAGAACTACCAAAATATTCTCCAGGTAACTAATAATGCTTTTTTGAGGAACTGGTAATACGTTTTTTAGGGACTGCTAATACTTTTCGGGGGAAAAAAATAATTATATTCAGAACAACTACTAAAATACTCTCCAGGGAACTACTAATACTTTTTCGAGGAACTACTAATACGTTTTTAAGGGACTGCTAATACTTTTTGGGAAAAAAAATTAATTATATTCAGGAGAACTACTAAAATACTCTCCAGGAACTGTTAATACTTTTTCGAGGAATAGTAATACTTTTTCGAGGAACTACTAATACTTTTCAGGTTCTTAGTGAAAATATTTAAAATATATTAAGAAATGTAATGGGACAGAGCTAAAATAAATTATTTTAATTAAATCATATATAAGGGGCAACAAAATAATTAACAACCCAAAACTGCCCACGAAAATGGGTAAAAATTACGAGTAGAAACCACATAAAGCGACCCAAAAACCAAACAATATTTTTTTAAAAAATTCAAAAACCTCAAAAACAGAAGAAATTTCTGAATACTGTGTTGGGACCCACCCCAAGCCCACACATATGAGCCGCTGCTTGTTGGTCCTCTTTAAATGATGAGGCTTGCGGGCTTTTGTAGTAATAATGCTTCATATTCCCTTTAATTAGTTGGGCCTTCCACTTGGCTAATTGTTGATAAGTTGGATTTGGGTTTAGACCCGTCTGACGGATTTTGACCCATCAGACGGTCTAACAAGAGTTTTTGTCATATAATAGTAATATAGAGAAAACTATTGTTGAAAAATATAAACGAGCTGATCAATTTTAATTTAAACTTATAATTGAAAATATAATTTTGATAAATAATTTTTTGTTCTTTGCTTATCTTATATGAATAATATTACTAAAATAAAAATACATGTGCAACAGATGAGCAGATCACTAGTTATATATATGGGTATATAAAATGTAAATATATATAGTATTATCTTAATTTAACATATATAAATAATATAATTTATATTTTATATATAAAAAATTACTATCATTGGGTCGTCTTCGTGTTTACTTTCGTGTCAATTTCGGGTTATATTCAAAATACATGAAAAATTAAATAAAATATAATATATTATGTCTTAAAATAAATTGGTAACATTGTGCCAGATTCGTGTTAGTCATGTTCATGTTTGGGTTTCTCGTGTTTGTGTTCGGGTTTATCTCAAATTAGTATATATTATTTAATTATGCATATTATATTGTAATGCATGGTACACACGTGTAATTTAAATATACTAACGAATCAAATGGCAATGTAATTATTTGTTACACATGAAAGCAAAATCAACATAATTAGGTTAACAAAAAAAAAAGATCTTGTACAATATTATTGTAACTAAGAACTTTTTGATGATGAAGCTTTTTGAAACAACATACTATAATTATATGAGATAATATTTTTTAATTTGATTTTTTTGTTTGTGTTTTTATTTGCCAAAATAACGTGAGTTTTTAATTTTTCATCACATTGTTACAACCTGACATCTAAATGGTGGGAAAAAGTCCGACATCCTCCTCACAAAGAATTTTTTTTGTTGCGAATGAACAATATATTGAGGAATTGTCCATACGTAAAATCATAATTATTGATACGAGCCTTTTCCACAAAAAAGGGGAACGACTCCTTTGATGGGTGTTGCAATAACTCTATTTGCGATATTTCTGTCTCTTATTTTGGAGATTTATAATTCTTCCGTTTTATTGGATGGAATTTCAATGAATTAAGTCTAACATAACCACAAAGTCATAACTTTTGGATATTTGAACTTTACTGATTTTTAAGTAGAATATGACTTGACGTGTATTAGAAGGGTTGCATTTATTGAACACGAATGCAGATAACTATAATCCGATTTTTCTTTTATTGTTGGTTCTATTCGGACAGCCCAGGTCGTGCTCTATCAAAAAAGAATTGATAAGACAAAGAGTCATCATTGTGGGGAGGGTAAATAACATCCAACTCAAAGCGGCCTTTCATTCCCTTCTTTCGTTCCACCCGCCCACAAGCATCCCCGATTCAGGGGGACCAAAAAAGGCCTTTCGTTTTATTATTTCTCCTAATGGTTCTAACCAAAATCCATTTTGGGCATACAACGAAAAGTTTGATTCTCAATTCATATCAGAGGTGTTTGCTCTTTTTGGTGCTTTAGCAACATACGTCTGTCTCATTTGTCTGTATACCTATGTATGTATCTGTGCATTTGCTTTTCTAGAAAAGTATGGAATTGTTATGCATGATAACCATTGTATTTGGGTGCATATGAGTGCTGATTTCTTTATCTAGGGAATGACTTATGGTGAGTTTGAGATCTCTGCCACTTGGACTTGTATCCTATAGGACTCTGTTGATGTTTCATTTGAGGGTTCCAATCAGCTCGAGTAGGGTAATTTTAACCATTCCCTTTATATGATTTTTTTCTCGATAAAACCTCTAGTGTTTTTGGTAGTTTTGTTTTGATTTCACAGAATATCTCCTATTAGGAGTTTGCTGTTGAACTCTTCTGAATTTTGTTTCAGCTGTTCTCTCAGCATACTCAAGTGGCTTCTTTCCTTTTCCTTTATAACCAAGGCCAACATTGTGTGTGGGTGCAACATATGGTGTTTTTGGCTTTTGGATTCCCCCATTGCTTGAGAATCCGTTCTCCTTAACCACTCTTGGAGTTTGGGCATTAGCAAAGGAATTGAATCATAAGCCTCATTGTCTATAATTTTCTTTTGTATATGATCAATTCATCCAATGTTTTAGATGATTTGCTGAGTGATGCACTCCCATTTTCCAGTTCGTGTTCCCTCTTTTCTTTTGCAGCAAGGTCTTCTTTAACCTTTGCTATCTTAACCTTTAACTCTTTGTTCTCATCAGCTATGTGACTTAGAGTGCTAAACTCTTTAGTCAGCTGTGAGTTTTGACATTCAATTGGCTATTTTCCTCATTTAGGAGTGTGTGTGAGGATTTGATGTGCTCGAAAATTTTCATCATTTTGCCTAATGAATCATAAAGATCAATGGGTGATGGAGTGTGTGTATCATGAGATATATCAATGCCTCTTCTTCTGTTGTACCTCTTAACCATAAAGGCAATCTTTTCTTTGTCAATTATACTTTAGAGTCAGTTGCTTTTGATTCTCCAGCCAATAGAACAAGCTGTCTTTGATGCAACTATCTCATCCCGTTTTTTTCTCTTAAGCTCGACTTCATATGTTTTCAGTTGAGAATAGCTCATGGTTGGATATCTTGGCCAAGTCTATAGTATCTGAGAGCCATCATCTTCATTTCCCACTCAGCTGGGAGAGCTCTTAGAATCTTCATACACATTTCCTTCTGTGTATACTCATTGCATAGGACTGACAGTTCATTTGTAATCTCAGTGAATCTGGCATCCAACTGATCCAGTGATTCTCTTGCCATCATCTTAAAGTTCTCAAACTTTTGCATTACGACTGTAAGCTTATACTACTTTATCTACTCCGAACCTTCACAGATGAGAGTCAGCTTTTCCCAAATCTCTTTGGCAATCTTGCAAGACTTAACTTTGTTAAACATGGCTTTATCTAAAGTTTTATATATGTTGGGAAATTTATTGTTTAGATTTTGATGAATGCCATGTAAAACTTAGAATAGGAAGTTGGCACCCCATTTTTTGTTGTAAATGCATTGTAACAAACAGGGCTGGTCAAGCTGAGTTAAGTCACTATGCCTAAACATGCATGAAGACAATCGGAGACTAGAAAGAAGACTCACCGCAAGTCGGTGAGTATGGCAAAGAAGAGAAGACGGAACTCGATGAAGGTGCGGTGAGATGCGGTGAGTAAAGTATCAGTCAAGTCAACTCAAGATAGCCAAGTCTCAAGTTGAAGTGACATAAGAGTCATCCAATGATTGAAAGTCGACTCTAAGTCACCTCGGGGAAAGCAAGGAAATACGGTCAAGTCGAGATAATCGAAAGAGATCCGTTACGTAAATCAAGAGAATTACTTAAACAAGTAATACCTCCATGCTACCTTTCTCGAAGTGCTCATCCCCGAGGAAGCGTGCAAGGGTATAAACCAATGGGAAGCACTACACCGTGTCGAACTACGAAAAGTTGAAGAACAATTCATACGAGGAAGTGGCAACTCAAGGATCGCAACAAGATAAGCCAACGACCACAAGTGACTTTCAAAAATAAGCCTATCTCTTGGCCGGGAAGATTTTTGAAAGATCATTATAAAAGGCCGAGGAATGACTATGAGAGAAGAGGACCTTGATTACGAACACGAACATTCAAGCTAACATTTGAGCAGAATCGAAATATTCT
This sequence comes from Rehmannia glutinosa, assembly GCA_016081115.2. Lineage (NCBI taxonomy): Eukaryota > Viridiplantae > Streptophyta > Magnoliopsida > Lamiales > Orobanchaceae > Rehmannia > Rehmannia glutinosa. Next base: position 115,654,157 of record CM071926.1, read on the forward strand.
CAAAGATCATTCAAGATTAATTCTCAAGCCTACACTACGAAGAAAATCAATCCAACACTCACCTGTGAAGGAAAGATAACTTCAATCAGTTGAAGAGGAAACTTTTGAAGAAAAGAGTTCTACATTCTGCGGAGGATTGTAGGAAGGTTCAAGGTCGAACGGTCTCGAGTTTTTGGAGGGCTTCGTGATCAAATCCAAAAAGCTTGAGCAAGTGAGTGAGTAGCAAAGCGGTGGCCTGCCTGTGAAGAAGCCGAGTCGCACGAGAAGCTAGCTGCGTGACAAGGCATCTCGATCGAGTCCCAAAGGATCAAGTCATTTGTGTGATCAAGAATTGTAATGGACTGTTACCACTTTGTATACTGATCAATACTTAGTGGATTCATCTAGGAGTTGGAGAAGAGAGGAGTAGAAGAATTACCCCATCTTTGAACCTCTATAAAATCTTATCGTGTCATTTACATTTCAGCACTTTAATTCATGCATCTTATTTGTTTAACTCTGCTGATAAATTTTCTATCCACTTGATAATCCCTATGTACTAAAACCAAGTATTAAATCTTTACTAAATCAATTTTAAGGGTGTAAAGTCTTCCAATGAAAACAAAGCTTGATTGAGCTAATTCGGTCTTAACGGCCGAGTTATTCTATCAACGGCTCGAGTGAAGTCTGTTGAGTGACTAACTACTCTTGATTAACTAAATTGACTATCCACCAAGGATACGGTGTGTAGTATCAACTCGAACTTTAAAAAGGACTAAATCGAAAAGTTGGTAAGGTTTATTCAACCCCCCTTCTAAACCTTACACTCACACCCCTTGGGACCTACAAGTGGTATCGGAGCGGTTGGTTCATTGAGCCTTCCACACTCGGTTTCTTGAACTAGATCTCCAAATTTTCCAAAGTCTGTTTTAGTACTTAAGTTTTCAAAACTCTTTTTATTATCAAAAGTTATTATCATGGAAGCAAATTTGACACGTATCTCTATGTTCACAATTGAAGAATTTGATGATTGGAAAATTCGTATGCAGGCTCATCTATCAAAGATTGCATGATGAGATGTGGATAGTGATAGAGGATGGGCCACTACAAATTTTAAAAGTGAACACGGTGTAAGAAGAGCTGAATTTGAAGGTGAAGAGGATGCCGCTCTAGACCCGGCTATGATTGAAAAACCAAGATTTGAATGGACAAATGACGACGAAAAAGATACAACCTGGACAATGTGGCCAAGGATATTCTTTACAAAACATTGGACAAAGCTATGTTCAATAAAGTCAAATCATGCAAAACGGCTAAAGAAATCTGGGACAAGCTAACATTGATTTGTGAAGGCTCGAGCAAATCAAGGAAAATAAATTATCGGTGGTCTGAGAAATTTGAAAATTTCAAAATGATCGCGAGGAGAACCTGGATCAACCGGATGCTCGGTTCACGAAATTACCAACGAGCTATCTCGCTCTTGGAAAAGAATATACACGAGAAGAAATGTGTATGAAGATCCTAAAAAGTCTCCAAGCTGAATGGGAAATGAAGGTCATGGCACTAAGACATTCCATGGACCTATCAAAGACATCCAACCATGAGCTATTCTCAGACCTCAAAGCCTATGAATTTGAGTGAGAAGAAAAGACCGAGGAAGAGACAATTTGTACCCAAAACAAATTTTGCTCTAATTGTTAAGGATGGCAAGAGAGCCGAGGTCAAAGAAGTCATTGACCCGGAGGAAATAGCCCTGTTGGTTAAAAGGTTCAACAAGTTCTTCAATAAGAACTACAAGAGAGCAAGGGCGAATCCTCCGGAAGACACTCGGCTCCTCCAAGTCAAGGAAGATAGGCCAACCAAGAAAACAGATCATCAAAAGTGAATATCGAGGGCCGACAATCCAAGAATGGAAAGAGCTGATCAAAAGGTTGAATATCTATCTTTGAACTGTAGGGCAAACCGAGTCACTATGCCATTGATTGCCCGTATCCTCGTAGTCAACAAATACATGAATGAAGAAGAAAGAAAAGTCTTGAGAGAAAGAAAACAAGAAAAGAAAAAGGCAATGTTGGCATAGAGAGGCGAGATTTGAAGCCAAGTCAAGAGACATAGCCGACTCAGAGTAGTGAAGCCGACTACTCAATTGACTCGAAGAAGAAGCCTTGATCGTCTCGATGGCCAAGGAACAAGACCAACTGACCAAGAAGATGAGGTACACTCGACTCATCACACTCGGATTCTAGTGATAGGATCGTGACACACACACTTCATCACCCACTCGATCTTTATGATTCATTAGGCAAAATGATGAAAGATTTCGAACACATTAAATCCTCACACACACTACTAAATGAGGAAAACAACCTACTCAAGAGCAAAAACTCACGGTGACTAAGGAGCCGAGTACTCTAAGTCAAATAGTGATGAGAATAAAAGTTTAAAGGCTGAAAATGCCAAGCTAATAGCAGAAATAGCTGCCATAGAAAAGAGGGAGAATGACCTCAAAAATGTGATTGCCTCATTCACTAAGGCATCTAAGTCATTGGATAATCTTATCATGAGCCAAAGAGAATGTGGAGACAAGACATGCTTAGGATTTAATTCCTCTGTGCTATGTCAAGCTCCAAAAGTGATTTTGGAAAAAAAGATCTTCAAGCAATGAAGTATCTCAAAAATCCAAAACTCCAAATGGTGCACACACATTTATTCCAAAGCACAATTACAAGCAAACTGGCATTGGTTATAAAGGAAAAGGAAAACAACTGAGTTGAGTGTCTTTGAGAGGACAACTGAGAAGAAATTCAGCCGAGTTCCTCAGCAAACTCCAAACAGGAAATACTCTGTAAATAAGAAACAGAGCTACCAAAAATCCCAGAAGATCTATAAAAGAAACACATATGATGGGAATGGTAGAAAATATCCAAGCCAAGCTGATTGCAATGATGTAAACAATCAGCAAAGACCTATGGAATATAAGCCCAAATGGCAAAGGCCTAGAACTCAGCAAAGGCCATTCCAAAGGTATAAGAGCTTTCATCAGCACACATATGCACCTAGGCACTACACTCGGAGACATCATAACTACCCAAAGAAGGCAATTGCTAAAACACATATACAGCATACAGACAAAAGAGACAATTTGTATGAACCTAGAATCCCCAAGCAATTTGCCAAAATTAATTATGATTATGGCACGATAGATGGCAACCCCTTAAAGCCAAATCATTTGGCTATAGGTTGGTTGGATCATCTTACAATACTAACCCCTCGGGACCTGCAGACAAGTATGGGTACCTAAAACTTAATTTCCTTGTTTGCGGTTCAAGGAGCAGTGAGTGCCAAGGAACTGGTACATGGATAGTGGCTTTCCGGACATATGACAGAAACAAGAAAAATCATGTCAAAATTCAAGGAAGTTAAAGGAGCAAAAGTAATATTTGGAGGAAATGAAGCTCCAGGAGAAATAAAAGGCATTGGATCCATCAAGAAAATGGATTAGAAATCACAGATGTTGCATATGTTGAAGGACTAAATTTCAATCTGCTAAGTATCGCCAACTACTCGTGACAAGGGCTATAATATTGGATTTAACATGGGTATATGCCAAATCAAGGATACTGAGAATCAAGTGAAGTTGTGTTGCAAGGATGCGGACAAAAAGAACATGTATATCGTGGATTGGTCAACAAAGAACACCAAGCACACATCGTTAGCAAAAAGAGCACAATGAATCAAGTTGGTTGTGGCACAAGAAGTCGTGATGGCTCAAAAGCTACCTTTAAAACCGTAGCAAGTGCACCTATCGTTTTATAGTATAGATTATTGAGTACCGAAAGTGTCATTCCCACGAGGATTGTAAGTACCAATAATTACCGTCTTTTTGTTATTTAATCTAACAATTTTCGAGTTTTGTGTTTGATGAAAAAGGAAAAAGCATTATAAATTGTAAAAATGAAGTAAAATTTGTAGAATAAGAAATCAAGAGATAGAAGTGTGTTTGAATGTAAATCCTCTAGAATGTTTTTGTGATTTGACAAGTTAAAAGATTCAACCATAAGCCCTTAAGCAAAAACCAACCTCTTTTAATAAAATCTCATGCTATGTGGACCGTAGAAATTCGATTTAAGTTAATCCCTTTCTCAAGCGAAAAACTCCTAATCTCAAGTTGATTAATGAAATCTCTTTCTAGTTAAAACCCCCAAGATTGCATTATAACGATTTATGAATTCCCATATTAGGTTTGACCCTAATCCGGAAGATTTATGTCGCCCTATATCTAGGATTGCATGCAACTCTTTTCACTTATATAGGTTATATTTCACCATGAATCTCTCGATTTCCGGATGAAAAATAAACTTCAAATCAATATTGCGCATATATCAATTCGAATGAACGAAGCATAATATAAGTGAATCACACAAAATATGAAGATTTTATTAAAAACATACACACCTTAATCACAAATCCATTCTAGAGTTCATTACATTCAAACACTAGGAGTTTAGCTACACATGATTTTGACCAAAGAATAAATTACACAAGAAGATGTAAACATTGTAGACATGGTGTACTTATCTTTATCAAAATCTCAATTGACTTGATGATGTTGCTCCAAGCCTTCTTCCCCAATGTTGCCTCAAGCTTACTCCTCCAAGACCCCTTGACCCCAATTTTACTTAATGAAATGAATACAATGAATATTTTCTGAGTATCTAATTGAATGCCTCTCCCAACTTCAACCCTTGGCTTTTATAGGCAACCAATACATTGATAGTACTCTCTTTTGTTAAACAATTGCCTCCATTTTCCTTGTTGGTTGGTGAATTCTTGTATTCAAGTGATGAGGGAGGGGACATGGAGACATGTTTTAGCAAAATAGGGTGTTAAAAGTGTACAAAAGTGGCCAAAATGGGTTGGTTGGTGAGTTTTCCCCAAATTCCGCAAAGAAAAGTTGCAAAAAGAGGTCCCGGACACGCCCGTGTCGCCCGACACGGCCAGGCCGTGCTGTTTAATTGTGCAGGCACTCCGTCTGACATGGCCGTGCTTCCCAACACGGCCAGGCCGTGTTCCTGGACACGGCCGTGTCGGAGGCTGTTTTGTGCGAAAAAATCGAGTTTTTAGCTCCCGTGAACACGGTCGTGTTGCCCGACACCCCGCCCGTGTTGGACCAAAAAGGCCCCGAAATGACGCGTTTGGCTTGGAATTTCGAGCGTTTTGCATCCTTAAACTCCCCGGTATGTTTTGACATGAATCCATGGTCCGAAATTCACCAAAATTAGCCCCGAATGGTCAATCTACATCAATAAAAGCACCTCGGAGTAATATGAACTATGTATAATCAAAAATTTACAAAACTAACAATAAAATAACTCGAATTCTATTCAAATATACACATAAAACGTGCATAAAAAGACCCTTATCAAACCACCTCCAACTTTGAACTTTGCTTGTCCTCAAGCAAAACATTATATCAAAAAGAGGGATTCAATAAATCACAACACAAAATTTTTTTTTCTTTTTTTCTTTTTCAACACATTGAACACAAGCAGTCAAGTTCTTAGCCTTCTCAACCCGAATTAACCATTCTAGTAAAAAAATTTATTTTGCAAAGCGATCGACTGTCAAGAAAGACCGTAATATCAGTAGGCATTATTGAGACTTGAAATCATCACGCCACAAATATTGATAGTTATGAACAACTTCAATTCAATAATGCTATGAAAATACAAGAACTCAATGGATCATAGTAGTTAGCTTACTAGTCATATAACCAAGCTTCTTGAACTTTATTGGAATGAGAAGTCAAGGAGTATTCATTCTCCCTTTTTTTTTTTTGTTCTCTTTTTTTTTTTTTTTTTTTTTTTTTTTTGGGACCTTTCGAGACATGCTTCCACTAGGTTTATATTTTGAATTTCTGTTCAAACACTCCTAGGGTGGTTTCCCATACTCATATTCGTGTCGCCGTTTTACGTAAAAGACAAACATGGGGCTCATGAATGCTCCTAGTTACTAAGCAACAACAAATAGAGGAGTATAACCTCGATTGGTCCGTTTTTTTTTTCTTCTTTTTTTTTTCTTTTTTTTATTCACAAGCTTGGTTTAACAACTAGTTAACCACTACTAAATCATGAGTTCTCGGAAGTTCATATCACTAAGTACCATCGTATATGCCTTAACACATCAAATATTTATGGTGTTGGAAATCTCGTCAAAATTTAGCCCGCATCCACGTCAATCTATCCTAGACAATCAATTGCTTCACACTGAAAACACAAATTAACAAGTTAATATAGGTATAATTGGGCCAAGTTATTGACTAGCAAATACTCAATTTGTTAAAAAAAAAAAATCACATCTCTTGAAAACAAACACACAAGCATTCGAAAATGTTATTGTACCCACCTCCAACTTTAAGATTCACATTGTCCTCAATGTGAAAGAAAGAAATGGACAAACACACACAAAACACTCAAAAAAAAAAAAAAAAACAAAGAAATTAGAATGATATAAAAGAGGTGGAAAAAAAGAAAAATACGACCTTACTACAATAGTGGAATCGGTGTTGAGCGACCATTGGGTTGTTTTGGTACGGGACCTTCAACGGCATCTTCATACCTAATCAACGTTAAGCAACACACAACTCGAATACCGTGAAATCTCAAATATTCCCAATTAGGACAAGCAAGAAGAAGCTCAAGAGTTTTTTTTTTTTTTTTTTTTTTTTATGATTTGAAGATGACTCTAAGGACTTGTGATTATTTTGAAAGAAAAAAAAAAAAAATAAAAAAAAATGAAAACAATTGCACACAAACATCGGGTTGCCTCCGGTTAGCGCTTCTTTAACGTCGTATATTTGGACCATTTCACCTAAATGTGAAGATTTAATCGGGCGGAGCTTGAACTTATGAAAAATTTTATCTCTTTGAACAACATCGCCACCCGTATCGATTTTCGAACAATTGACCTTCATGGTCCTATTTTTCCGCATGTTATTCTCAAAATGGGATTTATCTCGTGGAAACTTTTGCACATTGAACATCACATACTTTCAAGGATTTATTAGAAGACATATCAAGCAAAGAATCATTTATCCTTGTCTCAATCAAGTTTATAGGAAAACAAGTATCATTTATAGGATTTCTCAAAGGAATTTTAAAGATAACTTGTTCACCCCCTACTCTCAAAGTAAGTTTTCCATCATGCACATCAATGAGAGATTTAGCGGTAGCCAAAAAGGGACGCCTAGAATTAAGGGAACTTCTAAATTATCATGCATGTCAAGAATAACGAAATCGACTGGAAACACGAATTTGTCAATCTTGACTAACACATCATTAATAATACCTCTAGGATGTTTAATCGATTTATCGGCTAATTGAATGTCCATCCTAATAGGTTTAAGTTCACCTAATCCTCGCATGCTTAAATGTTTCATAAGACATCACATTGATACTAGCTCCCAAGTCGGCTAGTGCCCTATCAACAGGTAAATCATCAATTGTGCAAGGGATAATAAAGCTTCCTGGATCATTAAATTTTTGTGGTAGTTCATTGGAAGGACATTTATCATTCAATTGCACATTTGATAATTTGTTAAGCTTATTTTCACTAGGAATGATGTCATTAAGATCCCTAACATGCTTTGAAGGAGGGTCAACAAATGGAATATTGGCATGTAATTGTTTGAAAGAATTAAGGTACTTACCAAATTTGTCCTCCCTTCTATCTTCTTCTGGTTAGACTCAGGTAAGGGATCTTGGGCTTGTATACGCAACCTCCTTTTTCATGAGATTTTCTTTGGACATGTCATCCTCCACGTATTTCGCATGGCGGCATTGGCATAATCATGCTCATGTGGAGAACTCGATGGTGATTGCCTTTACGTGCTCCCCTAGGTTTGGCTCGATTACCCGGCAAACTACCTTGTGGCCTTTCGGAAATCATCTTCGCAATCGCCTATTTGGTTTTCCAGATTATGGATAGATGCCTCTTGATTTCTCAAGGATGTTTCCACCGGAATCGTATCTGTTGATTGCACAAATTTTGTTATAAGATCTTCCAAGTTAGGCTTACCTTGATTTGGCTGAAATCCGGGAGACGTGTGTAGATCAGGATTGGGATTAGGTCGTGGTTGACCTTGATTTCCCCAACCAAAATTCGGATGTTGTCGCCACCCAGGATTATATGTGTTGCTGTAAGGATTACTTGGGTAATTTTTGCCTTGATTCCCAACGTAATTAGCATGTTCAGTGTGAGGTATTGTGTGTGGGCAATCCTGATGATTATGCAATCCCCACAAGTTTCACAAGATAAAACATGCGGTGGTGGTGGTTTAGGAGCTGCTAGATCGTCGATCTTTTGGGTCAATGCTTCGACCTGTGCGGCGAGCGTAACTACCGCATCTGCATTATACACACCAACTGACCTGTTAGTTTTACCTCGTATGGATTGCCATTGGTAGCCGTTCATGGCCATTCCCTCAATCAAATCCTGAGCGGCTTCCGGCGTTTTGTTATTAAGAGTTCCCCGGCATTGATCGATCATTTGTCTTGTTGCGAGAAAGTAGCCCATTATAAAATGTTTGGACTTGCATCCAAATAGGTAGGCCATGGTGTGGGCATTTCCGCAACAATTCTTTGAATCTCTCCCAAGTGTCGTACAAGGTCTCGTCATCTTCTTGAGTGAATGAAGAGATTTCATTCCTCAATCGTGCGATTTTGGCGGTGGAAAATATTTCAAAAGGAACTTTTCGCCATGATGTTCCACGTTGTAATCGTTCCTTTGGCAAAGTATTTAGCCATTGTTTAGCCCGCCCCCGAAGAAGAGTAAATGGGAATAGGCGTAAGCAGATGGCATCATCGAGACCCCATTTATTTTGAATGTATCGCAAATTTCAAGGAAATTCGCGATATGATTATTTGGATCTTCGTCCGGTAGGTCGTCGAATTGAACAAATTGTTGCACCATTTGAATGACATTCGGTTTGATTTCAAAATTATTGGCGGCAACGGGCCTTACGATGCTAGATGATGTGCCGTCCATAGACGGCTTGGCATAGTCGCATACATGGTTCTTTGTTGTTCATCCGCCATATTGGGATCCTCTTGCCTTCGTTAATATCCTCCTCGTGGTCCGTATTAATACTTTCCTCCGTGTTGCTACCGGCGATGTCGCTTCCAAATTCGGCGAGTAGCAGCATGCATCGCGGTAAATAAAGAGGATAAGTGTAATCCAAGACTTACAAAGATAGATAAAAAGAAAGACAAATGATGAAATAAAATAAAAAAATGATTAAATTAACAAAAATAAGGTGTTCTTAATATTACAATCCGCAAGAACGGCGCCAAAAACTTGATGGCTCAAAAGCTACCTTTAAAACCGTAGAGGGCAAGTGCACCTATCGTTTTATAGTATAGATTATTGAGTACCGAGTGTCATTCCCATGAGGATTGTAAGTACCAATAATTACCGTCTTTTTGTTATTTAATCTAACAATTTTCGTAGTTTTGTGTTTGATGAAAAAGGAAAACAGATTATAAATTGTAAAAATGAAGTAAAATTTGTAGAATAAGAAATCAAGAGATAGAAGTGTGTTTGAATGTAAATCCTCTAGAATGTTTTTGTGATTTGACAAGTTAAAAGATTCAACCATAAGCCCTTAAGCAAAAACCAACCTCTTTTAATAAAATCTCATGCTATGTGGACCGTAGAAATTCCCGATTTAAGTTAATCCCTTTCTCAAGGCGAAAAACTCCTAATCTCAAGTTGATTAATCGAAATCTCTTTCTAGTTAAAACCCCCAAGATGCATTATAACGATTTATGAATTCCCATATTAGGTTTGACCCTAATCCGGAAGATTTATGTCGCCCTATATCTAGGATTGCATGCAACTCTTTTCACTTATATAGGTTCTATTTCACCATGAATCTCTCGATTTCCGGATGAAAAATAAACTTCAAATCAATATTGCGCATATATCAATTCGAATGAACGAAGCATAATATAAGTGAATCACACAAAATATGAAGATTTTATTAAAAACATACACACCTTAATCACAAATCCATTCTAGAGTTCATTACATTCAAACACTAGGAGTTTAGCTACATGATTTTGACCAAAGAATAAATTACACAAGAAGATGTAAACATTGTAGACATGGTGTACTTATCTTTATCAAAATCTCAATTGACTTGATGATGTTGCTCCAAGCCTTCTTCCCCAATGTTGCCTCAAGCTTACTCCTCCAAGACCCTTGACCCCAATTTTACTTAATGAAATGAATACAATGAATATTTTTCGAGTATCTAATTGAATGCCTCTCCCAACTTCAACCCTCGCTTTTATAGCAACCAATACATTGATAGTACTCTCTTTTGTTAAACAATTGCCTCCATTTTCCTTGTTGGTTGGTGAATTCTTGTATTCAAGTGATGAGGGAGGGGACATGGAGACATGTTTCAGCAAAATAGGGTGTTAAAAGTGTACAAAAGTGGCCAAAATGGGTTGGTTGGTGAGTTTTCCCCAAATTCCGCAAAGAAAAGTTGCAAAAAGAGGTCCCGGACACGCCCGTGTCGCCCGACACGGCCAGGCCGTGCTGTTTAATTGTGCAGGCACTCCGTCTGACATGGCCGTGCTTCCCAACACGGCCAGGCCGTGTTCTCCCCGACACGGCCGTGTCGGGAGGCTGTTTTGTGCGAAAAATCGAGTTTTTAGCTCCCGTGAACACGGTCGTGTTGCCCGACACCCCTGCCCGTGTTGGACCAAAAGGCCCCGAAATGACGCGTTTGGCTTGGAATTTCGAGCGTTTTGCATCCTTAAACTCCCGGTATGTTTTGACATGAATCCATGGTCCGAAATTCACCAAAATTAGCCCCGAATGGTCAATCTACATCAATAAAAGCACCTCGGAGTAATATGAACTATGTATAATCAAAAATTTACAAAACTAACAATAAAATAACTCGAATTCTATTCAAATATACACATAAAACGTGCATAAAAAGACCCTTATCAAACCACCTCCAACTTTGAACTTTGCTTGTCCTCAAGCAAAACATTATATCAAAAAGAGGGATTCAATAAATCACAAAAAAATTTTTTCTTTTTTTTTCTTTTTCAACACATTGAACACAAGCAGTCAAGTTCTTAGCCTTCTCAACCCGAATTAACCATTCAGTAAAAAAATTTATTTTGCAAAGCGATCGACTGTCAAGAAAGACCGTAATATCAGTAGGCATTATTGAGACTTGAAATCATCACGCCACAAATATTGATAGTTATGAACAACTTCAATTCAATAATGCTATGAAAATACAAGAACTCAATGGATCATAGTAGTTAGCTTACTAGTCATATAACCAAGCTTCTTGAACTTTATTGGAATGAGAAGTCAAGGAGTATTCATTCTCCCTTTTTTTTTTTTTTTTTTTTGTTTTTTTTTTTTTTTTTTTTTTTGGGACCTTTCGAGACATGCTTCCACTAGGTTTATATTTTGAATTTCTGTTCAAACACTCCTAGGGTGGTTTCCCATACTCATATTCGTGTCGCCGTTTTACGTAAAAGACAAACATGGGGCTCATGAATGCTCCTAGTTACTAAGCAACAACAAATAGAGGAGTATAACCTCGATTGGTCCGTTTTTTTTTTTTTTTTTTTTTTCTTTTTTTTTATTCACAAGCTTGGTTTAACAACTAGTTAACCACTACTAAATCATGAGTTCTCGGAAGTTCATATCACTAAGTACCATCGTATATGCCTTAACACATCAAATATTTATGGTGTTGGAAATCTCGTCAAAATTTAGCCCGCATCCACGTCAATCTATCCTAGACAATCAATTGCTTCACATCGAAAAACACAAATTAACAAGTTAATATAGGTATAATTGGGCCAAGTTATTGACTAGCAAATACTCAATTTGTTAAAAAAAAATCACATCTCTTGAAAACAAACACACAAGCATTCCGAAAATGTTATTGTACCCACCTCCAACTTTAAGATTCACATTGTCCTCAATGTGAAAGAAAGAAATGGACAAACACACACAAAACACTCAAAAAAACAAAGAAAATTGAATGATATAAAAGAGGTGGAAAAAAAAAAGAAAAATACGACCTTACTACAATAGTGGAATCGGTGTTGGCGACCATTATGGGTTGTTTTGGCACGGGACCTTCAACGGCATCTTCATACCTAATCAACGTTAAGCAACACACAACTCGAATACCGTGAAATCTCAAATATTCCCAATTAGGACAAGCAAGAAGAAGCTCAAGTTTTTTTTTTTTTTTTTTTTTTATGATTTGAAGATGACTCTAAGGACTTGTGATTATTTTGAAAGAAAATAAAAAAAAAATAAAAAAATGAAAACAATTGCACACAAACATCGGGTTGCCTCCCGGTTAGCGCTTCTTTAACGTCGTATAGCTGGACCATTTCACCTAAATGTGAAGATTTAATCGGGCGGAGCCTTGAACTTATGAAAAATTTTATCTCTTTGAACAACATCGCCACCCGTATCGATTTTCGAACAATTGACCTTCATGGTCCTATTTTTCTGCATGTTATTCTCAAAATGGGATTTATCTGTGGAAACTTTTGCACATTGAACATCACATACTTTCAAGGATTTATTAGAAGACATATCAAGCAAAGAATCATTTATCCTTGTCTCAATCAAGTTTATAGGAAAACAAGTATCATTTATAGGATTTCTCAAAGGAATTTTAAAGATAACTTGTTCACCCCCTACTCTCAAAGTAAGTTTTCCATCATGCACATCAATGAGAGATTTAGCGGTAGCCAAAAAGGGACGCCCTAGAATTAAGGGAACTTCTAAATTATCATGCATGTCAAGAATAACGAAATCATTTCGAAACACGAATTTGTCAATCTTGACTAACACATCATTAATAATACCTCTAGGATGTTTAATCGATTTATCGGCTAATTGAATGTCCATCCTAATAGGTTTAAGTTCACCTAATCCTGCATGCTTAAATGTTTCATAAGACATCACATTGATACTAGCTCCCAAGTCGGCTAGTGCCCTATCAACAGGTAAATCATCAATTGTGCAAGGGATAATAAAGCTTCCTGGATCATTAAATTTTTGTGGTAGTTCATTGGAAGGACATTTATCATTCAATTGCACATTTGATAATTTGTTAAGCTTATTTTCACTAGGAATGATGTCATTAAGATCCCTAACATGCTTTGAAGGAGGGTCAACAAATGGAATATTGGCATGTAATTGTTTGAAAGAATTAAGGTACTTACCAAATTTGTCCTCCCTTCTATCTTCTTCGGTTAGACTCCGGTAAGGGATCTTGGGCTTGTATTCTGCAACCTCCTTTTTCATGAGATTTTCTTTGGACATGTCATCCTCCACGTATTTCTTGCATGGCGGCATTGGCATAATCATGCTCATGTGGAGAATCGATGGTGATTGCCTTTACGTGCTCCCCCAGGTTTGGCTCGATATTAGCAAACTACCTTGTGGCCTTTCGGAAATCATCTTCGCAATCGCGGCCTATTTGGTTTTCCAGTTATGGATAGATGCCTCTTGATTTCTCAAGGATGTTTCCACCGCGGAATCGGGTATCCGTTGATTGCACAAATTTTGTTATAAGATCTTCCAAGTTAGGCTTACCTTGATTTGGTGAAATCAGGAGACGTGTGTAGATCGGATTGGGATTAGGTCGTGGTTGACCTTGATTTCCCCAACCAAAATTCGGATGTTGTCGCCACCCAGGATTATATGTGTTCTTTGTAAGGATTACTTGGGTAATTTTTGCCTTGATTCCCAACGTAATTAGCATGTTCGGTGTGAGGTATTGTGTGTGGGCAATCGATGATTATGCAATCCCCACAAGTTTCACAAGATAAAACATGCGGTGGTGGTGGTTTAGGAGCCGCTAGATCGTCGATCTTTTGGGTCAATGCTTCGACTCGTGCGGCGAGCGTAACTACCGCATCGCATTATACACACCAACCGACTGTTAGTTTTACCTCGTATGGATTGCCATTGGTAGCCGTTCATGGCCATTCCCTCAATCAAATCCGAGCGGCTTCCGGCGTTTTGTTATTAAGAGTTCCCCGCCGCATCGATCATTTGTCTTGTTGCGAGAAAGTAGCCCATTATAAAATGTTTGGACTTGCATCCAAATAGGTAGGCCATGGTGTGGGCATTTCCGCAACAATTCTTTGAATCTCTCCCAAGTGTCGTACAAGGTCTCGTCATCTTCTTGAGTGAATGAAGAGATTTCATTCCTCAATCGTGCGATTTTGGCGGTGGAAAATATTTCAAAAGGAACTTTTTCGCCATGATGTTCCACGTTGTAATCGTTCCCTTTGGCAAAGTATTTAGCCATTGTTTAGCCCGTCCCCGAAGAGTAAATGGGAATAGGCGTAAACAGATGGCATCATCGAGACCCCATTTATTTTGAATGTATCGCAAATTTCAAGGAAATTCGCGATATGATTATTTGGATCTTCGTCCGGTAGGCGTCGAATTGAACAAATTGTTGCACCATTTGAATGACATTCGGTTTGATTTCAAAATTATTGGCGGCAACAAATGGCCTTACGATGCTAGATGATGTGCCGTCCATAGACGGCTTGGCATAGTCGTACATGGTTCTTTGTTGTTCATCCGCCATATTGGGATCCTTGCCTTCGTTAATATCCTCCTCGTGGTCAGTATTAATACTTTCCTCCGTGTTGCTACGGCGATGTCGCGCTTCCAAATTCGGCGACGAGTAGGCATGCATCGCGGTAAATAAAGAGGATAAGTGTAATCCAAGACTTACAAAGATAGATAAAAAGAAAGACAAATGATGAAATAAAATAAAAAAAATGATTAAATTAACAAAAATAAGGTGTTCTTAATATTACAATCCCCGGCAACGGCGCCAAAAACTTGATGGCTCAAAACTACCTTTAAAACCGTAGGCAAGTGCACCTATCGTTTTATAGTATAGATTATTGAGTACCGAGTGTCATTCCCATGAGGATTGTAAGTACCAATAATTACCGTCTTTTTGTTATTTAATCTAACAATTTTCAGAGTTTTGTGTTTGATGAAAAAGGAAAACAGATTATAAATTGTAAAAATGAAGTAAAATTTGTAGAATAAGAAATCAAGAGATAGAAGTGTGTTTGAATGTAAATCCCTCTAGAATGTTTTTGTGATTTGACAAGTTAAAAGATTCAACCATAAGCCCTTAAGCAAAAACCAACCTCTTTTAATAAAATCTCATGCTATGTGGACCGTAGAAATTCCCGATTTAAGTTAATCCCTTTCTCAAGGCGAAAAACTCCTAATCTCAAGTTGATTAACTGAAATCTCTTTCTAGTTAAAACCCCCAAGATTGCATTATAACGATTTATGAATTCCCATATTAGGTTTGACCCTAATCCAGAAGATTTATGTCGTCCTATATCTAGGATTGCATGCAACTCTTTTCACTTATATAGGTTCTATTTCACCATGAATCTCTCGATTTCCGGATGAAAAATAAACTTCAAATCAATATTGCGCATATATCAATTCGAATGAACGAAGCATAATATAAGTGAATCACACAAAATATGAAGATTTTATTAAAAACATACACACCTTAATCACAAATCCATTCTAGAGTTCATTACATTCAAACACTAGGAGTTTAGCTACACATGATTTTGACCAAAGAATAAATTACACAAGAAGATGTAAACATTGTAGACATGGTGTACTTATCTTTATCAAAATCTCAATTGACTTGATGATGTTGCTCCAAGCCTTCTTCCCCAATGTTGCCTCAAGCTTACTCCTCCAAGACCCCTTGACCCCAATTTTACTTAATGAAATGAATACAATGAATATTTTCTGAGTATCTAATTGAATGCCTCTCCCAACTTCAACCCTCGCTTTTATAGGCAACCAATACATTGATAGTACTCTCTTTTGTTAAACAATTGCCTCCATTTTCCTTGTTGGTTGGTGAATTCTTGTATTCAAGTGATGAGGGAGGGGACATGGAGACATGTTTTAGCAAAATAGGGTGTTAAAAGTGTACAAAAGTGGCCAAAATGGGTTGGTTGGTGAGTTTTCCCAAATTCCGCAAAGAAAAGTTGCAAAAAGAGGTCCGGACACGCCCAGTGTCGCCCGACACGGCCAGGCCGTCTTTGTTTAATTGTGCAGGCACTCCGTCTGACATGGCCGTGCTTCCCAACACGGCCAGGCCGTGTTCCTGGACACGGCCGTGTCGGAGGCTGTTTTGTGCGAAAAAATCGAGTTTTTAGCTCCCGGCGGAACACGGTCGTGTTGCCCGACACCCCCTGCCCGTGTTGGACCAAAAAGGCCCCGAAATGACGCGTTTGGCTTGGAATTTCGAGCGTTTTTGCATCCTTAAACTCCCCGGTATGTTTTGACATGAATCCATGGTCCGAAATTCACCAAAATTAGCCCCGAATGGTCAATCTACATCAATAAAAGCACCTCGGAGTAATATGAACTATGTATAATCAAAAATTTACAAAACTAACAATAAAATAACTCGAATTCTATTCAAATATACACATAAAACGTGCATAAAAAGACCCTTATCAAACCACCTCCAACTTTGAACTTTGCTTGTCCTCAAGCAAAACATTATATCAAAAAGAGGGATTCAATAAATCACAACACAAAATTTTTTTCTTTTTTTTTCTTTTTCAACACATTGAACACAAGCAATCAAGTTCTTAGCCTTCTCAACCCGAATTAACCATTCAAAAAAATTTATTTTGCAAAGCGATCGATTGTCAAGAAAGACCGTAATATCGTAAGGCATTATTGAGACTTGAAATCATCACGCCACAAATATTGATAGTTATGAACAACTTCAATTCAATAATGCTATGAAAATACAAGAACTCAATGGATCATAGTAGTTAGCTTACTAGTCATATAACCAAGCTTCTTGAACTTTATTGGAATGAGAAGTCAAGGAGTATTCATTCTCCTTTTTTTTTTTTTTTTTTTTTTTTTGTTTTTTTTTTTTTTTTTTTTTTGGGACCTTTCGAGACATGCTTCCACTAGGTTTATATTTTGAATTTCTGTTCAAACACTCCTAGGGTGGTTTCCCATACTCATATTCGTGTCGCCGTTTTACGTAAAAAGACAAACATGGGGCTCATGAATGCTCCTAGTTACTAAGCAACAACAAATAGAGGAGTATAACCTCGATTGGTCCGTTTTTTTTTTTTTTTTTTTTTTTCTCTTTTTTTATTCACAAGCTTGGTTTAACAACTAGTTAACCACTACTAAATCATGAGTTCTCGGAAGTTCATATCACTAAGTACCATCGTATATGCCTTAACACATCAAATATTTATGGTGTTGGAAATCTCGTCAAAATTTAGCCCGCATCCACGTCAATCTATCCTAGACAATCAATTGCTTCACATGAAAACACAAATTAACAAGTTAATATAGGTATAATTGGGCCAAGTTATTGACTAGCAAATACTCAATTTGTTAAAAAAAAATCACATCTCTTGAAAACAAACACACAAGCATTTCGGAAATGTTATTGTACCCACCTCCAACTTTAAGATTCACATTGTCCTCAATGTGAAAGAAAGAAATGGACAAACACACACAAAACACTCAAAAAAAACAAAGAAATTAGAATGATATAAAAGAGGTGGAAAAAAAAGAAAAATACGACCTTACTACAATAGTGGAATCGGTGTTGAGCGACCATTGGGTTGTTTTGGTACGGGACCTTCAACGGCATCTTCATACCTAATCAACGTTAAGCAACACACAACTCGAATACCGTGAAATCTCAAATATTCCCAATTAGGACAAGCAAGAAGAAGCTCAAGAGTTTTTTTTTTTTTTTTTTTTTTATGATTTGAAGATGACTCTAAGGACTTGTGATTATTTTGAAAGAAAATAAAAAAATAAAAAAAAATGAAAACAATTGCACACAAACATCGGGTTGCCTCCGGTTAGCGCTTCTTTAACGTCGTATAGCTGGACCATTTCACCTAAATGTGAAGATTTAATCGGGCGGAGCCTTGAACTTATGAAAATTTTATCTCTTTGAACAACATCGCCACCCGTATCGATTTTCGAACAATTGACCTTCATGGTCCTATTTTTTCGCATGTTATTCTCAAAATGGGATTTATCTCGTGGAAACTTTTGCACATTGAACATCACATACTTTCAAGGATTTATTAGAAGACATATCAAGCAAAGAATCATTTATCCTTGTCTCAATCAAGTTTATAGGAAAACAAGTATCATTTATAGGATTTCTCAAAGGAATTTTAAAGATAACTTGTTCACCCCCTACTCTCAAAGTAAGTTTTCCATCATGCACATCAATGAGAGATTTAGCGGTAGCCAAAAAGGGACGCCTAGAATTAAGGGAACTTCTAAATTATCATGCATGTCAAGAATAACGAAATCGATCGAAACACGAATTTGTCAATCTTGACTAACACATCATTAATAATACCTCTAGGATGTTTAATCGATTTATCGGCTAATTGAATGTCCATCCTAATAGGTTTAAGTTCACCTAATCCCGCATGCTTAAATGTTTCATAAGACATCACATTGATACTAGCTCCCAAGTCGGCTTGCCCTATCAACAGTAAATCATCAATTGTGCAAGGGATAATAAAGCTTCCGGATCATTAAATTTTTGTGGTAGTTCATTGGAAGGACATTTATCATTCAATTGCACATTTGATAATTTGTTAAGCTTATTTTCACTAGGAATGATGTCATTAAGATCCCTAACATGCTTTGAAGGAGGGTCAACAAATGGAATATTGGCATGTAATTGTTTGAAAGAATTAAGGTACTTACCAAATTTGTCCTCCCTTCTATCTTCTTCGGTTAGACTCATTAAGGGATCTTGGGCTTGTATTCGCAACCTCCTTTTTCATGAGATTTTCTTTGGACATGTCATCCTCCACGTATTTTCGCATGGCGGCATTGGCATAATCATGCTCATGTGGAGAAGCGATGGTGATTGCCTTTACGTGCTCCCTTAGGTTTGGCTCGATTACCCGGCAAACTACCTTGTGGCCTTTCGGAAATCATCTTCGCAAATCGCCTATTTGGTTTTCCAGATTATGGATAGATGCCTCTTGATTTCTCAAGGATGTTTCCACCGCCTGGAATCGGGTATCCGTTGATTGCACAAATTTTGTTATAAGATCTTCCAAGTTAGGCTTACCTTGATTTGCATTTGAAATCCGAGACGTGTGTAGATCGGGATTGGGATTAGGTCGTGGTTGACCTTGATTTCCCAACCAAAATTCGGATGTTGTCGCCACCCAGGATTATATGTGTTCTTTGTAAGGATTACTTGGGTAATTTTTGCCTTGATTCCCAACGTAATTAGCATGTTCGTGTGAGGTATTGTGTGTGGGCAATCGATGATTATGCAATCCCCCACAAGTTTCACAAGATAAAACATGCGGTGGTGGTGGTTTAGGAGCCGCTAGATCGTCGATCTTTTGGGTCAATGCTTCGACTGTGCGCGAGCGTAACTACCGTGATCCGCATTATACACACCAACCGACTGTTAGTTTTACCTCGTATGGATTGCCATTGGTAGCCGTTCATGGCCATTCCTCAATCAAATCCTCGAGGCTTCCGGCGTTTTGTTATTAAGAGTTCCCCGCCATTTGATCGATCATTTGTCTTGTTGCGAGAAAGTAGCCCATTATAAAATGTTTGGACTTGCATCCAAATAGGTAGGCCATGGTGTGGGCATTTCCGCAACAATTCTTTGAATCTCTCCCAAGTGTCGCACAAGGTCTCGTCATCTTCTTGAGTGAATGAAGAGATTTCATTCCTCAATCGTGCGATTTGGCGGTGGAAAATATTTCAAAAGGAACTTTTCGCCATGATGTTCCACGTTGTAATCGTTCCCTTTGGCAAAGTATTTAGCCATTGTTTAGCCCGTCCCCAAGAGTAAATGGGAATAGGCGTAAATGATGGCATCATCGAGACCCCATTTATTTTGAATGTATCGCAAATTTCAAGGAAATTCGCGATATGATTATTTGGATCTTCGTCCTAGGTAGGTCATTTAATTGAACAAATTGTTGCACCATTTGAATGACATTCGGTTTGATTTCAAAATTATTGGCGGCAACAGCGGGCCTTACGATGCTAGATGATGTGCCGTCCATAGACGGCTTGGCATAGTCGTACATGGTTCTTTGTTGTTCATCCGCCATATTGGGATCCTTGCCTTCGTTAATATCCTCCTCGTGGTCTGTATTAATACTTTCCTCTGTGTTGCCACCGGCGATGTCGCGCTTCCAAATTCGGCGACGTAGTAGGCATGCAACTGTGCGGTAAATAAAGAGGATAAGTGTAATCCAAGACTTACAAAGATAGATAAAAAGAAAGACAAATGATGAAATAAAAAAAAAAATGATTAAATTAACAAAAATAAGGTGTTCTTAATATTACAATCCCCGGCAACGGCGCCAAAAACTTGATGGCTCAAAAGCTACCTTTAAAACCGTAGGCAAGTGCACCTATCGTTTTATAGTATAGATTATTGAGTACCGAGTGTCATTCCCACGAGGATTGTAAGTACCAATAATTACCGTCTTTTTGTTATTTAATCTAACAATTTTCGAGTTTTGTATTTGATGAAAAAGGAAAAAGATTATAAATTGTAAAAATGAAGTAAAATTTGTAGAATAAGAAATCAAGAGATAGAAGTGTGTTTGAATGTAAATCCCTCTAGAATGTTTTTGTGATTTGACAAGTTAAAAGATTCAACCATAAGCCCTTAAGCAAAAACCAACCTCTTTTAATAAAATCTCATGCTATGTGGACCGTAGAAATTCCCGATTTAAGTTAATCCCTTTCTCAAGGCGAAAAACTCCTAATCTCAAGTTGATTAACTCAAATCTCTTTCTAGTTAAAACCCCCAAGATTGCATTATAACGATTTATGAATTCCCATATTAGGTTTGACCCTAATCCGTAAGATTTATGTCGCCCTATATCTAGGATTGCATGCAACTCTTTTCACTTATATAGGTTCTATTTCACCATGAATCTCTCGATTTCCGGATGAAAAATAAACTTCAAATCAATATTGCGCATATATCAATTCGAATGAACGAAGCATAATATAAGTGAATCACACAAAATATGAAGATTTTATTAAAAACATACACACCTTAATCACAAATCCATTCTAGAGTTCATTACATTCAAACACTAGGAGTTTAGCTACACATGATTTTGACCAAAGAATAAATTACACAAGAAGATGTAAACATTGTAGACATGGTGTACTTATCTTTATCAAAATCTCAATTGACTTGATGATGTTGCTCCAAGCCTTCTTCCCCAATGTTGCCTCAAGCTTACTCCTCCAAGACCCTTGACCCCAATTTTACTTAATGAAATGAATACAATGAATATTTTTCGAGTATCTAATTGAATGCCTCTCCCAACTTCAACCTGGCTTTTATAGGCAACCAATACATTGATAGTACTCTCTTTTGTTAAACAATTGCCTCCATTTTCCTTGTTGGTTGGTGAATTCTTGTATTCAAGTGATGAGGAGGGGACATGGAGACATGTTTTAGCAAAATAGGGTGTTAAAAGTGTACAAAAGTGGCCAAAATGGGTTGGTTGGTGAGTTTTCCCAAATTCCGCAAAGAAAAGTTGCAAAAAGAGGTCCCTGACACGCCAGTGTCGCCCGACACGGCCAGGCCGTCTTTGTTTAATTGTGCAGCACTCCGCCCGACATGGCCGTGCTTCCCAACACGGCCGGGCCGTGTTCTCGACACGGCCGTGTTGGGGAACACGGCCTGGCCGTGTCGGAGGCTGTTTTGTGCGAAAAATCGAATTTTTTTTAGCTCCCGCGGAACACGGCCGTGTTGCCCGACACCCCGCCCGTGTTGGACCAAAAAGGCCCCGAAATGACGCGTTTGGCTTGGAATTTCGAGCGTTTTTGCATCCTTAAACTCCCGGTATGTTTTGACATGAATCCATGGTCCGAAATTCACCAAAATTAGCCCCGAATGGTCAATCTACATCAATAAAAGCACCTCGGAGTAATATGAACTATGTATAATCAAAAATTTACAAAACTAACAATAAAATAACTCGAATTCTATTCAAATATACACATAAAACGTGCATAAAAAGACCCTTATCAAGCTGAGTCACCTGAATTTCAAAACAATTAACAAGCTTGCCAGAAGCAATCTTATGAAAGGACTTCCGGACTCAAGATACAAAAAGGAGAGTATATGTGATGCATGTCGAAGGGAAAACAAATCAAATCATCATTCAAAGAAAAGGCATGTCTATCTTCAACAAGGATATTGATTCGCTACATATGGATCTATTTGGTCCAGTTGAACCAAAAGCATAAGTGGGAAGAAATACACCTTAGTGGTAGTAGATGACTACTCAAGATATACATGGACAATATTCATGTGTAAGAAGAAAGAAACTCTCTGAGAAATTACCACAAATGAAGAGGATTCAAAATGAGAAGAGCCAAACCATTATCAAAATAAGATCAGATGAGGAACCGAGTTTGTCAATGGTATAATAACTCGATGATTGTATTGAAAATGGCATTGGTCATGATCTATCTGCAAAGCAAGGACTCCACAGTGAGAATGGAGTTGCGAGAAAGAAGGAATATAACTCTCAAAGAAGCAGCAAGGACCATGTTAGTCAAGCAGGTTACCAAAAAGATTTTGGGTCAAGCAATCAACACAAACTTGCTACACTCAAAATAGATGTATGATAAACAGCAGCGGTGACAAAGACTCCTATGGGATTTGGATAGGGAGAAAACCAAATGTTGCATATTTTAGAATATTTGGATGTAAATGCTTCATCCATAACAATGGCAAAAACAATCTAAAGGCTTTCGATGCTAAAGCGATGAAGGTATCTTCTTGGGATACTCATTTGAAAGCAAAGCCTACTGAGTACTCAACAAGAGGACTATGGTTGCGAGAGGAATCCATTCATGTGGTATTCGATGAACCAAATGTAAATGGAGAAGACGTTGAAGAGTCACTAATAAGCTAAATCATCCAACCATGCGAGAAAAGTCCTATCTTTCAAGCCGAAGCGGAATTATAAACTCGGATGAAGATGAGATAATCGAGTCTCATAAACAATTTGGAAAATTTGCGGCTAAGTGATTGCGAGAGAGCCGATCAAAGTAACACACTGCTAGACGATCGAATCCGCCTAACTTACTCCAACCTGATGTAAGATGGGAGAAACCATCCACCGTAACTTGTCATTGGAGATATAAGAGAAGGTGTCAAAACAAGATCCGAGAACTCAACAAGAAGCCATGTTCACATGCTTTATCTCTCAAATAGAGCCTAAAGATGTGTCACAAGCATTGGATGACACACATTGGATTCAAGCAATGCAAGAAGAGTCGAATCGGTTTGAAAGAAATAAAGTATGGGAGTTAGTTCAAAGACCCACCCATCAAAATGTTATTGGCACTAAATGGGTGTTCAGAACAAGATGAACGAGGAAGGTTCGTGGTAAGAAACAAAGCAAGATTAGTAGCCAAAGGATATTGCCAAGAAGAAGGGATAGATTTTGATGAAACATTTGCCCCTGTAGCAAGATTGGAAGCTATTAGGATGTTTCTTGCCTATGCAACTCACAAAATTTTTATTGTATATCAAATGGATGTAAAAAGTGCATTCCTAAATGGTTTATTGGAAGAAGAAGTGTATGTTGAACAACCTCCAGGATTTGAGCAGAAGACTCTTGGAGATAAGGTATACAAACTCAAGAAAGCTCTGTATGGATTGAAACAGGCACCAAGAGCATGGTATGATACCTTGTCACAATTCCTAACAGAGAATAGATTCACAAAAGGAAAAGTAGATAGAACACTGTTCAGAATTCAAGACAAGAAGAGATATCTTGCTTGTTCAAATATATGTGGATGACATCATTTTTGGATCCACAAACAAAGAGTGTGTGATAAATTTTCAAACCTCATGCAAAGCAAATTCGAAATGAGCATGATGGGAGAGCGACATTCTTCCTTGTACTCCAAGTGAAGCGGTGAAGGATGGAAACTTCATAAATCAAATAAAATACACCGAGATTTAATGAAGAAATTTGGTATGGAAGAGAAGTCTTCGTGAAAATACCAATGAATACATCATCAAAATGGACATGGATGCAGATGGCAAGCCTACAGATCAAACAAGATCTGAGCACTTATTGGATCATTGCTTTATCTCACAAAAGAAGCGCAGCCGACATCACCTTTCTTTGTAGGTGTATGTGCAAGATTTCAATCTGCTCCAAAAGAGAGCCATATGACCGCAGCTAAGAGGATCTTGAGATATTTGAAAGGAAGCCAAGAAGTTGGCTTATGGTATCAAAGGAAGGTGGATTCAAGCTAATTGGCTATTCGGACTCGACTATCTTTGGATCAGAGTTGGGAAGAAGAGCACCTCGGCACATGTCAAATGCTTGGAAACAAAGCTAATTTCTGGTTTAGCAAAAAGCAAAATTCAATAGCCACCTCTACAATTTGAAGCGAGAATACATAGGCTGCGCGGCAATGTTGTTGTGCCCAAATCCTATGGATAAGACAAAGAATGAGAGACTATGAAATTGAAGAAAAGGAAATTCCAATCATGTGTGATAACACAAGTGCAATTGCAATCACTCAAAATCCTGTATTGCACTCAAGAACAAAACATATCGATGTCAGATATCACTTCATAAGAGATCATGTTGAAAAGAAAGACATCACCTTGGAATATATTTCAACTGATAAACAGTTAGCTGACATATTCACAAAACCATTATGTGAGTCAAGATTTGAAGACTCAAGCATGAGTTAGGGCTAATTGAGCTGAGCTAACACTCAGAAGACTCAAAGAAAAGAAATGAAACACAAAAAGGTAAAAAGAGCTAAATTCTCAAAATCGCCTAAATGAATCGATCGTATCGGGAAAGACAATTTATACCGAATTAGTGACAAATTTGAGTCACTATGAGAAGCGTGACAAGAAGAGTTAAATCGGCTAAGGGATAAGTTTGAGTCATTTATGAACAAAGTGACAAAACGCAATCGTTTTACAAAGCGGGAATGTTTTTAAGAATGGCGTCAAGATAATGATGACGATGTACAGGCAAAAGCCGCACACCAAGCATATGATTGGATATAAATCTTGCCGCATTAAATTCGAGACATTAAATGCTAATCGGCGTGCAAAATCTAAGTCGTTGATTTCGATCACATTTCAAAAACCACCCGCACGCCCTTTAAAACTATACTTAAACCATTTTCGTCTGTTTTCTCTCACATATTACCAAAAACTGTTCATTTCTATCTCGAAGCAAAGGCAAAACTCTCTCAAAACCCTATCAATATTCAAATCAACTTCTAAGTTTCTTTTCGTGAAATCTTGAAAAATGGCATCAACTTATGATTTCGTCAAGCTAGGGGAAGCAAATCCATACTTTGGGTCTCTTGTGGATTTCGAGGGAATGGTCAAACAGGGTCCGATGACGCCCTCATAAAGAAGATTCCGAGAAGCTCGAAAAGTCCAGGGCTAAAACCATTTTCGACGATGGAGCTCCCGATGACCTATGTGGAAGAGGTCGCTCGGTTCTACGTGAACGCTGAAATTCACGATGAGGGGATCAAATCCTCTGTTCACGGGAAGGAGTTCATCATCTCTCGAAAAAGATTTGTGGTCTTTGCTCATTACCGGCGGAAGGAGCACGAGAAATTAATGAAGGCGATGTAGACTTGGTGCCTTTGCTTGGAAGGAAGTAGCCAAGACCGACTATCGATAAGATAGTCTACACCAACAAGAAGAGGTTCTTTGAAGGAGGACTACCACAAACCTGTTGGACATAGTTGCCAAATGCATAGACATCAAATTTGGCGGCTTTGACCAACTATCCAAAGCAAAATTGATCGTCATGCATTTGCGATCATTGAAGAAAAGCAAAGTAAATTGGGCTGAGTTTGTCTATAGCGGCATCGCGAGAATGTAGGAACAAATCCTTCAAGGAGAATGGAGCATTTGGAGGATCTCGGGATACGGCCTGGTGATTGGCGGTTGATGGAGGTGAAAGGAGTCCCTCTTCGACATGGAAAGGCGTTCCATGTAAACAAGAGGATGTTCAGATCAAACCCTCTCGGCGCACTGTAAGAGAGCCTACGCCAAGAGAGCGATACAAGTGAGGGGGAATCGGTGACCCAAGAAGATACTGTTGTTTCCTCTCCACCAAAGAAGAAAGTCGCCCCCGTAGTCGCTAAGAAAAGCCGCTGCCGCCCCTGCAAAGAAAGAAAACCAAATCTGCTCCGCCCGCATTGGTGAGTCACCCGCCGCCCCGCGGCCGTGTCTCCCGCCCAAAGAAGAAGAACGGGTGAGAAGGAATCTCAACTACCTTCTCCGGCCGTCAAAAAGAGGAGAACGATAAGCCAAGATGGCCGGCTCCTCGTAAGAAAAAAAAACAAAGCGGCCCCCGCCGCCCAAGACTTAGAAGAAACTCTCTCCGAGGAGTAAATCCTCCGGTACAAACTAGGAGAAGAAGAAGAATCTTCAAGCGTTCGAACTTGAAAAATCGGCCGAGTCGCCTACTCACCAAAACAGACACGAGATCAGCTGGAGAAGTAGAGTCTCGTAAAATTATTGATGAAACAGACCAAGTCTGTCAAGGCGATCACAGAGGCAAATCAAGACCCACCTGTAGTTCGAACATCCGAGACACAAGAAGTAGCCGAGAAATCTAACTCGCTTTGTTGACAGGATCGTATCCCCCCGCAAGCACACGGTGTGATGAATGGAGCACCAAAGCTTGCTACCTTCTATCCCCGAGAATGAGGGACATCAAGAAGAAAGCGATAGAGATGATGATGTGATGATCCTATCCCCACCTTATCCGACATCCAAAATCGTCATGCAGAGTGAAGGAAGTGGAAGTTAAGTAGATCCAGGAAACAGTTCCAATGGCCTCGAGTTTATCGAAGAAGAAGAAGAGGCGATGAATTTTCTTGGAGTGACCACGCGTGGTCCAAGATCGGATGAAGAAAATCGCATGATATCTTGCGATCTTCAAGGACAAGGAGAAGGAGAGAGACAGAGGAAGGTAAGTCAAGCACGTGCGAAGGCCGATCTCGCCCTATCACCGCACCACAGAACATACACATCCTCTCCTCGACGCCCTATCGAAAGTGATGAGGATCTGGACCCTATTGTCGCCACGAAGAGTTGCAAATGCAACAAGCAATGCACGAATCCGAGTCCTCCATGAACAAAGAATGATGGAGGGACCAGGAGAGTCCTCCAAAACACGGAGATAGACCCAATGGGGAGGTGAAAAGATATTGCCATTGTTGTTCCGCCACCACTTCCCCACTCACTCGGAAGAAAGAACTAAGGGAAATGGCGATGAAACGGGTTAATGGGGACCCCGATCAAGCCAACCCCGAATGAAGGTGTCTTACCACCCGCCCCAACCGCTGAAAACTCGAAAAAAGAAAACGGGAGAGTTTGGAGACGAGTGACCCCATTCAAGTCACTCACCTGGTGTGCGCCGGTGAGGGGAAACTCCTCCACGGCAAGGTCGGAGGATGCTGCAGATGACTCCAAAACGAATCTAGGAGGCGAAGTGGAGAAGGAACAAACACAAAGTACACAAACGAGTTGTCATCAACAAAGCTCGAGGCAGATTGAGATCGCCTCACCGAGGTGCCGCTCACGAAGGCTAATGACGCGTTCGATGCAATCGAGGCACATGAAGGAATGTAGCCACAGGAGTTAACACTGGCGATGAAAGTGCAATCCATGGGGTTGAGACTCCAATGGATGCCACCATGAGAAGACCCTAAGACGGTGACACCGCCGAAAGGGATGTCCAGTGCCTCCCGCAGCGATTGAGACTGCAGGAGGTAATGAAGGCCCACGGGAGGTTGAGACTTCCCGGGGTAAAAAGAAGTCAAGTAGAGAACATCCCTCCCGCTATCATTGATCCATCCGAAAAGGAGATAAGTGCACTTCACGATTCCCAGGATAATCGATGTAACATTTTTAAGGATCGGAAGAAGCGATGAAGCCGAGTCATCCCCGTGCTCGATCCAAAAGACTTCGGTGAGGATGTTCAAACCACGAGCAAGTTTTACCTCAAAACTACGTCAAACTTTCAATCCGGACGATGAGCCACCCATGGAAATCTCATCATCGTCCGATGACGCTCGATAAGGCCGAGGACCGATCAACTCAATTGGAGAAACCACTGAGACCGACGGTTGTTGAGACAGTGAGGCTCAAAAAGCCGGGTCAACTTCACAACAAACCCAACCAAACAGAGTCCATCGCGCAGCTCCCAAGCCGCAACGGGTTCGACTCACGGGGAACTTCACGCGCACCACTCATCATTGAACAAATCCCGGTTGCCCGTGATGATTCCTTTGTAGAATCATTTCCATTCTCTCTCGGAGGTACCCGACCTCCCTAAAGAGTCGAGAAAAAGAGATCTCGCGCGTTTCCACGCACTGAGATCTGTCATTCCATCGAGATACCATTGTTCCAACCGACTATGATTTTGATTTTGCTTGGCCATCACCGCCCACAGGGAACAATCGAAGTTCGGGAGGTGTTCAAAGCATTATTTTTGAAATTGAGCGGATGGAGAGGCACCAGGCCTCGATGGACATGAGATCGATAACAAAGATGCCAACCTTATCGCGACTTGAGAGGCATAATAGTCGAATCGGGGAGTGGTGGCAACAAGAAGAAACAATGCGTGTGGAACAAGCTAGATATTTGTAACATTGTTCAACAAGCTGTTGATGTCCAGCGAGTGAGAATGCCGATGCAAAGACGCAAGGAATCGAGAGAACACATAGAGCACATGCATGAATCTCACACTTCTTGAGATAAAGCTGCTGCGTGAGCAAAATAAGAATGAGCTCCTGCGTATGGAAGAAAACATGGATCGAAAATTCACCTTCTCATGGCCGAGATGAAGTTGCTTAAAGTCAATCCAACGCTACTCGCTCGAAGTTTCGTGCAAAGATACTCCGCAGCAGACTCGAAGCGCGAACTTCGGCTATCGAGACTCGACTTCCGCTTGCTAGTATGTGTCCGGGGTTCCTCTCTCCTTTGATGATGCCAAAAAGGGGAAGAGGAATACCTAAAAACGCTGAAGAAATGACGGCCGAGAAAGAGGAAGCAGATGTAAAGGGAAAGACAAGTGAGGAGGTCTCAAGAGCAAAGAAAGGAAAGTCTCTGGTTGAGGGGGAAGGATCGGGAGATGTCACCCTAATGATTGCACAAACCCCCAACAAGGTCTTGTCACGGTGATATTATCAAAGAAGCAAACTCCGATAACTCGCCACTCCAACACTCTGCTCTATCTATGGTGAAAAGAGAAAGACTTGATTGAAGCGATGGGATGGAGGAAGTGGAGGGAAGGATGAATGCCCGAGTTATGAATATCTTGAAACAACATGGAGGCATTCCAAAGAGACAGAGACACTTATGCCATCTCGGATGCCGGAATCGAGCCAAGATCGATTGATGAATTTAAAACGCCGCATCTCGAAGGATATTTTGCAAACATGTCCATGGCTCAAGCTCGGGACTTATCTTTGGGAAAAGTGGTCTCACGCTATGTGAAGAAGGCTGGCGGCTGCAGACTCACCTAGCGATCACTCTTGGTCACTCCTCCGGTCACTCACTCAGGTGGGAAGAAGAAGACCCCAAAGTACAATACACGCCCGAGAGGAAGATGTAGAGGAAAAAAATAGTGGTGGAGGAAGAGGTTCGAGGACCAGGCCTCGCCCAAAAACATTGAGTACATAGATCCAGGCAAGAAAGGAGGGATCTCTTTTGGCCGGTCTTGACCAAGTAGCCAACTGCAAGTGGCTAAGAACAATGCCGAGTATGTGAAAAGAATTGAAGAAGAAAACAAAAGACAAACTCAGCTATGGGAGGAGAGACAAGAGAGACTAAGAAGAGATGAAGTCGCCTAGGAAGGCATATGAAGAAGAAGAAAGCGGTCAAGATGAGAAAAAGAGAAGAAGACCGAGAAGATGACAGAATGAAGAAGATGAAAGAAGGAGGCAACGAAGGAGATGAAGTGTTCTTTGTCCACCCCTTCATGTATTTTACTATGTAAATACATACTATGTAAGTCTTCTCGAAATAAATCAGAATTCTCTATTTTTGCGTAGATATAGATGTTTGCTCGATACACCTTGTAAATGCTTGATTGTGTAAAGGACAAGAATGTTATGATCAATAATAGGATTGATTCTACGCATACATTCTCTGTAAATACACTATCTGTATGCATCTATGCTATCTACATTTTGAATGTTTTAAGTTTTGGCATCATCAAAAGGGGGAAATTATTGGGAAATTTATTGTTTAGATTTTGATGAATGCCATGTAAAACTTAGAATAGGAAGTTGGCACCCCATTGTTTGTTGTAAACTGCATTGTAACAAATAGGGCTGGTCAAGCTGAGTCAAGTCAGCTATGCCTAAACATGCAAGAAGACAACTGGAGACTAGAAAGAAGACTCCGCTGCAAGTCAGCTGAGTAAGGCAAAGAAGAGAAGACGGGAACTCGACTGAAGGTGCAGCTGAGTAAAGTATCAGTCAAGTCAACTCAAGATAGCCAAGTCTCGAGTTGAAGTGATTGAAAGCTGACTCTAATTCACCTGGGGAAAGCAAGGAAATACAGTCAAGTCGAGATAACTGAAAGAGATCCGTTGCACAGAAATCAAGAGAATTACTTAAACAAGTAATACCTCCATGCTACCTTTCTCGAAGTGCTCAGTCCCAGAAGCGTGCAAGGGGTATAAACCATTGGGAAGCACTACACCGTGTCAGAACTCTAAAAAGCTGAAGAACAATTCATACGGGGAAGTGGCAACTCCAAGGACTGCAACAAGATAAGCCAACGACCACAAGTGACTTTCAAAAATAAACCTATCTCTTCAACGGGCAGATTTTTGAAAGGTCACTATAAAAGGCTGAGGAATGACTCTGAGAGAAGAGGACCTTGATTACCTGAACCACGAACATTCAAGCTAACATTTGAACTGTAATCGAAATATTCTCAAAGATCATTCAAGATTAATTCTCAAGCCTACACTACGAAGGAAATCAATCCAACACTCACTGTGAAGGAAAGATAACTTCAATCGGTTGAAGAGGAAACTTTTGAAGAAAAGGGGTCTACATTCCGCGGAGGATTGTAGGAAGGTTCAAGGTCGAACCGGTCTCGAGTTTTGGAGAGCTTCGTGATCAAATCCAAAAAGCTTGAGCAAGTGAGTCAGTAGTAGCAAGGCGCCGCCTGCGTGAAGAAGCCGAGTCGCACGAGAAGCCACCGGTGCGTGACCAAGGCATCTCTCGATCGAGTCCCAAAGGATCAAGTCAATTTGTGTGATCAAGATTTGTATCCGGACATTACCACTTTGTATCTTGATCAATACTTAGTGGATTCCTCCAGGAGTTGGAGAAGAGAGGAGTAGAAGAATTACCCCATCTTCGAACCTCTATAAAATCTTATCGTGTCATTTACATTTCAAAGACTTTAATTCTCGCATCTTATTTGTTTAACTCTGTTGATAAATTTGCTATCCACTTGATAATCCCTAAGTACTAAAACCAAGTATTAAATCTTTACTAAATCAATTTTAAGGGTGTAAAGTCTTCCTTTGAAAACAAATCGCAGATTGAGCTAATTGGTCTTAACAATTGAGTTATTCTATCAACAACTCGGCCAGTGCGTTGAGTGACTAACTCTTGATTAACTAAATTGGCTATCCACCAAGGACACAAATCTGTGTAGTATCAACTCTGAACTTTAAAAAGGACTAAATCGAAAAGTTGGTAAGGTTTATTCAACCCCCCTTTCTAAACCTTACACTCACACCCCTTGGGACCTACAATATAAAATATCCTTGACCACAATATCAAAGTTATATCTTTTTATATTCTCATTTATCCATTCGCTTCTTGGGTTCTCTACCTTTACAGGCGTTTTAGCAACATCTCTTGCTGCTCTTACAGTTGTGTTCACTTTAGTGATTTTAATGGGTCCATCTTTAATGACAAATCATATTTCATCATGTAGTGCAGAGAGATGTGCCTACATGCGAATTTTCCAGTCAACAAATTCTTCAATGGTAAACTTGGGAATACGAGATAGATTTGCTTCCATGATAATAACTTTTGAAAGAAAGTTTTGAAAACTTCAAGTGTTGATGTTTTTAAAAGTATGAGATCTAGTTAAGTAACCTGTGCAGAAGGTTATTTGAACCAACCACTCTGATACCACTTGTAGGTCCCAAGGGGTGTGAGTTAAGTCTAGAAGGGGAGAGGGGTTGAATAGACTTAACCAAATTTTTGATTTTAAGTATAATTAGAGTTTATCATAAGAAAACAACTAAGTCTCTTGAGGGACAGTTGGATCAAACTTCAGCAGGAGAGTTAACCACTTAATAGACTCTGAGAGAGCTGTTGATAAAGTAACTCAACCGAGTGAAGTTATTTTATAAATTCAGTTTTCTTGGTTTTAACAACAGAAGTCTTTGCGTCCTTTTTAAGATTAGTTACAACACTTATTTTAAACTTGTTATTATCAGTTGGATAGGAAATATAGAGCAAGTAAATAAATTTGCAGAATTTAAGTACGGATATTAAATGACACAAATACTTATAGTGGTTTGAGGACAGGGTAATTCTTCCACTCCACTCTTCTCCCACTCTAGAATGAATTTACTAATGTAACTGTAACTTTGTTACAAAAGTACAAACAATCCGAGCAAGCCTTGATCACATAACTAGCTTCACTCCTGGGACTCAGCTCTTCGCAAGGCAACTGCCCCACTACTTCAGCTCTTCAAATATTTTGGACTTGATGAGTTATTCCTCCATCGGATTTGAACCTGGTTCGAACTTGAACCTCATCGAACTTCCTTCAATTCTTGGAAGAACATACCCATTTGTTCTTGAAAATATGTTTCCTCTTCAAATTTGAAGTATGACTTCTATCTTTCACAAGGATGTGTTGGATAAAATCACTTTGAGTTTCAAGCCTGAGGTTATGAGAATTTTGCCTAAGAGAGTATTTCAGAATTTTGCTCGATTACTTTTGTTGTGTCATTTTTTTGTTCGTGTCTCTTTTATCTCTCTCTAAAATTCCTCAACCTTTTATAGTGAGAGTTTTGAAATTTGTCTGTTGAAGAGATAAAACAAATTCAAACTTCACTTCTTGTTCATTTGCTTGTCTTATTTCGCAGTATTTGATGTTGACCCAACATTTGTATTAACTATCTGCAGGTGTCTGAAATGTACCAGAATTCTGCAAGCATTCCATTGGTTCCTGCTACTTGCACTCTTTCATCAAGATAACTTTTAAGGTTGCAGGCCTGTCTAAGTCTCGACTTTTCTTCATAACAGACTTGTTCAACTTTCTCTAAGTTCTAAAACTAATTTTACCCTTTAAGTTTAGTCTCTTCCTTCATTTCGTGGATGACTCTGCTGTAAGTCTTCTGAAAGACAACTCCTGTACTTGACCGAAGTTCTTCTTGATCACTCAGCTGCGACTCAGCTGAATCTTTTCTGCATTGTTTAGTAAGTCTTCTGCATATTCAACTTAGCTGCTTGATGACTCAACTAGTATTCTAACTATTACAAAGTTGAATAACATACAAAATTTGGAGTGCAAACTTTTTACTACTAAGTTTTCTAATCGTTATCAAAATCCAGACAATAAATTTTCAAACATGATGATTTTGTTTGCCGATCCACTATTCTGTAGTCGCTGAAACAACACACATTTCAATGTCTTTTATATCCACAAAACTACTGCGGAAATTTAGAATGCTATAAAAAAAAGGCATGTTAATGAGGATATTGGTAAAATAATTCTTTTTTGGTTAATCGATATATTGATTACAAGATGGTGGGCACTAAACCTATTATTGATTGAGTGAATGAGTTAAATGATATAGCAACAGAATGTGCTGATGCTAGTGAATCCATTTCTGAGACTTTCCAAGTTTCTACTATCATTGGTAAACTTCCACCTTCGTGGAAAGATTACCAAGAGAAACTGAAACATAAGAAGAAATCCATTTCATTGGATGAACTTCTACAAGGCTTCCAGATTGAGCCAAGAAGTCTTAAAAGGGATGGTTCAGTTTCTTTGTTGAATGATGGTGTGAATTAAGTGGAAGAAAATAATCTTCAAGGAAATTCCAAGGGAAATCCAAGAAGAGGAACAATTCTGCAAGAATGATGATGGGAATGCCAAAAAATTAAAAAGAAAAAGGGACTCTGCTATGTTTGTGGCAAATCTGGTCATTTGGCTAGAGAATGTCGCCATCACAAGGGACCAAAGAAAACAGAAGAAACCAATTTGGTAGAGGATGCTTTTGTTGCCGTTCTCACATAAATCTAGTGTTGTCAATGACATGGATTTCAATTGGTGCGTTGATTTGGAAGAAACTTGTCATGTTACACCAAACAGAAGTTTGTTTAAAACTTACGAGGAGTTAAATGAAGCAAAAACAGTCTACATGGGCAACTCTTTGACAAGTGAAGTTTTGGGTAAAGGAACCGTGCTTCTTCCCCTCACTTCTGGCAAACTTTTAACTCTAAAAAATGTGTATCATATTCTCTCTATGAGGAAAAATCTTGTATCAGTCCACAAGTTGGACAAGAATGGTTTTAAAGTAGCTTTTGGATCCCAAAAAGTGATCATTACTAAGAAGGGGTCCTTTGTTGGGAAAGATTACATTAAAGACAATATGTACTTATTGAGCATTGAGAAAAAAATATTAATTCCTACTATTCTGTTGAGATCCCCTCACTCCTGACAAAACTCTAACTCTGAAAAATGTGCATCATATCTCCTCTATGTGGAAGAATCTTGTATCAGTGCACAAGTTGGACAAGAATGGTTTTAAAGTAGTTTTTGAATCCCAAAAAGTGATCATTATTAAGAAGGGATCCTTTGTTGGGAAAGACTATATTAAAGACAATATGTAATTATTGGGTATTGAGAAAGAAAATACTAGTTCGTACTATTCGACTCTTTTAATTCTGTCGAGCATGCTTCTAATGATTTATGACATTGTAGATTAAGACATATTGGAATGAATGCTAATATGCTATGGATCGTATAATAAACTGTGATTTTATTCCTAGGTCTTTAAGTTCTTTATTATGAACACTTGTGAATATTGTGCACAATCTAAGTTGACCAAAACTTGTTTTAAAAATATAGTTAGAATAGCTGGTTTGGTTGAACTTATTCATACGAATATATGTGATCATAAAGAGTGCATGTTACTAGAGGAGGAAAATGTTATTTTATCACATTTATTGATGATTTTTCGAAGTATACTTATGTGTATTTATTAAGAACCAAGGATGAGGCCTTTGATAAGTTTAAAATCTTCAAAGAAGCAATTTAAAATAAAATAATTTAAGGATCAAGAGATTGAGATCAAATAGAAGTGGTGAATATCTATTTAATGAATTTATATCATTTACTTTACAAAATGGTATAGTAAGAGAATATTCAGCACCAAATACTCCACCTCAAAATGGAGTAGCTGAAAGGAAAAACCAATCTTTATTGGAAATGGTTAGTGCTATGCTAATGCACTCGAAATTACTAAAGAGTTATTGGGGAGAGGCACTACTAAGTTCTTGTTATATAGGTAACGAAATTGTGAATAAGAAACATATAAAAACTCCATATGAATTGCTGGTTAGGCATAAGACTAACATTAAACACTTGAAGGTATAGGGTTGCATTGCATATGTTATTGATGAAACTTTGAAAAGGCCAAAACTTGATAGTAAAGCTGTGAAATATGTTTTTATTGGTTATTCTTTAATGAGTAAAGCATATAGATTTCTTAGGCTTTCTGATAACAATGTGTTTAAGGGTACGCATGCTATTTTTTATGAAAATTTGACAGTTAAGGATGTAGATAAGTCAGATTTTAACAGTGACTTGTTAAACGAGACTGATTTACAAGACATATCTAAATCAGATTTTAGATCTGATATTGGAACATATACACATAATGAACATTTAGATTAAGATAAAAATGAATAGTCTATTGAGTTGATGAGTAAGAGACGTAGAATTGAAAAGAATTTTGGTCCTGATATGTTAACTCATATATTACAAGAGGACCCTAAAACTTATCAAGAAGCTATGTCTTTATCAGATTCAATAATGTGGAAAAGAGCCATGGATGATGAATAAAATCAATTCTTGATAATCAAACATGGACTCTTGTTGATCCTCCTCTCAACACTAAACCTATTGGCAGTAAGTAGGTTTTGATGGTACTATTGATAAGTACAAAACAAGGTTAGTAGCCAAAGGTTATAGTAACTTAAAAGAAATTGACTATTTTGAGACATTTTCACCTGTTACTAAATTTACTGCTATCAATACAATGTTTGCCATTGCTTCTAGGTTTAACTTAGAGGTTCATCAGATGGTTGTTAAAAATGCTTTGTTAAATGGAGATCTTGAAGAGGAAAATAAAAATTCGCCAACCTGACACAAATGTTGTTAAAGGTGAAGAACATAAAGTATGTAAATTAAATAAATCATTGTATGGTCTTAAACAAGCAC
Organism: Rehmannia glutinosa; assembly: GCA_016081115.2. Taxonomy (NCBI): domain Eukaryota; kingdom Viridiplantae; phylum Streptophyta; class Magnoliopsida; order Lamiales; family Orobanchaceae; genus Rehmannia; species Rehmannia glutinosa. The sequence continues at coordinate 115,690,827 of CM071926.1, forward strand.
CAAGGCAATGGTATAAGAATTTTAAGAAACAAGTTAAGAAGTTGAGTTTTAATAGTAGCAAAATAGAAAATTGGGTTTTTACTAGAGTTACTCCTGAATATAAACTGCTTCTAACTTTATATGTGGATGTTATGTTGATTTTTGGTTCTAAATTATAGTGTGTTAATGAAACCAAAAATTATCTGAAATAAGTATTTGACATGAAGGACTTAGGTCCAATAGATGTCATTTTTGGGGTCAAAGTGATTAAAATGGATAGATCATTTATATTACAGAATCTCATTATATAGAGAACGTGTTGAGAAAGTTCAATTACTTTGATTGCAAAGTAAGTAAAAGTCCTATTGATCCTCAAGTGAAATTAGTTCCTAACAAAGGAGAAGTTGTAAATCAAGTTGAATATGCCAAAATAATTGGTAGCATCATGTATGTGGTGAATCACACAAGACCTGACCTTGCGTGTTCGGTTAACATATTAAGTAGATTTACTAGCAATCCTAGTGAACAATATTGGATAGAACTAAAGAGAGTTTTAAGGTATTTAAAGTTCACGATAAATTATGGCTTGCGCTGTAACTATAGTTCATCTACACTTGAATGTTATAGTGATGTAAATTGGGCAGCTGGCAAGATTGGCTCTGAGTCAATTATTGGTTGGTTGTTCACTATTGGTGGTGCAATAGTTGCTTGGGTTTCAAAGAGCCAAACTTGTGTTGCATTATCCTCTATGGAATCTGAGTATATATCAATGTCAACCACTAGCAAAGACATAGTATGGTTCAGAAGATTCCTTGGAATGGTTCCCTTTTTGGATCCCAAAAAAGGTCCTAATACTTTGTATTGTGACAATCAAACTGGGATTTACTATAACAAAGAATGAGAGAATATTGAGCCATAGCAAACATATTGTTATGAGGTATAATCATATCAGAAGTATGGTAAAGAAATTCAAGTGATAAGTTTCATTTTATACATGTTTTACTTGTTTATTTGAGTATGATTTAGGTTGTTTTGTTGTTAGTTTTGTAGGTTTTTGATTACACATGGTTTGTATTATTGTGATGTGATTTTATTGGTGTAGGTTGATCATTCAGAGCTATCGAACCATGGATTCATGCCAAAATATACCCCAGGGTTTATGGGTACAAAAATGCTTGAAATCCAAAGCTAAACGCATTATTTTGGGGCCTTTTAGGCCCAACACGACCAGGGTGTGTCGAGGAACATGACCGTGTTCCAACTGGATCAAAAACAGAAACAAATCACACCAAATAGTGACCAACACTGCCTGGTCGTGTTGTTGAGCACGGTTGTGTTAACCTGGGTGACTGAGAGAACAAATAGCACGTCCTGGTCATGCTATGCAACATGTGCGTGTCCGGATCACTTTCCAGTATCAATTTATGGTGTAATTTTTGGAAAACTCACCAACCAAGCTTTTTGACAATTTTTTTGCACATTTAACACCCTATTTTGTTGCACAAACACCTCATCTTCCCAACATAATTGCATAAAAAACAAATATCCAACAACTCAACTCATAAGTGGTAAACTACCAAAAGATGACATTATTGATGAATCCTTTCAGCAAAATAATATCAATAAAAGCCCAATTGTAGGTCCCAAGGGGTGAGTTGTAAGGTTTAGAGGGGGGAGGGAGGAAGGGGTTGAATAAACCTTACCAAATTTTCAAACTTAGTCCTTTCTACATAATTTTACAGAGTTAACTCAAATCAGCTAAGTCCTGAGGGACAACTAGGTTGGCTTTCTTCAGTGAAGTTACCCACTCAACAGACTCGATTCAGCTGTTGATAGTATAACTCAACTGATTCAACTAACATTTAACTTTATAGTTGTTTTGGTTTTGTTCAGCGGAAGACTTTTCACCCTTAATGTTTTAAACTTATTTCCAACATTTAGTTTTAGCAAAGTTATTATCAGTTGAGTTAGCAAATTTAACTTATCAACAAATATGAATAATGTGAAGGAAAGTGAAATGCTGTAAGTAAAAAATGACACAAGCAAATTTTATGGTAGTTCGAGGATGGGGTAATTGTTAGATAAATATTTTTATCATGATTTTGATAATTTTGTTTTTATACCAAAACAATGTTTTTAAATGTTGTCCAAATACTCCTAAATGATTTAAATTATTTCTACTAATTTTTCGGAGTATTTCTTCAAGTTTATTTTCGACAAAAATTGGATAACACTTTTGATGATTTTATGTTAATGTGTTTTTACATCAAAACAATATTTCTAATGTTGTCCAAATACTCCTAATCGGTTTAAAATATTATTACTAATTTTTTGGAGTATTCTTGAAGTTTATTTTCGACAAAAATTGGACAATACTTCTATCTCAAGTGCAACCTGTCGTCCTATGGGCAACTCGTACCTGGAGATATGTTTTGAAATAGAAAATGCAACGGAAGAAAACCTGAGGAGATCGACCTTGACGTCGACCGGTACCTGAAAGAGAGAAATCAAAACCAATCTCTCTGTCTTGAATTTTTTAGGGTTGGACCGGTCCACAAGGGGGCCGACCGGTCGCACCCTAGGTCAACCGGTCGAGCACCCCCCTGACCGGTCCCCCTATGTGTTTTTGCTGTTTCATTTCCTTTTCTGTATTTGTGCGCGACCGGTCGCCCTATCGTTTGACAAACAAAATTCTAAATTTTGTCTGCGTGACAGATGTAAATTTCTTAAATTGTGGAATTTATTTCTAACAGCTATATTCTTCAATTGTCTTGCAATTTTTTACAGATTTCAATCTCCTAGGAGGAGCCTATAAAGTTCAAGACATCTCCTATACATAGATGAAGAATTGAAGCAACACAACAAGAGAAAATACTACAACACAACAAGAAACACTCAAGCAAATACTTGTTCTTTCATTGTCTATATTCTTGTTGTAATTTGCCTAGCTTATCACTTTCACATCTTGAGGTCTAGGCTTTATTTCTTGATTACACTTGCACTCAAAATTGTACTATTCATTATCGAGTTGTAATCTTGAATTTGTGGTCATCATTCAACACAAGATATCCTTGTGAGTGTTCTTGTGGTAAGAAAACACTTGGATGATCTAGGTGATAGGTGCAAGAAGATTGTGGTGATATTCTTATTGAAGAGTGTGGCGCTCTTTGAGGTGTTGAAGAATTTGGTATTCTTCAAGTCGAAAGATTGTGGTAATCTTCACAAGGTGTTGTTGAAGATTGTGGTAATCTTCAAGTGAGATTGTGGTAATCTCCAAAGAGGTGTTGTAAGGTGTTGTATTAATTGTGGTAATTAATAAAATCATTTTTTCGTTTTGAAATCCATCCCGGAGATACTTGGGTGGTAGAGGATTAGGCTCTAGGTGGATTGAACCTCTATAATCGACGCGTGTTATATACTTCCCGCACCTTCATTCTTGTCTTGGCTTATTTGATTCGAAAAAGAGGGCATAATTGGAAAAAATGGAGATAATCTATTCACCCCCTTCTAGATTATCGTAGCCGCTTGGACTTACAAGTGGTATCAGAGCCAAACTCTTTGGCAAGCTCGTTCCACATCGCGAGTAAAGAGGAACGATCATCGGCTACGAATGAAGTCTACTTTACCGGTGTCTTCACCAACAAGCCACCATTATTTGACTCCAAAAATTATGCATTTTGGAAAGAAAGAATGGAATGCTATTTACAAAGTTGCGGGTTCGATATTTGGAACACGGTCATAAACAGAGAATCCATCCCAATGAAAGATGGACCATTCACCTCCAAAGGCTTCAAAGAGCTAAATGATGAAGAGAAGAAAATCATCTCCTTAAATGGTAAAACTCTAAATATTTTGTATTGTTCACTTACCTTTTTGGAATTTGATCATATTGTAGGTATTCGATTGGTACATGAAATATGACAAAAATTAGAAGCCATCTATGAAGTATATGCAAATGAAAGGAGCAACTCAAAAGCATCTACCTCTCAAATGGATACAACATCAAATCCTACAACACGGGATGAGCCTCTTACAACTTTCAATAATGAAGAAGTCGAACAATGTTTTATGGGCATCGAAGAAGAAAATGAGGTACGCTCTAATCCCTCTACTTCTTATGATAATGAATTACAAAATGAGTATAGTGATTTGCAAAATGATTTTTATGAGCTTCAAAATGAATTCCAAAGCTTGCTTGTTAAATACAAAAATTTGAAAAAGGAATTCAATGTCTTGAAGAATGATAAGGATAGTTTATTTACTTCATATGAATCACTATCATGTGCTCACACCACCACTCTTGATAAGGTTAGAAACCTTGAAAAAGAAAACAGTAATCTTGTTGAGGATATTAATTCCATGAAAAAGGATTTATCAAAATTCAACTTGAGTACCGATAAAATGACCAAAATTGTTGATGTTCATAGTTGTGATAATTTGAAACTAGGACTTGATCATAAGACTATTGTTGTTAATCATATGAAAAAGAATCAAGTCTCTAAGCATGTTGGTCATTATGCTCCTAGAATTATTACTTGCTTTTATTGCGACAAAAAGGGTTACACGGCTAATTCTTGTCGGGCTAAAAATAGCTCTATTTATTATTGGAAACCTAAAAGCCTCAAAGCTAATCCCAAAGGACCCAAAAACTTGAGGGTACCACAAAATAATGTCATATTAGGTACCCGACGGAATAACAATCAAAGAAAAGTCATACCGCCAGAAGACATCAAATGACCTTTTCATTTGATCAAAAGAGAAGACAACATCACAATGAATTTCCAAGAGGAATACACTATCAACAATGGGAAGGACACAATCCTTGGAAATGGAGCAATTGGAGAAGCTATCATTAACAAGATGATTTTCAAAGGAGAAGATATCATCAACAATGGTAAAGACACAACCCGTGGAAATGGCGTAATTGGTAAACCATATCATCCTATTTAAATATGCATTTTATTTTGTTATTATGCATGTTCTTATTTGTGTCTTAATTGTAAAATGAGTTATCAAATATGTATTTTTAAAATTAAGGTCTTCAATATATATTTGTGTTTTTTTAGGAGACCTTGTATAATGCTCATAAAAACTCTTGTGAATTTACCTACACTAATGTGTTTTATTATCTCTTATGTATTTATATAGCATAAGCATACTTGTAACATCTCTTTGCTTTAGCCTACACTTGTATCATTATGTTTTGTGCAAAAACGTTTTCTAAGAATTGTGTAGGACATAAATATCTTCATCAATAGTTATCTACCAATAGTTTGACAAGAGAGGATCTTAAACTATCGAGGTACGCTCACCTTTGTTATTCATCTCATAGACTCGATATATTTTTGTCATATGCCTATGTGCTCATTTTTCAAGCAATTTCAAAGAACCTTATATAAGTGTCATTAAAAGGATTTTTCGATTTTTGAAAGGCACTATTCGATAAAGCTTGTTTTATCCAAAACTTGTAAAGGATTATATTTTATTTGATAAAACATTTGATTTTTATCCTCCTCCTAAGTTATGCATTTTATTGCACATATTCATGTCTTTAATCTTAGATGCTTTGTCAAAGCTCTTTCTCAAATACTTCTTATAAATGAGGTCTCAACTATATGCTCTCGGATTTTCAAATGTCAAAAGAGACCTTATATAGCTTTCTATAAACATATTTGAACTTACATGTTTTATGAAACTCTTGATGATTTGTTTTAAAGCATAGTATGTATTACTTGTTATAGTGTCACTATTATTCGATATTACTATACTCTTGTGGAAGATATCTTGTTAAGATTTTGCAGGAATTTGTTTTCGGTATTTCGGAACAAGCTTGATGACCAAGGCAATATTGTTCAAAACAAGGCAAGAAATTCTCTAAGTTGATGCAAGATGAGCATGATGGGGGAGCTCAACTTCTTCCTTGGACTTCAAGTTAAACAATGCCAAGAAGGTGGTTATATTTCAATCAAAGTATACAAAATAACTTTTGAAGAAGTTCGCATTGAAGAAGGAAGAATCGTCTATACTCCTATGGAAACCTACATCATGAATGATTAAGTTTGAGAAGGGCATATTGGTTAACAAACATATTCGAGGTATGTTTATCTACATTTATTACTCCCATAGACTCGATATTTTTTGTGCCCTATGTCTATATGCTCGACTTAAAAACAATCCCAACAAATCTCATTAAAGTGCCGTTAAAAGAAATTTTTAAATATTTGAAAGGCACTTCCTATTATGGTTTGCTTATCCATAGTCTTTAAAAGCGTTTATATTTTTCGGGATAACAAGTCCGGTGATAAAAATTTCTCAAAATGTGGTTTGTTATAATCAAACTAAATATATTGAGATTCTACGTTTTTAAGGGATTGCATTTCTTAAACACAAAATTGAGATGTGTTTAATTCCGTCTCAAGGATAACTCGCGGATATTTGTTTTTAACCATTAACCGCCGAGTATTTTACCTCATTTCGAGCTTATTTAGGCATAATGTATATTGAATGAGGTCTACGTTTGTATTTTGCATGTTTTTAAAATTTAGGGGTGAAAAATCGGATTTTTGGATCAAACTCCGAATTACTTAGGAACAGACAACCTCATGGACAAAATAGAGGGAGGTCGACCGGTTGGCCTCTACCTCGACCGGTCGGCCTACCATCCAACCGGTCGCCCATGGTGAAAATTTTGATAAAATCTATTCTGTTCCAGACTTAGCCTATTTTATACGATTTTCACTATTTTCGCACCCTTTTGTCATTTTCACACACAATTCCCTTCAAATGAGTTTTATTGCATAAATTATATATCTTGGGTTATTTTCTTGCTCGTTTATCATCATTTTTGCTCATCCTCACCGATTAAATGGTAAGAATCCTACTTCTTTATCTTAATTGGGTTGAACCCTTGAGAACTTGACTTAAATGTTAATTTCTTGATGCAAATTATATATGTTTGTGATGAGCTCATTAATTATTATTGATTGGTTATTGTTTAATTGTATTTAGTGATGAAAAATTTGGCTTGGTTATTTTTTCAAGGGCTATATACATCTTCTTTATCATTTGACGCCCGCCAAGTGTTCGATAAAATGTTTCAAAGAAACATTCATCACCTACATGATTCTCTCGTTTTCAAATGTCTTATATATTTATAGAGATCATGTTTTGCAAATCAAATGAACTTTTACGAGCTTCTACAAGTCATATGATCGACTTTTCCCTCTTATTTGGTTTATAAGCTTTAATGTTCAATAGCTCGATAAAGCGGTTAAATTGCGCACTTTGATATGGATATATGATGTTTTTATCGTGCTAACATTCTTTTTGATGATTCCAAAGGGGGAGAAATATGTTATAAGCTCTTTAGCTCATAGAAGCTAAAATAAGCTCACAAAAGAATCTATAAGTTGTGGCTATTAAAAGCCAAAAGTTGTGGAGTATACTTAGTTAATTTATTGTATTGTGGACTTATCTACATAACTAATGATGTTTTGTTGACAGGGGGAGCTTATAAGCTCTTGATACTTAAGATCTATATGTAAAAGCTGAGCCTTTAGCTTCTGGTTGATTGCTTCCATATTACTCTTGTTGTGCATGTTGATAGGGGGAGCTTTTGTTAAATAATTTTGTATATCTATACTCCCATTCTTGTGATTATTATGCGTGGAATGTTGTCGCTCATAACGGATATTTATTTTTAACCAGTAAAATTATTTTGTTTTCAAAATCGACCTCTTTAATTGTTTTGGTTTGTAATCATCAAAAAGGGGGAGTTTGTTAGATAAATGCTTTTATCATGATTTTGATGATTTTGTTTTTATACCAAAACAATGTTTTTAAATGTTGTCCAAATACTCCTAAATGATTTAAATTGTTTCTACTAATTTTCTGGAGTATTTCTTCAAGTTTATTTCCGACAAAAATTGGACAACATTTTTGATGATTTTATGTTAATGTGTTTTTACATCAAAACAATATTTCTAATGTTGTCCAAATACTCCCGATCGGTTTAAAATATTTTTACTAATTTTTCGGAGTATTTCTTGAAGTTTATTCTCGACAAAAATTGGACAACACTTCTGTCTCGTGTGCAACCGGTCACCCTATACCTGGAGATATATTTTGAAACAGAAAACACGACAGAAGAAAACCTGAGGAGGTCGAGCGGCCGACCTTGACGCCGACTGGTACCTGAAAGAGAGAAATCAGAAACCAATCTCCCTGTCTTGTATTTTTTAGGGTTGGACCGGTCCACAAGGGGGCCGACCGGTCGCACCCTAGGTCGAACGGTCGAGCACACCCTTGACCAGTCCCCTATGTGTTTTTGCTGTTTCATTTCCTTTTCTGTATTTGTGCGTGACTGGTCGCCCTATCGTTTGACAGCAAAATTCTAACCGTTGTGCAGCAGACATAAATTCCTTAAATTGTGGAATTTATTTCTAACAACTATATTCTTCAATTGTCTTGTAATTTTTTACAGATTTCAATCTTCTAGGAGGAGCCTATCATGTTCAAGACATCTCCTATAAATAGATGAAGAATTGAAGCAACACAACAAGAGAAAATACTACAACACAACAAGAAACACTCAAGCGAATACTTGTTCTTTCATTGTCTATATTCTTGTTGTAATTTGCCTATCTTATCACTTTCACATCTTGAGGTCTAGGCTTTATTTCTTGATTACAGTTGCACTCAAAATTGTACTATTCATTATCAAGTTGTAATCTTGAATTTGTGGTCATCATTCAACACAAGATATCCTTGTGAGTGTTCTTGTGGTAAGAACACACTTGGATGATCTAGGTGATAGGTGCAAGAAGATTGTGGTGATCTTCTTGAAGAGTGTAGTGCTCTTTGAGGTGTTGAAGAATTTGGTATTCTTCAAGTCGAAAGATTGTGGTAATCTTCACAAGGTTCTGTTGAAGATTGTGGTAATCTTCAAGTGAGATTGTGGTAATCTCCAAAGAGGTGTTGTAAGGTGTTGTTGTATTAATTGTGGTAATTAATAAAATCATTTTTCTTTTTGAAATCCATCCCGGAGATACTGGGGTGGTAGATGATTAGGCCCTAGATGGATTGAACCTCTATAAATCGACGCGTGTTATTTACTTCCCGCACCTTCATTCTTGTCTTGGCTTATTTGATTCGAAAAAAGGGCATAATCGAAAACAATGGAGATAATCTATTCACCCCCCTCTAAATTATCGTAGCCGCTTGGACTTACAGTAATTCTTCTAATCCACTCTTCTCCAACTCCTGGAGGAATCCACTAAATAATAGATCTGGTTACAAAGCAGTTTCAGTCTGAGTCATTGATCACACAGTTGGCTGCTCCTGGGACTCAGCTTCTTCACAAAATGGCTGTCTTGTTACTTCAGCTCCCTTGAACTATTGGAATTGATCACACAGCCTTCCAACGAGCTCAAAGCTTCTGGTTTGACCTTGAACCTTACTACGTCTCCTTCAACCTTGGAGAGTAGACCTCTTTTTGTTCTTCAAATAGTTTCCTCTTCAACTTGATGAAGTATTCTTTCCTTCACTGAGTGCGTTGGATCGAGTTCCTTCTATGTTAGGCTTGAGCAATATCTTTGAAAGCTTGAGAATATTTACAGGTTTTCTTGCTTGATTGCTTGATTTATCTCATAAAATTCTTTACCTTCTCTCACTTACTTCCTCAGCCTTTTATAGTGATGATTGAAAAATATGTCCGTTGAAGAGATAAACATATGTTTCAAATCCCAATCGTAGGTTGTTGGCATGTCTTGTTCTTGCAGATTAATGAGAATCGTACCATTTAATGCTCTGTAGCCTTTCCTTGGTCTCTGCAGGTTTTCAGGTACATCCTATTGGTTCCTTGCTTTTTGCTCTCTTTCAGCAAAACAAATTTATTGCTGTCAGCCTGACACAAGCCTATTTCAAGAAAAGTCCTGACTTGTGTCGACAATGGATCTCTATCAGCTTATTTCAAGTCTCATCTACTGCAAACCCCTTTGACAGTCGATTCCAATAATTTGGAATGACTTAGTTGTCAGTCAGCTGACTAAGACAACTTTTCTGTCACTTGACGGATTCTTCACTTGGCTTCACACAGCTGACACACAGCTGGGTCTTCACTTCAATCTTCAGTAGACTCTTGTATTTCTTCAACTTAGCTAACTCCAACTCAGCTCATGCAGTCCTATCTATCACAAGTTGAATTACAAGGAAAATAGGGTGCCAATTTCCTATTCTAAGTTTTACATGGCACTATCAAAATCTAAACATAAGTTTTCCTTACACCAATGATTGGGTTGAGGAGAGGACATTGAGGATTCATTATTAATCCATCATCATATGAATCAATTCATTCATTCATAAAAATTGTGTTTTAAGAGAGCAACTTACATGTGAGAAGAGTGGGAAAGTAAAATTGGGATTAAGGAGCTTGGAAAAGAAGGTTGGAGCAATATCATTGGAGTCAATCAAGAAAGAAGTTTATTTGAGATTTTGAGAAAATATAAGTACACCATGTCTACAACAATTAAATCTTCTTGTGTAACTTATTCTTTGGTCAAAATAATGTGTAACTAAACTCTTTATGTTTGAATGTAATGAACTCTATAATGGATTTGTTATTAAGGCTTGTATATTTTTAATATAATATTCATGTTTTATGGGAATCACTTATATGATGCTTTGTTCACTAGAGTTAATATTTCTGGTATATTATTTTAAATTTTATTCCTCATTGGGTAATCGAGAGATTTATGGTAAGAAAGAACCAATCTAAGTAAAAGGAGTTGTATGCAATCCTAGATATAGGATTACATAAATATTCCAGATTAAGGTCAAACCTAATATGAGAATTTAAAAATCGTTATAATGCAATCTCGGGGGTTTTAACCTTAAAGAGATTTCAGTTAATCAACTTGAGATTAGGATTTTTTTCACCTTGAAAGAGGATTTAACTTAAATTAGAAATTTCTACGGTCTATGAAGCATGAGATTATGTTAAGGGGTGGTAATTGCTTAAGGGTTTAAGGTTGTATTCTATCACAAAAATATTCTAGAGGGATTTACATTCGAACACATTTTTATCTCTTGATATTTTATTTTACATCTTCCTTTATTTTATCACTTGTAACTTGTTGATTAATTAGATTTCGTTTTTTTTTTATTTTTACAAACAAACCTCTGAAAAATTGATAGATTAGGTAACAAAAAGACGGTAATTACTAGTACTCATAATCCTAGTGGGAATGACACTCGGTATTCGGTAAACTATACTATAAAATGATAGGGGCACTCGCTTTAGGTTTTTTAGAGTAGCTTTCGAGCCATCAAGTTTTTGGCGCCGCTGCTGGGGATTATGATAATATAAACACTTTATTTTTGTTAATCTAGTCATTTGTGTTTTACTTTTCTCATTATTGATTTTCTTCTTATCTATCTGTTGTGAGCCTTGTGTAACACTTCTTCATCTTTTATTTACCGTAGTGTATGCCTACTCATCGTCCCGGCGGGAAGGGCGAAGACGGCGGTAGTAATGCAAATACGGAAGGAATATTAACACGGGGTACAAACAAGACATAGATGAAAGTAATAACAAAGATTTTGTTACTATGACAAGAACCACAAAGAACGATGTATGAGTTCGCCAAGCCATCAATGGATGGCACAACATCAAGCATCATGAGGCCCGTTGTTGCCGCCAACAACTGGACCCAACATCATTCAAATGGTGCAACAACTTGTCCAATGTGATGGCTTTCTAGATAAAGATCCCAACAATCACATCGCAAATTTTCTTCAGATTTGTGATACTTTCAAAATCAATGGGGTTTCCGATGATGCTATTCACCTATGCCTGTTCACATTTTCTCTTCGGGGATGGGAAAAACAATGGCTAAATACTTTGCCCAAGGAAACTATAACAACATGGAATGCCATGGCAAAAATGTTCCTCCTAAAGTATTTTCCACCGGCGAAAACCGCCAGATTGAGGAATGAAATCTCTTCCTTTACTCAAGCCGATGATGAAACTTTGTACAACACTTGGGAGAGATTCAAAGAATTGTTGCGAAAATGCCCACATCATGAATTACCTGTTTGGGCGCAAGTCCGAATTTTCTATAACGGACTGCTTTCCTCAACAAGGCATATGATCATTGCAGCAGCCGAAGGAATGCAGCACCAGAGGAACTCTAAACAATAAAATACTAGAAGCTACTCAAGAGATGATCCAAGGAATGGCCATGAATGGTTACTAATGGCAATCCATACGCGGCAAAACAAATAGGTTGTTGAATACAACAATGATCATTATTATCAGCCCAACCACTTTAGGATCAGTTTTTGAAGAATTCTTAGCAAACTTGAAAGTATCCTCAATAGTATCATGTATCATGTCTCGCATCATTTTACCTAAAGCTCTATCTTTCTTTAGTTTGAAGCAAAAAGATTTAATATGCCCTGGTTTGAAACAATAATCACACACAAATTTACATTGTAAAGCACTTCCAGACTTTTTGAACTTGTTTTTGAAAAAAATATTTGCCACTTTTTACATTCCATTGTTTAACAAAATGACATGTTTTCTTACGAGAATCTATTTTGTTTGCTTTAACATATCCTAATCTAGTTCTATCAAATCTAGCTTTCAAAAATATTTCATCAATAATTGCAAAGCTAGAATCACAATTACTTACAGTCTTTTTGAGACTAATAAGTTCAGATTTTGCCAGATTAAGATCCTTGTCTTTCTTTGTTAAAAGTACTTCCAATCTCCCAACAGATTATCTCAAAATGCCATTTTCTTTGGCAAATCATCAAAATTAAGTATCAATTCATAATGATTATTTCATCAAGCTTAACAGCATGAGACTCTAACGACAGACATATATTAGATTTAAAATGATTATAAAATCAAAACCAGAACCAACAAACATGTCTTGTGATGTCTTAGATGTTGTATCACTTGATACATCATTTTTGAATCCTTCAGCAACATGCTGATCTTTCTCAAGAATTATTACAAGTCCTTTGCAACTTTCTCCACCATCCATCATACCATCTTCACATTCTTCATCACTAATACATATAATCAAATTCATACATTCTCCCCTAAGAGTGTTTGGACATTGGGTTGCATAATGACGAAATCCTTAGCAAGCACGACATTGAATTAAATCAAGGCTTTTTGGTTTTAAATAATTTCTATCTTGATTTGATTCAAACGTTTTTGGGAAATTTGAAGAATTATCAGAAAACTGTTTATTTGACTTGAAATGTTAGTCATTCACAGAAGATTTTTTGAGTAAACTATTAAACCATAAGGTCAATAATGCAATAGATTCTTAATTTAAATCACATTCATGAATGTTTTTCATAAAATGTTCCATTGCATTACTTTAAACATCACAAGAATAAAAACCAGTTTGCATTTTAAAAGCAATACTTTTGCCTTTGTCTTCAACATGATGTTATTTTGGTTGTTCCAAGTTTAACTCAAAAGTTTGTAAAATACCAATAAGTTCATCAAGTCTAAGAGTACCAGTATCTTTGGTTTCTTCAATGGTATAGATCTTAATATTGTACCTTTCAGGAAGAGATCTCATTAACTTGCTTACCAATCTTTTATTTCTAATAGGATCTCCAAGTGATTGTGCCTCATTAGTAATATCGCAGACTTTTGCTCTATATGCAGCAACAGTCTCTTTTTTTTCCATTCTCAGATTCTCGAATCTATTTGCTATGAGTCTTAGCTTTCTTCTTCTAACACCTTGTGTTCATTCACCATGCAATTGCAATGCATCCTAAGCATTGTTTTGCTGAAACACAATTATAAATTACTTGGAACAAAAATATATCTCAACACCAAAAATGGCATTTAAAGCTTAGCGTTAAAGCTTGCAATTTGGATTTCATCATTTTCCACTCAATCTCCTGTTTGACAATTGTATCTCTATTTGCACCAGTCATTCTTGGTGATATCCAACCTGTAAGAACATATTTCCATGACCTTTCACCAAGCGATTTGATATACGCCCTTATTTTCACTTTCCAATAGGAATAGTTCGTTCCATCAGAAATAGGAGGGCGAACCATTACAGTTCCGCAAAATTCCATGATGAATTACTGCACAAAAAATACAGGATCACGCTTACTAGTGTCAAACGTAGGCTCTTAACGCCGATTGAAAAAATTGAACGGGTCCAATTCTTATAACAGTATAGTGTGATGTGAAATGTGTTGCCAGCACTAAATGTGTCACAGCGGAAGTCTTGTAAATTGAAACACAAATCACAATAAAAATGGAATGACGGATATTAAAATGAACAAAAGAATTTTCAAAATTTTGTACAAGTATAAAAATACTTGTGCGATGTCCTTGGGACAAAAGTTCTTAAATGAAATATTGTTACAAAATACAAACAACAACAAGACTAAAAGATATTATCTTTAATTCTCATAAAATAAGTAATACTTCATCACAAACTGAGAATAATCTCTAACACTCTCACTATACAACTTGTATATGCCTAAGATTTCTTATAAAGAACAAACAAATAACTATAAGAAAAATGATGTCTAGAATATCACAACATTTCTGGCAACATGATCTTTCTGTAAACTTCTTGTAGAAAAGTGTATCACTTAGATTCTTAACAGCTGCTCAAAATACACTCAATATCTGTGTCTTTCTGCCGGAGTGATTTTTTAGATAAATGATGTTTGTAACTACTCCAATGAATAACTTCCTCAAGCAAAAACCACCTGCACAAAACAAGGAAATAGAAAAACTTCCTACAACTCCTAAAAACTGTCATTAGCCACTAATCCATTAAAAAATTGAAATTAACTATCATTAATTATCCAGAAAATTAACTGATATTAAGTATCCAAAAAATTGCATCACAAAAATAAATGTAATGTTTGACTTAAAAAGGCAACATTAACATATTATTCGACTTATAGTATAAAACCGTGTCGTTCGTGTTGACACAAAATTTCATGTTTTAAGTATAATCTCTTATCATGTCGTGTTCATGTTTAAGCATATCATATCATGTCGTTATCATGTCAATATAAAACACAACACAATTACACAATTTGACTGCCCTTAATTCAAAATTTCAAAGTACAAGTTATCTATTATAAAATGAAATGCTTATGTTATGTAGTGCAATTTTGGAAAGTTACACTAGTGCATTTAAATAGGACTAAGTACTGAGTTTTTGTCCTCGTCAATATGCAAACTCATTTGGAGATGTCCACATAAAAGAAATCAACCAGAAATATGGACATGTAGATTTTCCCGACAAATATTTTTGAATTTTCAGTGACCACATGACTAAAATCGAAAGCTTTTGTTTTGATAATTATGTAGTTTTATTTTTTGGCAAATCGTAATATCCACATGACCTATAGCCACAAGACTAAAACCACAATATAGCCTAACAAGTTATATAAAGATTTCATAATTTTCTTTGAGCACGCCATTAATTTGCATATTTCATCTTATTGTATTTTACTTTTTAAAATAACATTCAGTTCAATAACAATATGATTATACCTTCTCTATTTATTTAAGGTAATCAAACGGTGGATTAGGATCAGTGGAAAAATTTATAAACAAATGTGCACAAGAACAAAAGAAAAAATAATCGCGCGGTTTTTAAGCAGTATGCATTTGCCTTTTTGGTCGCTATTCTTATTCAAATTTCAGTCGATATATATTATATTGATAATTCATCAAAAGATATTTGATAGCTATTTTTATTTATCTCCAATTAGCCAACTAGTAAGCAATAATCAAACTTCAACTCTTATATCACGATTGATCACACCAGAATTAAATACACAGTTTCAATTAAGAGCTAAAGTTGCATTAATATTTATACATATCAATATATCTATATATTATATATTGGCACTTCATGAAGCCACTCAGAATCGTGGTGGTGGTGGCGATTTTCTTTTTCTCCACGACATCGGCACTTTCCACCATGGCGGTGATTTCCTCGGCGGCTTGCTTCCCGGTGGTGATTTCTTCCAGGGCCACTTAGATGGCTTAGGAGGGCCTGGTGGTGTCTTTTTCCAGGGCCAATGCCATTTAGGAGGTGACTTAGGGCGTGGTGGTGCCGGCGGTGACTTTTTCCACGGCCAACGGATGAGCTGCTGACTCATCATCATATCTGCAGTGAGTGGTGTCTCCTCTTCGTGCTTCGACTTGGGGGCGTCCTCATATAGATGAATATTATCGGCCTGAGATGGAGTGGCGAAAGCCATTGCTCCGAAGAGCAATAGCAGAAAAAATGTAGCCATATTTGTTTTGCCTTTGTACCTTGCCATTGTTAATTGTTTGGATGGATGGTTGAGAATTGAAGGTTGTGAGTTTATTTTTATAGTCAATTCTACATACCTTTTTTGCAATTTTTTGTTGTAGCATAGAATTAATGAAAATTTACCTAGAGCGGACTTGAGCGATAAAAGAAATATCATTTTGCATGGGGATGAAATTTGCATTAAATTAAGGTTGTGTGTATTTAGCCAAGGTAAAATAGCCTACACCCTCAAGGACATGGTGCCAGGTAGTGCTTGCTTTAAGAGGATTTATTTTAGTCAATGTAATAAATATTTAGGTATATTTAAAGTCTGGTAAAGAATAATCAATGTGACTTTGTTAAGGCATTTATGTCAAAATATGTATAACAATACACTTAAAAAAACCAATTTATCTATAGAAAATTTTATAGATAAACATTAAAATAACTGAAAGGTGTGATCAGTAAAATCATTTTAGGTAAAATCATTGTAGATAAATATTTATTAACAAAATCTAAATTGTTGGAAAATACCTTAATAAATTTAAAAACTTTTGCTGATTTATCGGTTATTGGTCAAGGTAATATGGGGGAAATTGTAATTTTTATTCTGTCGGTATTCTATAGTAGCTGTAAAATTTAGGGACAAAATTATTTATGTTTATAAATTATGTAGGTAAACTGAAAATTTTTTGGTAATAACATGACATCTCTTATTTTTCATGGCATTTTATCAAATATATTATCATATATTGTATGAAATTGATTTGGTTAAGAAATCAGATGTATCTGACCTCGGGTCGCATGCTAGCGTTTGAAGTGCTTTGTTCATAAGAACCTAAAATGAAACACATATTAGGCTCATCGAGATGGTCACCGGCTCGAGACCTCCAATGCCTAAATCAATTTAGGTCATTAGGTTACTTAGAAACTAGAGAGAGCGGAATAATTTAGTAATAATGTAAAAATACATTGCATGGATTATGTGTATCGTATTTATAATACTTTCCAATGAGTTATTCGATCTTTGTAAATGATCAAAGTGACCTGGTTCACCCCATCTATGGTGGAGAGCTCGCGGGGGACTGTACCCGGCCTTTTGGGCTAGGTTGGGATCCGAAAAAAACGGAAACCGAAGGCTATTTGGTGATATTCAAGTTAAGCGAGGTCAAAATTATAATTTCACATTCTCCCATATAGAAAAATAGTATCATTAATCTTGACATTTACTTCAAATACCTGACTTGACAGTAAACTATGCAAATTGGGAAAATAAATTTTAATTCAATTGATCACGTATCATGAAGGTATTGATAAACAAACAAAATTGTTCTTTTGGTTCTGTAACTACAAGAATGGTAAAATTGAGCGCATCAAAATCACATTATCCCCCAAAAAAGGGGGGGGGGAGGGGAGGGGTAGACTAAAGGTTTTATGGAAATTCTCAATATTTTTTAGGAACTTGTGCAAAAACAAAATATATTTGGTTATAGAATTTTTGATGAAGAATCTATATGGGGAAAGTTTGGGAATATATTTGTTTTAGTATTTTTTTTGAATCTTTGTATTGGAAAATATGATAATAGGATAATTTATATATATGATAGGTAAGTGGTGGGACTCATTTAAGTGATACAACAGAAAATATAATAATAAATAATTGGATAAAATTGATAGTGGTGGGTCCACTTTGAAATATTAATTTAAAAATAATAATTTATGTGGATGTAGGTTGTGATAGTGAGCCTTACTCATGTAATATAAGACTAAAATTAAGTATGTGGTGGTTGTAGGGAGATTCATTGATATAATATAATTGTTGAAAATGATATATATGTGTGATAATTTATAATATATGGTTGAGACTAAAAGTAAGAAGTTGAAAATTTGATATTTCCAAGGAGATTTAGTAAAACAAACGTAATTTACATATTTCAAATAGTAAAATGTAGAAATAAGCTCATTGCGATGGAAACAATACAAGCCTTCACATTTTTGGTCATTTGTTTGGCACGAGTTGGTCATTTTATTCTAAATTTTGGTATTTAATTTTGAATTTTCCACATCTAATCCTTTTTAATCGGAGTACCAATTGGCAGTGCACAACCAGTGCTGATGTGGCACAATTGGTCGCCCAAAAAAAATTAAAAATATCCCAACTGAGAAAAACCTTTCTCTCTTCCTTTTTCTCTCTGCCTTCTCTCAAAAACCCTTCTCTCTTTTCTCCCATTCCTCCATTAGTGAGGATGGAGGAAGCACCTAAATTGGTTTTTATGTTTGTTTTCTTAGTTTTCTTTCATGGGAATGGTTTTTCCCCTTGTGAGACTTTAGTCTCCTTTTATGGGAGTGTTTAGTTTTCCTTTGTGGGAATTTTTTGTTTTTCTTTGTCTTTCTTTTCTTTTTCTTCTTTTCTGATCTGCTCATTTTGGCAAGAGATGTGTCCTTTTTGGTTTCAGCTCTGACCATTTTGGTGATTGATCGGCTGCAAGGGATGATTTTCACGCCTTACCATTGAAGAAAAATACATAATGAAGTTGGATTTAGGCGTAATAAAGAAAAGTAGAAGAGATTATCACAAAGTTGGAATTGTTAGCCATTTTATGGAGTTTTAGTTTCTGTCACTTGTAACAAAATTTCTATTTGTTCTTCTTTTTTTAAATTCTTATGTAATTTCTTATTGGTATGTATTTTTCCCGTTGTTGTAGCTTTTATATTGAGAGTCTTGAATGTTGACGTGAATTTGAATTGGTCTACCCAATTCCCCACTTAGCTCTTCATGTAGTCAATTTGATCCTGAGCCAGTTGGCTCCATTGTATTTTAGAAGTTTGGTTCATTAATAATAGTCTATCAATTAGAAAAAAAAAAGAAAAAAAGTGGAGGACTCCCTAAGAAAAAGATAAAAAAAAAATGAAAAAGGTGGAGGGAAATTGTCATGTATATTTTGAGGGCAAAACTACAAAATTCATCATTTTGTTGGCTTAATTAGCATTTTGATTAAGTCTGATTTTTAATTTTTGTGCAACACTTACAAATATTAAGTTTTAAAAAATCACGAAATTCGCCAACCTTTTCACAAAAACAATGACCTATCTAAAAGGGGTTTGATTTAAATAAACTCTACTTTTAGGGCTCTCTAAAATTCTATCTTCTCTCTCTAGAAACCCAATAACTAAAACTAATCAAGATCTCTTTTCTCTCTCCCTATCCACACCATAGCCTCCCCCTTCGCAAGCTCCGGATAGGCCGAAGACGACCCTGGTATTTCTAACAACCCTCTCAATTTCATTTGTTCGGATCTATTCATGTGGTTTTTTTCGCGCCTCTCATCTTTGTTTCACGAATCTCAAAGCCCTCATGGTGGGGATGCTTGGGTTTTCACTCATTTTGCTGCTCTAGAAAATTTGATCTCGGATGCATGATGGTAGATCTGTGTGTTTTCCGATCAAATATGGGGTAAATGGTGTGGTCGTGGTTGTGGCAGTGATCGACTGGGATGTGTCAAGGGCCATCGCTGTGGAGAGGGAGTGGTTGTTCCCTTTTCTTGCTTTTATTTTTGCTTTTTAGGTTTTTCTGTTGTTTTTTTTGTTTTTGTTGTCACTTCTTATTGTTGTTTTTGTTGTCCCGGTAGAAGGGCGAAACTTATAGGCGAGGAAGTTTTTGTCCAGTAGTGCATGGTAGTTGCTCGTGCCCAATGTGTAGTAGTGTGTTGCTTTGATTTATTGGTTCCCTTGAGGAGTGCCTAGTTCCTTTTCTAAGGATTATTTTAGTCTCCATGTAGGATTGTTTGAGTTTTTCCTGCTTCTTCCTTGGCCAATATTTGGACAAGGAGGCTCTATTGCCCATTGGCAACGATGCTTGTATTTGCTTGAGTTTGCAATGAAAGTTCTATCATTCGAAAAAAAAAAAACTAAAAGTGGCTTGATTGGCGGATAGGGGAAAATTAGTTTCTCGGTCCTACAACTTGGTATATATAGAGATTTATCCTCTAAGTAGTTAATTTTGTGATTTTAATCCAAATTTGAACATTTTAATCAGAGTTTGACCGAAATTGCCTAATTTTACCATAAATTGATAACTAAGATCAATAGGTGCTAATGAGCCGAAGAGTTTTAGGGATTTTGGTGATTAGACGCAAAACTTAATTCGTCAAGTCACCAAAAATTGACACATAAAATTTGAGAATTAAAATATTTTGGTGGTAATTTTTGCGACAAATCGCCAAAATCCTCCAGTTTTGTAGGGGTGTCAATTTTGGTTAGGTCCGGGTTTGTAGGTTCGCATGTCAGAATCAGATAACCCTGACTTGACCTGTTTAATTATTCATATCAAAATCTTGAACACGGACCCAAACTGTTTATTTCACATGTAACCCGGACCCAACCCGTTTAACCCATCTAATAAATTTATTTTTATATACACTTAACAATTCAACTGAATATTTTTTTTAAAAGTGAATCACCATGACACACTATTCACTGAATAAAAAAATATCACAATTCACAACATACAAAAGAAATAACATAATTGCATAAATGACATATCATACTAATTATATTTTGAGGACAACATACAAAACGACATGAAGTATAATAACAAAATATATAATTAAAAAGGTTTTATTATTTAAGTTTTAATGAAGGACATATCTTACTTTTTGTTTCATACAGTTAATTATATATTTAGTTTTCTTTCAAATTCACAAACAGGTTAGACAGGTTTAATGGGTTATCGCAGGTTGACTCAAACCCCACCTATTAAATTTATAGGTTATTCAGGTTCAACCCAATTTCGACCCGGACCTATGAAACTTGGACCCATACCCATAATTTCATGTTAGATTCGTGTCGAATTTGTATTTTAGGCCCGTAATTGACACCCCTTTCGGCATATTTGTACCTATAACTAGTCATAGTCAACAATTAAAATCACACAATTAATTTCAATCAAAATTGGAATAAATGTTCAAAATTTTAGAAGATACTAATACTAAAATTTAAAGGTGAATACTTAGAGGACAAATTTTCAAAATAGTCCATGTTACAGATCCAAAGAAATTAATTTTCCGCCGATGTGGACTAAAATGTAGGGGAAAAATTGCTTATGTGGGTTTGAATTGGAATTTCTTTTGGTGAAATGATAACTTTACCTTTGCTTGTGTGGACGAATACTAATAAATGTTTAAAGTAAAAAAAATAAATGTTTAATAAAATACAAGTAGTTTGAAAAGTTTCAAATTTAAATATTGAAAAGCATTTTTATTTAACAATAAATTCTTTGAAGTTGTTGATGACAACCTTAATATTGAACTAAAAGTTCCCTCACACTTTAAGTTAACAAGCAAGTTCTTTTTTTTTATTTTTTTTAGGGAAACAAGCAAGTTCTTTGAAATGAGGGGAAATTACAGTATTGGTCCCATATGATTAGGGCCGGCATGATTTTAGTCCTACGACTTCAAAAAATTTCCATTAAAATAGTTTTATTGCAAAAATAGTCATGCCGTTAATTTTTCCGATAGCTTTCTTGCAATTTTGGTCCCGCTGTTATTTTTTTTGACATTGAGAACATAACAAAAAATTTGGGACTAAAACAACAATGACAAATGTGATATTGGAACAAAAAGTGCAATTATGATATTATTCTTTTCTCTCAATTGAAATCTCAAAACAAAAACTTAAAACGAATTTCTCTCATTTGTTGTCATTTGATTCATTATTTAATTTTAAAATCATTAATAAGACATTAAATATTAAAGAATTGAGTTCAAAATCGGACAATGAGTACATTTTGATGAAGTTCCATATTATATTACAAGGAAAAATTGCAATATTAGTCTTGTATTTATAGGTATGTTGCAGTATTCACCCTGTAATTTCTGAAGTTGCATTTTTGATCCTATGACAATTTTGTCACTCGATAAAAATAATATTTTTAATCATGTAATTACTAGGGTTGATACTTTTAGTCTTATACTTTTTATTTGTGATAAGTTCAGCCATATTAGTCAAAATAACGATTTTTTTCAAATTTGCACGTGTTTTTATATTTCAATATTTATGAACTAATGCATGTGAAACTCGTATCTTGGATTTTGATCCGGATTCATAACTCTAGAATTATTCTCTCATTAGGCAATCTACATCATAAATGATAAATAAATTCAACTCATAAGTAAAAAAAAAAAGATAGGCTCCGATACTATTTTTTCTTTGATCTTAAGTATATTGAATATTTTGTCTACCAAGGTCATTTTGGGATTAAATGAAATATTGAAATAGCCATGTGGACCAAATATGAACCAATATAAAACTTATAGGACCAGAATTGCATATATCCAAAACTTACGAGACCAAAACTGCGAAAGAAGCAAAACACACAGGACTAAATTCGCATTGTAAAAAATTACAGGACTACTATTACACTACCCCTATAGATGCAGGATTCATTTGCATTTTTCTCTTATTACAATTCTGAACTAATAAAGGGTTTCTTTTTTAATGAAAAAATGATCTTTGTGTTGTTTTAGTATAATGTAATATTTTAATTAATTTACACTGATTTTTTTTTGTATATGCCTGGGTCCTAAAATGTTATTAGAAATGAAGCAAAAGACTATTTTTCGTTATGACTTGTTTTGCAAAGTCTTCATTGTACGTGTGGAAAGTAACATTTTCTTTATTATGACGTTAACTATAGTTTGTAATGCTTATACATTTGTAATATAATTAATAATGTAGTGTAATGCTTCTGGGGCATAACTCAACTGGTAAAGGATTTGGGTGACGTGATGTCTGCTTGCTGGCACCCACAGTATGGTTGTTCGAATCACTCTGGTAACGATTTACAGGATGGAGGAGAACTTCTTGTGTGGTGACTGAGTCTTCGGCAGCCCAAGGACCATGATTAGTTGAGGCATAACCCGCGCTTCACATCCTCCACGATTGCTCTAGGGCAAGAGCAGTGGGGGCTCTCAGGGATGAGGTTCATCCTTTTTTTTTAATAATGTAATGTAATGTTGTCTTTACTTTAACTAGTAACAGAATGCAAATAATGAACAGAATGCAAATAATGAAATAATTATATAAATAAATAAATTAGTTATAATTATAAAATAAGCACTATGAACAAAATATTAATTGGAGTAGAATTCTGTTTGTGGGTTAGAGATTATTTTGGCGTGAAACAATTGTACACAATCTTGTGCGACGAGTCGAGATGACCTACAGTCGTTCATCTTTGTTTTCTTCTCCTCCTCTCTTTCTACATGTGTCATTTCTCCATTATCATCAAATCTGCGTCTTCTAACAATCTTTTCATTTTAATTATATACATTATTGAAGATTATTAAAATATTTGATGAGAAAGATGGTAAACTTATAGCTGATACATGTGTATTTTATTTTATATAAAATTGCGCAATCACCATTCCTCGAAAGTAAAATCCCAATGAAGTATTATAAATTGAACGTTAGACTCTTATATATGGGACTGTATTCGTAAAATAGTTTTATTTATATACTCAATTTAGATTTCATCTTCTGTCACACCCAGTGGCGGAACCAGGATTTGACACCGAGGGCGGCCAATATTTGGAAGATCAAATATTTATTCTATTTAATAATATATTATATTTTTGCATCAAATATAATGCCAATACTCACCATTAAGCATCTCAAAATATGTTTACAATCCTAGTGTATTAAAAGTCAAAAATTCTATCTTGCATACACATTATGGTGTGTTGAAATATGATATTGAAGGATTTTCAAAAAAAAAAAAAGAAAAGAACTTGAAGGCTGTTGCCCACAAATTTTAAAATATAAAGATTTTGGTCCCTTTAGAATTTTTATCAGCAAATTGGGAGCCCAAATGACATGAGGTCCAAAATTAATATAAATATTTTTTTTACAAAACAAATCCCAATATATACATATAAAAAATAAAAAGAAAAATGTTTAGGGGGGTCCGACTCTGGTCACGCCCAAAATTCATTCAATCGTCTAGAGGTAGATAATATAGATTCATCAAGTCCTGCTCCAATATATGTTCGATTCGGTGAAGCGGAGGTTTCCAAAGTACGTTGGGTCACAATCCGAAATACGTCTTATGCTCACGAAGAGCCAAAAACTAAATTCAGAAAGACAGTAATGAAAATAACCATACAGAGTTTAACAGTTGCAATGGAAAAATAAGAACCATAATATAACATCCCTAAGAATTTATTACAATTTTCTCAAGCCACATGTCGGCTACTCCTCCTGCACCTAACTTGTCCTCTAGAAATGGTATAAAATAAAATGGTGGCTGAGAAAAGTCTCAATGAGTGGGTGCGTGTGTGTTAGGGTGGTTTACTTTCCTTTGACGCGATGAAAATATTTATTTGTCAAAGGCCTCCCAACAAGTGGGATTTTCTTTGTCAAAAGATCCCTTCATTTTCTTTAAAATAACACGATGCATCCAAAAAGAAGTTAATGTATTCAAATCAGTGATATTTACCCATGAAGTGATGAAAATCATTTGCGGTGAAATAAGCTTTTATGCGATAATGCACACATGAAATTACGATATGAAATCACTTAGTTATTTGCATGAGAGTTTCAAAAATGTAAATACAATCAAACACTATTCAATTACTAGCACCGTAATGCATTTACTGAAGATAACAATCACTGCACCGAGGTGCTTTCAATAGTTCAACATTCACTTGCACCGAACTGCTATCACTAGTTTAACAATCACTTGCACCGAAGTGCCATCATTGGTTTGAACACATAAACACTAAACGTTGGGTTCACGCTGATTAGACGGCAAAAATCCTCAGCTCTTCTTATTGCTCCACACACACAATTTGGCCAAAGCCCACTTACTACCTTATAATTCGAACGGCTAGACATCTCTTTAGCTCAGGCTTTTTGCCTAGAGAATGTCATAATCATGATTATACCAATTCTACGATCCACTTTACCCATTGGACACTTTGTCCTCCAGTGGTGGGATTAGGACCAGGGAGAGTGAATCCGGCCCGCACTGCCGCTCGATTAAAGATCCAACCTTTCCCCACCTCACTAGGCCTGACACTACCACATAGTCACAAAACACTTAGATCGATGAATTGGCAGCTCCTAAACCACCACTGCAAGTTTTATCTTGTGAAACTTGTTGAGGATCGCATAATCATCAAGAGTGTCCATACACAATACAACAAGCTAAACATGCAAATTATGTTGGAAACCAAGCTCGGAATCGTCCAATTATTCCTTTCAGCAACACATATAATCCTGGGTGGTGACAACATCCTGTTGGGGTAATCAAGGCCAACCACAGCCTAATCCCAATTTTTATCCACACACGCCTCCTGGATTCCAGTCGACTCACTACAAGAAATTAGAGAAAATATGACGATAAAATTCGTCATATAAATGTCATTTTTCGTCACGAAAGTTTTTAGGTGACGAAATTTGAGCGTCATAACGATCGTCACTGTAGCCCCGTGGTAAAAGGTATACATGATGACATTTTTTAGTTAAATCACTAAATATTTAACCTTTGATGACGCTAACGACGGTGTCATCATTTATATCATTTTTGTGACGCCTAACTCGTCACTTCAATTATCAAACTTTTGTCACTCAAATTTTTATTTTGTCATCAAAAGGTAACATTTTAAATGACGAATGCATATTTTGTCATCCAAACATTAGATTTTGGTGACGAAAATGAATATATTGCCAAAGTAATCAAATTTTAGTGACGCCTTCAGTGTCACAATTGCATTAACTAATTCGTCATATATTATATAATTTGTCATAAAAGAGATGTTTTATAGTTATACAATATCGGTCGTCACTTAATGAGTATATATATAATGACAAAACACTGTGTCACAAAAAGTAATATTCAATGACACGACATTTATTGTCACCAAAAGATTCTGAAACGTGATGACATATTTCGTCACGACAAAATTAACATTACATGACAAAGTTGATTAGTGTCACTAATTGCATAAGATTTTGTGATAAACCGGTTCGTCATAAAAGAAGTATATAGTGACAAAATATTTCGTCACTAGATAATAATATATAGTGACACACAAATCATCATAAATAACCCATTTTGGGTGACTAATTTAAAATATATACGGGACGATACAAGTCGTCATAAAAGGACTATTTTTAGTGACCAATTTTATATTGCCACTAAATGGATATGTATGGTGACGTCTAAGTTCGTTGTGAAAAATATTAGTTTCAGTTACAAAATAGATCAGTGTCACCAATTGATTTTTATATGACAACAAAAATAGCCATTAAATGATGCATTGGTGACTATATATCTATATATATCGATGTATTAATTTGTCATATTTTATCATTTACATTGCATAAAAATAAAATAAAATCTCATGATGAGAAAATTCATTATTGGCTTTCCATATTATTAATAATTCGATTCAAAGATACATACATTTGCTTCGATCTAATATTATATTACAAATGCAATTTAAAATTTAAATAAGCATGAATAATAAAAAGAACCAATATGTTTAAGTAGAACATGCTTATTTAATCAATATAAGGAAAATGCTAAAATATCCAACTTTCAAATGGAAATTATAAATCTACTTGAAAAATATTCGAAAACGAAACATTAGGCATATAAACCCAAACAATACTCATATAAATATAAACCATATGTCCCCAGAAATCTTATTTTGTAGCTTAGATATTATTCTTGGCAGCCATAAATGCCATAAGTTTGTCGATAGATGCACCTTGTTGACCAATTGCTCTTTCAAATCACTCACTTGGGCCTTTAGTCCACTTACTGAGTTTTTGAATCTTGTAGTTTTCTTGCGTTTCTGAAGTTCCTTTTGAAGTTGTTGGGTAGTTGAATCAAATGATGTGGTGCGTCTACTTAGAGGCTTTGGGCCATGCTTGACCTTTATATAGCCGGATCCATGGCCAAGCACCCCAAGAACTATTTCTTCAAAGACTTCTTCTCAATTTCTTGCTCTATATATTTTTCTTGTTTTGCTATCATCAACTCCTATTTAAATATATTGATTTAAGAGTACACAATTAATATCATGGTTAATAGCAAAGCTAGATAATGAAAATGAGTCCAGTGACTTACCCAATTTTCCTTTGCCTCCACTGTTGACCAACCATCGTTTTCTTTATAATGTGTACGTTTATAGAACTCAATCCTATCACATTGTTCTCCATTTAGCTCTTTCTGAGCCTAGTCAAAAAAGGAAAAAAACTCACAGTAAAAAAATAAGAAATATTGTCAATTTAAGGTTACTTTCGTATAACTCCTGTTTACCCAAGGTTAATTTTTCTTTTCTTTTCCTTTTCTTGGGGTTCATGAAGGCTAGAGAAATGGAACAAGAGAGCATTGTTCAGAAGTTCTTCCTCTTTTTTTTTTTTTTTTTTTTTTTATAATCACTGATTCATTTTTGTTGTTGGAATTCATTTGTGTAATAAAACTCTATCCTGTTTGTCTTGCATTCTTTCAGCTGATACATGCATACATGAACAATGAACACATACCAAGCTAGTGACATGTGTATGCTCGTCAGATAAGTTGATTGTATATCATTCCAAATTCACTAATATCATCAAGCAGCAAGTTGGTAAAGAAACACATACCTGCAATATCATTTGCTTCAGATGATGGATCTTGATTGTCCTCACTTGATTGAATTTCAGGACTTTGAGTTGATTGAACTTCAGGGTTTGGCATGTGCTCATTCGTTGGATTTGTTGTAGTAGTTCCACCTCTTTGAATGGCACCATTCATTTCAGTTGTAGCCAATACGTCATTTGCACCATCCGAAGCCATATTTGCTTTGTTAAAAAGTTGTTTGATACTTCTACGAGGTGTTGAATTAGATATAACATCCCCGTTAGTTTGACTTACGAAATTTTGTTGAGAATTGTTTGGGATGCTTTTTGATTTCAATTTGCGAGCTCCTGGAGCCATTTTTAATAACTCTACATGAAAACAATTAGAAGTACCATTAATGGAAGATGATTACAATAAATTGTTAGGTAACGTTTAAAAAGCTAATTTGACAAACTCGAACAG
Source organism: Rehmannia glutinosa (assembly GCA_016081115.2). NCBI lineage: Eukaryota > Viridiplantae > Streptophyta > Magnoliopsida > Lamiales > Orobanchaceae > Rehmannia > Rehmannia glutinosa. The sequence continues at coordinate 115,719,207 of CM071926.1, forward strand.
TTTATCTCATCTACCAGCACAAACACACAAAGGCAGAAAACAAATACTACAGTGAAAAAACATAAACGAGGAGTCGGCTAACCTAACAGTACAAAGCCTTTTAATTAGCTATGAACAAACTATTTTGTTTTAAATGGAATAAATTGCATTAATCACTCAAACGATTTTAATTATTTGTCATTACACGATCCAACATTGCCAAAACCAAAAAAGACAAATCACCAGGGGATCTTTTATTAATACTAATTTTTTGTGTAAATACATCTTATTAGATACATGGATGCATTTTTTCCAATTTGTTTTGTCAAAAAAATAACATAATTAAACCAAGTGCAGGTGTTTTCACAGACTCAATGTGGACTGCAGAGAGAGAAATCTTCAAAGAAAGTTTACAAATACATTTTATTTTTTAAATTTCGGCCAACCCGATAACTGAACTGAAACCGACCAAAAAATTTAGGTTTAACCGAACCGAACCGTGTCAAATCGGTCCGGTTTCAGTTTAGTACTTTGGCGAACCAAATTTTTGGTTCGGTTCGGTTCGGTTTTGGCCGATGAACACCCCTAGTCTGTCCATTCATATAGAGCACGAACAAACTATCAAACAATACAAAAACAGAAAACATTTAATTGTATTTCAATCAATTACCAGATAGGAATTACAAAACAACATCCCCTGCATTCCAGCCACAAAAACAACATAAAATGGCAAAATTCAGAATGGTGCAAAGAATCTCAAAGTATTGCACTGATTTAAATATAAATCATAACAGGGCTTACTATTCTCAAATCACATAGAAACATACATTATACACGTAAACAAGTAGCAATATCAGTCATAACCTAAATGTATTTGTGATTTTGGAGAAAAGAGGGGACATTACCATATTGCTACTTGAAAACACCGCAAAATAACCAGAAGAGAAAGGAACTAGAAAGAAACTGGTATTTTGATATACTGTTAACCTAATCTTTAATTTATACATGACCGAGATAAAAAAAAGGGAGATGGAGAGAGTTACGGTAATTTAGAATCCTTGTACTTATCTACCTTAATTAGTTAATAATATACCTTAATTAAATTGAATTAAGCGCCAAAACAAAAAAAAATTGTCCGCCAAATATTGTTTTGTTGTGACCAAATCTTTTTTTCCTTATTTATTTATCTATCCATTTATTATATACAATTGTTCCCATCAAACCAAAAAATCAGAATATAGGATTAATATTTTTTTCGAACCGAAATATAGGATTAACATTAATTAGATCTAAAACTAAATTTTTATTTTATCAAATTGTTATGGAAATTAAAAAAGGAATTAAACTAAACACACCTTTGTTCTTCAAGAGCGGTATTCTTGAACAAAACATATCTCATAGTCGAGAATGGCGTGGTGTAAAACCTGTGGATTTGGATTCCGAGAAGAGAAGGTAAGTAGGCGGTGTGTGCTTGGTGGAATCTTCAGTAATTTGGTTGTTTTTCGGTGATGGGAATGGAGGTGGCTTCGATTTTGTTGGGACATTGATAATTTTAGTTTCATTTTCTGATTTCTCTTTCGAGTCACTTGATTGTCAATTTTTCAAGCTTTTTCAAGAGGAATAGAAGGTTAGGGATGACGAGAAGGTTAGGGATGACAGTTAATTTTGGACCAAAATTGATAGAGAATGTTAGGGATTAGGATGACGGATGGTTCTTGAACTGAAGCATTTGTTAATATTGTTTAATAGATAATTTACTTTAAAAATGCTTATTTGGAAAATAATTTCATATACAATTAGTATATGTATAATATAGTTAATTTTAAAACTTACCATAAATCAAAATAAGTATTTAATATTCAATATTATATTTATAAATATTGAATAATCTTTACATTACTTTGAAGAATATAAAATTTATCAAAATATAGTACTATTCTATTATAAGGAGTATCTAAGGGTGCTTCGAAATATTGTGTCTACCTAGGGCTGCAAATGAACCAAGCCGCTCGTGAGCTATTCGAAGCTCGATTCGGTAAAAACTCGTTCGAGTTCGTTTTATGAGGCTCATTAAAATAAACGAACCAAACTTAAACTTAGAGATATTCGGTTCGTTAGATCATGAACATGCTCGTTAGTAAGCTCGTGAATAGGCTCGATACTAAGCTCGTATAAATTAAACTGATAATTTGATTTTAATTTTAATTTTTCATATTTTTACTTAAGATAATATAAAAATATTTCAATAAACTTATTTTTTGAATAAAATTATAAGTTTTAATAAATATATTATGAATTTTAAATATAAGTATTTTTTTTATAATAAATTGAAGAATAATTTAATTTATAATTAATATTAATTAAGCTCGTTTAGGCTCGATTAAGCTCGAAAAAGTTCGTGAGCCATCAATATGTTCGATAAATTCAGGCTCGAGTTCGACTCGATAATAAACGAGCCAAACTCAAACACTCAAAAGTTCGGCTCGGTTCAGTTTGATTGCAGCCTTATGTCTACCCTATACTGGAAATCACGGCCGTTCCTATGTTTTAGAAGGTCTCGTGTGAGAAAAAAATGGGCCATCTATATTTGAGCTTATTTGAGCTCCGTTCATTAACATAACAAACCAAGCTTGAACATATTTCTATTTGATAAGAATATAAAGCTCGACTTGACTCGATTTTGTTGGGACATTTTGCTAATTTGATCTTCACTTTCTAACTTAAACACGGATCTGACTTGTTTAATTATACATGCCAGAACCTTAAACCCGCATTATTTCACAGGTAACACAGACCCGATCCGTTTATGTATAATAAAATTATTTTTATTTGCATTTAATAATTTCAACTAAATAAATTTATTTTTAAAAATAATAATTACTACAAGTCTACAACACACTATTCAATTAATAAAATACATCACAGTTCCTAACATTAAAAAAAATTAACATATACATAAATAACATCACACACTTATAATATTTTGAGGATAAATAACCCATGAAATTTGGACACATACCAATTAATTTCGTGTTATGTTCGTATTGGATTTACATGTCGGGTCCGAAATTGACACCGTAATTCTATTATACGGATAATTATAATATGTCTACTAAATATTTTACTTCAAAATACGGAGTATTTAAGCGCGCTTCGAAATATAGTGTCTACCCTATACTGATAAACAACCAAGCTACTCGATACTCAATTCGAGACTGATCGTTAAAAGCTCGTTTGAGGTCCGTTCGTTAACATAACGAACCAAGTTTGAACATATTTTTCTATTTGATAAGATATAAAGCTCGGCTCGAGCTTGACTCGATTAATTAAAAAATATATCTGTAAAAATATCAAGCTACTCGAGCTCGTTTCGTTCAGCTCAATTAAAGCTCGTTTGAGTTTGATTCGATTAATAATCAAACCAAACTCAAATACGATTTTAAAAGTTCGATTATAATCCAAACAAGCTTGAAAAATATTAATATAAAACACAATATATTAATTTTTATATTTTCTAAATATAGAATAAATAGTATAATTTACATTAAATACAAATCATATTAAAACAAGCCATATTAACATTTTCGAACATTAAAATTTGAACACAAACGTGTTATGAGAAAGAGCACACAAAAAAGAAAAGCCAAAAAAGAAGCTTTTCGTACTGCAAAAGTTTGAACACCAGACATGTAAGGAGAAAACACACCCAATCCACTACCACTAGGCTAGTCAACGTTTTTTCTATGAGCTAGCGTTAACCTAATTTTATTAAACCATTAGTGTAATTAATGAGCTATTTGTCTCTCCAGAATGAAAAATCTCCTTCACAAATTGATGTGTTTGCTGCTAATCAATACGTCTCTGTCTCTCTCTCCAGCCATCACAAACCACTTCAACAGGTTCCTGAAATTATCACCTCGGTGTCCACCAGCGGCAAATTCTACTTGGATGCCAATCACTGTCCATTTGCTTACCAAGTTTTCTTGAAGGTAAATCCGATTTTGATTTGGTTAATCACTAAAATATGTGGTATTGTCGTTTATGTCCTATGAGTTCAATTTTAATGTCTCACTACTTCAATTTCAATATCCCATGATTCAATTTATTTTTTGTTGAATTATATAGAAGATACAACTTGATTGCACACCAAGTGTTTGTGATAATGTTCAACCCAAGTTCAATGAATTGCTTGGTATGGTTGATTGGCCCTTTTTTGTAGTTCCCTTGCTTGACTGCTTTCTATGCTTTCTGATGTTCATCTGCTTTGTGTCATTAGGTTTCATTTGAGAAGAAGAAAGAAGAATTGTTTGAGATGGTATGTATCACTATCTTGTGTTTGCTATGTCTGAAATTGTCCTCTGCACCCTTTGACGTGTTATGTTTGTTAAGATAAGTGTTCCTGCATTGAAATGGAATTTTATCCCTACTACAAGAAAGTAAAACATATCCTCGTCCATATTGTACAGCATGAGATCATCTCAAGAATCTAGTGTGAAGAAGTAGACTAAGAAAGCTCTAGTCAAAAATCAATATAATTCTCAAATAGTCTCTTAGATAAAATGGTCTCATGATGACAAATATACTTAATTATTTTCGTGATGCCATTTTGTATGCCTACATCTTGAAAGGTGTTGTCGATTTATGCGGTATGCGAGAACGACATCTAAAACCAGGTATATTTATACACACATTAGGCAAGTAAAACCGGATTAAATACAATTCAGGGTCAAATACTTACTCATCCTTACGATCTTGGATGGAATCAACATCCGAAGCTAGAGCTTCTCTCTCTAGTTAATGGGGTCCTCACGATATAACATATTGTATCCTTCATGCTTCAGAGCGCATATACCTCTGCAGGAGTCTTAACATCGGTGAAGTTCACCGTAGATACAAGTGGAAGGTGATTTAGCATTCTTGATGTGCTTTTTGACGAATTACTATTTTGGGTGATCTGATTTTGAATCAGATTGATTTAGGATTTATAACTTTTTGAAAATGAAATCTTTGGTTTGTAGTTGTTATTTTGGTTATGTAGAGCTGATAATGCTTGATATTCAAGTGACATTGTCTGCACTATTTGATAAGGCCCACTTTTGAATTAAACTCCCGCCTTATCCAGCATGTTCAAGCAATATGTCAAAAAACATTTATTTGCTTTTCAACCAGAAGGCCAAATTATGCTAATTTTGAATCCATTATGGTTTAACTGTTGACTCTGTCTCATGCTTAAGTACTATACATATTTTTATTAAAATATTCACATTAACACTTGGTTATTGACTAATTACATTTTTTATTCCTTAAATGGTCTGGAAGTTCTCTGAATTTTTATTAAGAACCTTGTATTTTACTTTAATATTAATTGTTCTCCCATCAATTGGATTTACAAGCTTAGGTCCTGGAACAACTGTTCCTGTTGGTTCCGCATATTTTCATTTGTGTCCCGACCACGTTGTTTGTGTTGTTGTTCCTAAAGCTGTTGAACTCACAAAGACAGCAGGTGATACTTTTGCAGCCTATTGAATTTCAAAATAAATAAGGATTGTTGTTATTATAAATTTTCTTCTTCAAGTGCATGAATCCACAAGAAAAGATATTTTATAATTTCCATGTTTTCATTTTATAATATTTATAATATAGAAGTTGTGTTTGTTTTAGCCTGCATTTTGAATACTTAATTCATCATAATCCACAAATCAATTTGAGGGAGCTACTTAGAACTTGTAGAAAGTTTTAAAAAAACATAAGCTACTTAGCTGTATAGCTAAAATACCCCTAAGGTTTTGGTTAACTACAAATAAAACCAAAAGGTTTTTGAAAATATATTATAAAAACAACTCTCGAGGTTTGATTCTGGATTACATTGTACCTTCTTCATAAGAACATATATTCAATAACCCCTTCTACATTTGTAAAAATATTACAATTACCCCCTTACATTTAACACAGAATCGAACCTTAAGCGTTTCTTTTGTAATTTCAAATATTTCTGGGTCTTTTTGGAACTAACCCAAATAGGGATGACAATGGGACAGGTCTGGTCTTAATGTGTGGACCTGTTTGCACATGATACATGGTCTTAAGAGTAAGTTTCCTTGATTACTTAGCACTTTACTGTTTAATCACATTTTTTCCAGTACAATGCCAATTACTATCCATAATATTAATCCATGTTTTGTCCTTGTTGCTCTTGTTTCTGCTTCATGAAGCCTTATGAAAAAGAAGCCAATGGAGAATTAAAATTGAATCTGCAGCTTTGTCAAATTAGGCATGGGCAAATGAACCAACAATAAGCAAAATTATCTTCAGTTGTTTTCCCTTGTTATATCTCGATTTTCTTGAATTACTAAATGTTCTCATTTAGCAATAATCAGAGGACCTTGTTGATCTAAGGTTTGCGTTTGTGGGATCAGTCTGTGTCAAATTATTGTTCTTGAAATTGCAATTTCATGGTTAATTATATGCTTGATTTCTATGTGAAGATCTATGCTAGATTTGAAAAATATCTTGTTCCTATGCTAGATTATTTACAAGCTCAGGAGTAATATTAATCACCATGCTCATGAAATCTGTAAGGACTAAAAGCTTACCTCAGGGTAACAATTTTGACGAGCAGTTGTTTGATTGCATGTATTTACAATAATTATCTCATGCCCTATCAAGTGTGTGTGTGTGTGTTATATGGGATCAGTGTTAATCTTTTTTAGATTTTCTTGTAGGTTGATTTATGAAGAAAAATCTAAACTACCAAGTGGCGTGATGCTATTTTGAAGCAACCAAGTAATCTTGTATTGATAACCTAGTGTGTTGTATTGAAAGGATCTTATATATTGTATTATAGAACATGATGATCCGCTTTGTTATTAAATGCTCGACTTAATATTGCAATTGAATATATTGTTGATATATGATATTTAGTGGTTCTGTCGTATTGATGATACATGGTATTTTGATTTAATTATTGTTGTATTGTTGTTGTTACGCTGGGACGATGTATTATTTTATAATTGTATATATAGGTGTTGGATTGTAGGGCGCATATTGTAAATTTGAAAAGAAAAAAAAATAAGTTTTACATCAATTGTCGTAGCAACCGATGTAAATCTTTAAAAAATACGTTTTATAATTATAATTTTTCTAGAAATATCAATGGGGCTTTTGAAATGTGTTTTACTTATGAAGGGGGAAAATGTAAGATGAAATCAAACCTGAAGACGATTTTTGTGATTTAAAAACCTCTAGGTTTTTAAGTAATTAGCTCTAACTTGAGTGTGTTTTTTTCAATTAGCTAGAACCTCAGGGTATTTTTTTGTAACTATCCCATATTATTATTAATAATATTTTTAAATTTGAAATCTGCCTCCACGTGATTAAGGAGGTAAGTATTTTCTGTTTCAAAGATGTGTGTTTGTTTATAATCAATTATACACTTTCTACTATCTTTTCCTACCATTCACTTTTTAAAAATCTGCTTCTCTTTCATCACAAGAAGAGAAAGAAAAGAGTTATTCCTATTTTTTTGTGTATTATGGTGAGAGTTTTGTTTTTAATAAATTATGACAGTTCGGGGAATATATATTTATAGTAGCTAGCCATGTAGGTTTTCAGTTTCTATTACGCAAAATATTATTACTTATCTTTTGCAAAAAAAAAAAATGGACAACATATTTTGCCCCAAAATAAATTGGCAAGAAATTTATATTCATCGCCACTAAATATGACGTTCGTTGACAAAATAATGGTGTCATTATTTTTTTTAATTATTAATGACAAAAACTGATGATGTAATGAAAGGAAATATTTTGGGACACTAAATGTCATCACCATGTTCAATTTGTTATTGAATGATTCTCCTCCTCAATTTTGGTGCGAAATTCTACCTTAGTCAATTACAATGACAAATTTTATTTAACCGTCATGAAATATGAACATTGGTGACGACATATAAGTTCAATAGTGACAAAACTAAATAGTATCATAAAAGTATACTTGTCATTGACAAAAGAAATTCGTCACTATTAATTATCAAATTATGACAAATTGTTGACAGAATAGTTTGTCACAAAATAAAATGGTGACAAATTCATATTCATCGTCACTAAATATAGATTTTGTTGTGAAATAATGGTGTCACTATTTGTTTGAACTAATTAATGACAATATATTATGTTGTCACGAAAGAAAATATTTCGTGACACCAAATGTCGTCACCAATTATAATCAATTTGTCACGAAAAATTTTCCCGCCAAATTTTGGTGCGAAATTTTACGGTCTAGAAATAACTGTGACGGATTTTAGTTAACCGTCATGAAATATGAACAATAGTGACGACATATAAGATCAATAGTGACGAAAATAAATGGTATCATAAAAGATTACTTTTCATTGACAAAAATAAATTTCGTCATTGTTAATTAACCAATTATGACAATAATTTATGCGTCGTGAAAAAATTCGTCATAAAATGTGTGATTTCCTGTAGTGACTCAAGGAAAGTCTAACTTGGAAGAGCTCATGATAAAGTTTGTGCAATCAACAGATGCCCGATTCCACGTAGTCGAAACATCCAAAAGAAATCAAGAGGCATTTAGCCATAACTTGGAGAATCAGATAAGTCAAATTGCAAAGCTCATTGCAGAAAGACCACAAGGGAGTTTGCCAAGTAACGCAAAACCAAATATGCGAGAATATTGAAGGTAGTCACAATTAGTTTTCCACATGAGCACGAGAAGGGAAACACTCACATGCACAAATTCATGGAGGAAGACAAACCCAAGAAAACCCCCAGAAAAAAGGTGGCTGAACAATACAAGCCCAAGATCTCTTACCCAAGCCAAACCAAAGAAGATAGAAAGGAAGACCAATTCGGTAAGTACCTCAAGTTATTTAAACAATCGCATATTAACATTCCATTTGTTGAAGCTATTTCACAAAAGCCAAAGTATGCAAAAAGTTTAAAGGAACCCATCTCCAATAATAATAAACTAGAGGAATTACCACCTGTGCAAGTGAATGAGTAATATCCAACCATTTTGCAAAATAAACTGCCACAAAAGCTTAATGACCCATAGAGTTTTATTATTCCTTGCACAATTGATGCTTTCTCTATTTATAGAGCACTAGTTGATTTAGGAGAAATAAAATTCACTGAGATGTGTGTTTAATTATCCGATAGATCTATAAAACATCCTAGAGGCATCCTTGAAGATGTTCTAGTTAAGATTGCTAAATTCATATTCCCAGTTGATTTTGTTATTCTTGATATGCATAATGATATAGAGGTTCCCTTGATTCTTCGACGTCCTTTTTTGGCTATGGCAAAATCAATCATCGATATGGATGATGGAAAATTAACTTTGAGAGTGGGGGATGAACAAGTTATCTTTAAAATTCATGTTGCAATTAATAAAGATAGTACTTGCTCTTTTGTTGACTCAATTTCTTTGTGTAATGTGAAAACTAATAATCTCTTGGAGAAAGTGTTGTTCAAGGTATAAGTAGGAAGCTTATACCCAAAAAGAGGACTCGAAAGGTCAAAAAGCACATTCTGAAGCTTGAAGTTGGAGGTAGTTTGACTAAATGCAAAAGGGATTACCATAAGCTCGAGGCTCCGCCTGACTTATCTCTACATTCAGAGGAAATAGTCCAGTTATAGGACTCTAAAGAAGTGCTACCCAAGAGGCAACCCGATGTTTCATGTGCATTTCTTTTTATTATTTTCTTTCAAAATATTCATAAGTTCTTAGAGCCATATTCAAATCAGATTTTTTTTTGGGTCATTTCTTTATTAAAAAAATATCTCCGAACATCTTTCTTTGTTTATTTGTCTTATTTGAGAAGAGTTGAGATTTCATGGTGTTCGAGTTGTGTGTTGCTTATCCTTGATTAGGTATGACAATGTTAATAAAGGTCCCATACTAAACAACCCAATGGTCGCTCAACACCGATTTCACTCTTGTAGTAAGGTCGCATTTTTCCTTTTCCACATATTTTCTTTCCTTCTAGTTTATTTGCTTTTTGTATGTTTTGTGTGTGTATGTTCATCTTTTTGTTTTACATTGAGGACAATGTGAACCTTTAGGTTAGAGGTGGATGTAATTAAATTCCTAGCATGCTTGTGTTTTTTTTTTCTTTTTGAGTCTTTCGATAAGAGATATGATTTTTTTTTTCCAAATTGAGTGTTTGCTAGTAAATAACTTGACCTAATTACACCTAAATTAGCTTTTTAATTTGTGTTTTCAACGCGAAGTAACTGATTGTCTTGGAGAGATTGAAGTGGATGTGGAGTGAATTTTGACGAGATTTCTAACACCATAATACTTGAATTGCTAAGGTGTATACGACAAATACGTAGCGTTATGAACGTCTAAGAACTCTTGATTTAGTGGTGGTTAGCTAGTTGTTAAACCAAACTAATGGATGACAAAAAAATTGCATAAAAAGAAAATAAAAAAAAGAAAAAAATATACTAATCGAGGTTATGCTCATCTATTTATTGTTGCTTAGTAACTAGGAGCATCCATGAGCCCCATGTTTGTCTTTTACGTAAAACGACGATACAAATATGAGTATGCGAAACCACCCTAGGAGTGTTTGAACTGAAATTCAAAATATAAATCTAGTGGAAGCATGCCTCGAACATCCTTAAAAAAAAAAAAAAAGGGGAGAATGTATATTCCTTGAATTCTCATTCCAATAAAGTTCAAGAAGCTTTGTTATATGACTAGTAGGCTAACTATAAAGATCTATTGAGTTCTTGTATTTTCATGGCGTTTTGAATTGAAGTTGTTCATAACTATCAGTATTTGTGGAGTGATGATTTCAAGTATGAATAATGCCTGTTGATATTACGACCTTACTTGACAATCAATCGTTTTGCAAAATTATATTTTTACTGAATAGCTAATTCGGGTTAAGAGGGCTAAGAAGTTGACTGCCTATGTTCAATGTGTTAAAAAAAATCTCTATTGTTTGTTTCATTTATTGAATTTCTCCTTATGGTCTTATGTTTTGCTTGAGGACAAGCAAAGTTTTAACTTGGAGGTTGTTTGATTAGTGGCATTTTATGCATGTTTTACTTGTTTATTGAGTATGATTTAGGTTCTTTGTTATTAGTTTCGTAGGTTTTTGATTACACATGGTCCATATTACTGTGAGGTGATTTTATTGGTGTATATTGATTATTTTGAGCTATTTTTGGTGAATTTCAGACTATGGATTCATGTCAAAACATACCCCGGGGTTTACGGATACAAAAAAGCTCAAAATCCCAAGCTAAACGCGTCACCTCGGGGCCTTTTAGTCCCAACACGACCAAGGTGTGTTGGGGAACACGGTCGTGTTCCAACTGGATTGAAAACGGAAAAACATCACACCAAACAGTGCCCAACATGGCCTGACCGTGTTGTTGAGCACGTCCTTGTTGTCTGGGGTGACTTAGAGAACAAACAACACGGTTTGGCCGTGCTATGCAACATGGGCGTGTCCAGATCACTTCCAGCATCAATTTTTAGCAGAATTTGTGGAAAACTCACCAACCAAGATTTTTGACCACTTTTTTGCACCTTTAACACCCCATTTTGTTGCACAAACACCACACATTCCCAACATAATTGCATAAAAATAAATATCCAATAACCTAACTCATAAGTGGAGCATGAAACTACCAAAAGAATACATTATTGATGAATACTTTTAGCAAAATAATGTCAATAAAAACCCAAGGACGGGGTTGAGGAGAGGACATTGAGGATTCATTATTAATCCATCATCATATGAATCAATCCATTCATTCATAAAAATCGAGTTTTAAGAGAGCAACTTGCATATTGTGAGAAGAGAGGGAAAGTAAAATTTGGATAAAGGAGATTGCAGAAGAAGACTTGGATCAACATAATTGGAGTCAATCAAGAAAGAAGTCCATTTGAGATTTTGAGAAAATATAAGTACACCATGTCTACAACATTTAAATCTTCTTGTATAACTTATTCTTTTGTCAAAATAATGTGTAACTAAACTCTTAGTGTTTGAATGTAATGAACTCTAGAATGTATTTGTGATTAAGGCATGTATGTTTTTAATATAATCTTCATTTTTTTGTGATCACTTATATTATGATTTGTTCATTCGAGTTAATATTTCCTTTATATTAATTTGAATTTTATTCCTCATCTGGTAATCGAGAGATTTATGGTGAGAAAGAACCAATCTAAGTGAAAGGAGTTGCATTCAATCCTAGATATATGATGACATAAATCTTCCAGATTAGGGTCAAACCTAATATGAGAATTCATAAATCAATATAATGCAATCTTGAGGGTTTTAACTAGAAAGAGATTCGGTTAATCAACTTGAGATTAGGTGTTTTTCACTTTGAAAGAGGGTTTAACTTAACTTAGGAATTTCTATGGTCCATGAAGCATGAGATTATGTTAAGGGATTGTAATTGCATAAGGGTTTAAGGTTATATTCTATCACAAAAACATTCTAGAGGGATTTATATTCGAACACATTTTTATCTATTGATCTCTTATTCTACACTGTCCTTTATTTTATCACTTGTAATTTGTTGATTAATTAGATTCCTTTGTTTTTCTTATTTTTACAAACAAACCTCTAAAAAATTGATAGATTAGATAACAAAAAGACGGTAATTACTAGTGCTGATAATCCTCGTGGGAATGACACTCATTACTCGATAAAGTATACTATAAAATGATAGATGCACTTGCCTAAGGTTTTTAGAGTAGCTTTTGAGCCATAAAGTTTTTGGCACCGCTGCCGGAGATTGTGATAATAGGAAAACTTTATTTTTTTTAATCTAGTCATTTGTGTTTTACTTTTCTCATTATTGGTTTTCCTCTTATCTATATTTTGTGAGCCTTGTGTAACACTTCTTCATCTTTTATTTACCGTAGTGTATGCCTACTCGTCGTCATGGGGGGAATGGCAAAGCCAACGGTATTGACGCAAATACGAAGGGAAGTATTAACACGGGGCACGAAGAAGACATAGACAAAAGCAATAATAAAGATTTTGTTATTATGGCGGAAGAACCACAAATAACGATGTATGACTACACCAAGCCATCAATGGATGAAGATCCCAACAATCACATTGCAAATTTTCTTGAGATTTGCGATACTTTTAGGGTTTCCAACGATGTTATTCGCGTACGCCTGTTCCCATTTTTTCTTCGGGGATGGGCACAACAATGGCTAAATACTTTACCCTAGGGGACTATAACAACATGGAACACTACGGCAGAAAATTCCTCTTAAAGTATTTTCCACCGACGAAAATCGCCAGATTGAGGAATGAGATCTATTCCTTTATACAAGCTAATGACGAAACTTTGTACGACACTTAGGAGAGATTCAATGAATTGTTGCAAAAATGCCCACATCATGGCTTACATGTTTGGATGCAAGTCCAAACTTTCTATAACGAGTTGTTTCCTCAACAAGGCAGATGATCGATGTAGCAACCACATGAACTCTGAACAATAAAACACCAGAAGCTGCTCAATAGCTGATCAAAGAAATGACCATGGATGGATACCAATTGCCATCCATACATGGCAAAACATACATGTCAGTGGGAGTTTATAATCCAGATGCAATGGTTACACTAGCCGCGCAGGTCGAAAGTTTGACCAAAAGATCGATGACTTGGCAGCTCCTAAACTACCACTGCAAGTTTTATCTTGTGAAACTTGTGGATGATCCCATAATCATCAAGAGTGTCCACACACAATACCACAGGTTGAACATGCCAATTATGTTGGGAACCAAGCTTGAAATACTCCAATTAATCCTTTCAGCAACACATATAATCCTTGGTGGCGATAACATCCTAATTTCAGTTAGGGTAATCTAGGCCAACCATGGCCTAATCCCAATCTTAATACACATTCGCCTCCCGGGTTCCAGCCGACTCAAGGAAAGTCTAACTTAGAAGAACTCATGGAGAACTTTGTGCAATCAGCAAATGACCGATTCCAAACAGTCGAAACATCTTTAAGAAATCAAGAGGCATATACTCATAACTTGAAGAATCAGATATGTCAAATTGCAAAGCTCATTGCAGAAAGACCACAAGGGAGTTTGCCAAGTAATACATAACCAAATCTGCGAGAATATTGAAGGCAGTCACCATTAGTTTTCTACATGAACGCAAAAAGGGAAACACTCACATGCAAAAATACAAGGAGGATGACAAACCCAAGGAAAAGCTCAGAAAAAAAGTGGTTGAAGAACACAAGCCCAAGATCACTTACCAAGCCAAACCGAAGAAGATAAAAAGGAAGACCAATTCGGTAAGTACCTCAAGTTATTTAAATAATCGTATATTAACATTCTATTTGTTGAAGATATTTCACAAAAACCAAAGTATGCAGAAAGTTTAAAGAAACCCATCTCCAATAATAATAATCTAGATAAATTACCACACGTGGAAATGAATGAGGAATATCCAAGCATTTTGCAAAATAAACTGCCACAAGAGCTTAATGACCTAGAGAATCTTATTATTCTGTGCACAATGATGGTTTCTCTATTGATAGGGCACAAGCTAGTTTACGAACTAGTATTAATTTGATGTCTTATGAAACATTTAAGCATATGAGACTAGGAGAACTAAAATCCACTAAGATGTGTGTTCAACTAGCCGATAGATCTATCAAACATCCTAGAGGTATCTTTGAAGATGTGCTAGTTAAGATTGATAAATTCATCTTTCTAGTTGATTTTGTTATTCTTGATATGCATGATGATATACAGGTTCCCTTGATTCTTGGACGTCCCTTTTTGGCTACTGCAAAAATCAATCATCAATATGGATGATGGAAAATTAACTTTGAGAGTGGGGGATGAACAAGTTATCTTTAAAATTCGCGTAGTTATTAATGAACATAGTACTTGTTCTTTTGTTGACTCAATATCTTTGTGTAATGTGAAAACTAACAATCTCTTGGAGAAAAGTGTTATTCAAGGTACATGTAGGAAGCTTATGCCCAAAAAGGGGACTCGAAAGGTCAAAGAGCACATTTGAAGCTTGAAGTTGGAGGTAGGTTTACTAAATGCAAAAGGGATTACCATAAGCTCGAGGCTCCGCTTGACTAATCTCCACATTTAGTGGAAATAGTCTAGCTATACTACTCTATGGAAGCGCTACCCGAGAGGCAACTCCATGTTTCATCTGTATTTCTTTTTATTATTTTCTTTCAAAATATTCATAAGTTCTTAGAGTCACATTCAAATCAGATTTTTTTCGGGTCAATTCTTTATTTAAAAAATATCTTCGAACGTCTTTATTTTTTATTTATCTTAATTGAGAATATTTGAGATTTCACGGTGTTCGAGTTATGTGTCGCTTATCCTTGATTAGTTATGACAATGTTAATAAAGGTCCCATACTAAACAACCCAATGGTCGCTCAACACTGATTTCACTCTTGTAGTAAGGTCGTATTTTTCCTTTTCCACATCTTTTCTTTCCTTCTAATTTATTTGCTTTTTGTGTGTTTTGTGTGTATATGTTCATATTTTTCTTTCACATTGAGGATAATGTGAACCTTTAGGTTGAGGTGGATGCAATTACATTCCTAGAATGCTTGTGTTTTTTTTAGTCTTTCGATAAGAGATATGATTTTGTTTTACCAAATTGAGTGTTTGCTAGTCAATAATTTGGCCCAGTTATACCTAAAGTAACTTTTTTAATTTGTGTTTTCAACACGAAGCAATTGATTATCTTGGATAGATTGACGTGGATGTGGACTGAATCTTGACGAGATTTCTAACACCGTAATACTAGATTCGCTAAGGTGTATATGACATTACTTAGCGCTATCAATGTTTGAGAACTCTTAGTTTAGTGGTGGTTAGCTAGTTTTTAAAACCAAGCTAATGGAAGAAAAAAAAGAATTGCATAAAAAGAAAAATAAAAAAAAAGAAAAAATAATGGATCAGTCGAGGTTATACTCCTCTATTTGATGTTGCTTAGTGACTATAAATATTCATGAGCCCCAATATGTTTGTCTTTAAAGCGACATGAATATGAGTATGGGAAACCACCCTAGGAGTATTTGAAAAATTCAAAATATAAATCTCAGGAAGCATGCCTTGAACGTCCTAAAATAAAAAAAAAAAAAGAGGGAGGGGAGAATGTATATTCCTTGAATTCTCATTCGAATAAAATTCAAGAAGCTTGGTTATATGACTAGTAGGCTAGCTACAAAAATCTATTGAGTTCTTGTATTTTCATGGCGTTCTTGAATTGAAGTTGTTTATAACTATCAGTATTATGGAGTGATGATTTCATGTCTGATTAGTTTCTACTGATATTACGGCCTTACTTGACAATTGATCATTTTGCAAAATGATATTTTTACTGAATAGCTAATTCGGGTTAAAAGGGCTAAGAATTTGAGTGTTTATGTTCAATGTGTTAAAAAAAATCTCACTTGTAAGTTTCATTTATTGAATTTCTCCTTATGGCCTTATGTTTTGCTTGAGGACAAGCAAAGTTCTAAGTTAGAGGTTGTTTGCTAAGTGTCTTTTTATGCATGTTTTACTTGTTTGTTTAAGTATGATTTAGGTTATTTTGTTGTTAGTTTCGTAGGTTTTTGATTACACATGGTTCATATTACTGTGATTTGATTTTATTGGTGTAGATTGATAATTTGGAGATATTTTTGATGAATTTTGGACCATGAATTCATGTCAAAACATACCCTGGGGTTTATGGATGCAAAAACGTTTGAAATACCAAGCTAAATGCATCATTTTCAGGCCATTTAGACCCAACATGACCAGGGTGTGTCAGAGAACACGACCGTGTTCCAACTAGATCAAACAAGGAAAAACAATGCACCAAATGGTGCCCAACACGGCTAACCATGTTGTTGAGCACGACCGTGTTGGCTGGGGTGACTGAGAGAACAAACCTGCACGGTCTGGCCGTGCTATGCAACATGGGCATGTTCGAATCACTTTCCAGCATCAATTTACAGCAAAATTTATGGAAAACTCACCAACCAAGCTTTTTGAACACTTTTATGCACCTTTAACACCCCATTTTGTTTCCAAAACACCTCATCATCCCAACATAATTGCATAAAAACAAGTATCTAACAACCCAACTCATAAGTGGAGCATTAAACTACCAAAATATGACATTATTTATGAGTACTTTTAGGAAAATAATGTCAATAAAAGCCCAAGGATGGGGTTAAGGAGAGGACGTTTAGGTTTCATTATTGATCTATTATCATATTAATCAATTCATTCATTCATGAAAATTGAGTTTTAAGAGAGCAACTTACATATTGTGAGAAAAGAGGGAAAATAAAATTGGGATTAAGAACTTGGAGAAAAAGGCTTGGAACAACATCATTGGAGTCAATCAAGAAAGAAGTCCATTTGAGATTTTGAGAAAAGATAACTACACCATATCTACAACATTTAAATCTTCTCGTGTAGCTTATTCTTTTGTCAATATCATGTGTAACTAAACTCTTAGTGTTTGAATATAATGAACTCTAGAATGGATTTGTGATTAAGGCTTGTATTTTTTAATATAATCTTCATTTTTTTTATGTGATTTACTTATTTTGTTTTTTTTTGACAAAGTGATTTACTTATTTTGTGCTTTGTTCATTCGAGCTAATATTTCTGGTATATTAATTTGAATTTTATTCCTCATGGGCTAATCGAGAGATTTATGGTGAAAAAGAACCGATCTAAGTGAACGGAGTTGCATGCAATCCTAGATATAAGACGACATAAATCTTTCGGATTAGGGTCAAACCTAATATGGGAATTCATAAATCGTTATAATCCAATCTTGGAGGTTTTAACTAGAAAGAGATTCAATTGATCAACTTGAGATTAGGAGTTTTTCACCTTGAAAGAAGGTTTAACTTAACTTAGGAATCTCTACGGTCCATGACGCATGAGATTATGTTAAGGGATGGTAATAGCTTAATGGTTTAAGGTTGTATTCTATCACAAAAATATTCTAGAGAGATTTACTGTTAAATAAATATTTTTATCGTAAATTTGATTATTTTATTTAACTGAGTTTTTCACCAAAAGAAATGTCCCTAAATGTTGTCCAAATACTCCAAATCGATTTAAATTATTTTTACTAATTTTTCAGAGTATTTTTTGAACTTTATTATTGACAAAAATTGGACAACACTTATATTTTGTAGTCAATTGGTCGCCCTAGAGGGAAACCCATGCCTGATGTTTGATTTCTGAAATAGAAATGAGATAGACAAAAAACCGAGGAGGTTGACCTTCAACCAAGTGATCGATCGGTGCCTGGGAAACATATTTTAGCAGCAGACTTCTCTGTCTCATATTTTTGAGGTGTTAGACCGGTCCAACTAGGGTCCGACCGGTCAAACCCTTGGTCGACCGATCCAACCCTTATTGGACCGGTCCAAGCATGTATTTTTTACTACAATTTGAAATTTTTCATTAGAGGTCAACCGGTCAACCTAAGGTTTCAGCAAACTATCCGTTCCGCAACAAACAACTTTTCATGATTTTAAGGGATTGATTGATAACAACTATAACCTCCATTTGTTTTGCATTTTTTTCAGATTTCAATCTCCAAGGAGGAGCCTCTGTCTGAAAATCAAATCCAAGACCTCTCCTATAAATATATGAAGGATTGAAGCAACAAGAGACAACAACACAAGCAATACATACACAAGCAAACTTCTTGTTCTTCACTTTCATATTCTTGTTGTGTTTAGCCTAAAATTTTCACTTTCACATCTTGAGTACTAGGCTTGATTCTTGATTACACTTGCACTTCAAAGTTGAAAACTACATTTGAGTTTTAATTTTCAATTGTTATCAATCATCCAAAACAAGACATCCTTGTTAGTGTTCTTGTGGTAAGAGCACACTTGGGTGATTTTAGGTGTTGAAGAGTGTGATACTTTTTCATTGGTGTAAGAAGATTGTGGTAATCTTCATAGATGGTGTTGTAAGAAGAGTGAGGTGTTCTTCAAGGTAAACGTTGTAATAGTTTGGTATCTATTAATAAATTTTTCTTTTTGTGAAATCCATTCTGGACATTCTGGGGTGGTAGAGGATTAGGCCATAGGTGAATTGAATCTCTATAAATCATCGAGTGTTATTTAATTTCCCAAACTTTCATTTGTGTAATCATTTTTACATTCGAAAAAGAGGGTGAAAATCAGAAAATCAGCATAATCTATTCACCCCCTCTAGATTATCGTAGCCACTTGGACTAACAAGTGGTATCAGAGCTAAACTCTTTGGCAAGCTCATTCTTCATTGCGAGTAAAGAGGAAAGATCCATGGATATGATGAAAGCTACCTCACCATCGGTGTCTCCACCAACAAGACACCACTATTCGACGCCAACAACTATGCCTTTTGGAAAGACCAAATGGAGTGCTTTCTACAAGGATGCATGTTTAATATTTGGAATGCGGTTATTCAAGGGATATCACAACCAACCAAGAAATTGGAGGATGGCACCTCGGTCCTCACCTCAGTCCACAAGAACTTCAAGGAATTTGACGATAATGACAAGAAGTCATTTTCTCTAAACAGTAAGGCCTGGAATATTTTGCATTGCTCTCTTACCGCCACCGA
Organism: Rehmannia glutinosa; assembly: GCA_016081115.2. Lineage (NCBI taxonomy): Eukaryota > Viridiplantae > Streptophyta > Magnoliopsida > Lamiales > Orobanchaceae > Rehmannia > Rehmannia glutinosa. The sequence continues at coordinate 115,738,829 of CM071926.1, forward strand.
GTAAAATTTTATCAGAGGCATAAGGTTCGCACATGAAGTTTGGAAAAAATTGAAAACTATCTATGAAGGCACAAAGAAAGTAAAACAAGCAAGAAAAACCATGCTTGTTAAAGACTTTAAAAACTTCATTATGCTTGATGGTGAAAATATTTCAAAAATGGTGGAAAGGCTTGACAACATAGTCAATCCTCTTGTGGCACTTGGAAAGTCATCTCCGAAGAAGACAATGTTACTAAGGTCTTAAATGCTCTCCCCGGTTCATGGTCCGAAAAGGTGACGGCAATCACGGAAGCTCAAAATCTCGAAACTCTCAAGTTTGACAAGCTTATTGGAAATCTTCTCATCTACGAAGTCTATCTCAAAGAAAGGAAAAATTCCAAACCATCTACCTCTCAGTCGGGTATGCAATCTATTCCAAAAGGCTTCTAACAATTCATATTATGCAAGTGATGAAGATGATGATGAGATGACCGCCCTTGTCCAGAAATTTGCCAAATTTGTAAATAAAAATAAGGCAAGAAAGTCGAGAGACAACTCACATTTCAAATGCGGGAAACCCGGACACTACATAGCCGCTTGCCCGAAATTAGCGGAGGAGGAGCAAAGAAGAAAAAGCCTTTTTCCCAAGAAGAAAGCTCAAAATACAGAAGCAAAAACATGGGATGAGCTCCTTGCCACATCCGATGAGGAAGAAGAAGCCGAACATGGTCTCATGGCCATAGACGATGAAAACAATGAGGTACACTCTAATTCTTCATCTTCTTCTTTAGTTGATGAATTACAATGTGATTATGATGAGTTGCAAAATGAATTTAGAGACATGATTTGCAAGTACAAACTTTTGAAAAAGGAGTATAAAGAGCAAAAATTGGAAAAAGAAAAATTATTTACTTCTTATGCATCTCTTGATCATGCTCATGCTATTACTCTTGCTAAAATGCATGCTCTTGATTCCGAAAAACAAATGCTCACAAAAGAGATTGAAAAATTGAAAAAGGATGTGCAACGTTTTAATTTAAGTGCGAATAAAGTTACAAAAATCCTTGGTGCACAAAGAAGTGAGCATTCAAAACTAGGACTTGGTTACAAACCTTTTCAACATATTTCTAAGAAAAATGACCAAGGTCCAACTTTCTTACGTGCTAGTAGTCCTAACATTATTACTTGCTTTTATTGTGGTAAAAATGGACACTATGCTAATGATTGTAAATTGAAAATTAGCTTTAGTCATTTTTGGAGACCCAAAAGCCGCAAGACTAACCCCCATGGACCTCAAAATTATAGGGTATTTAAAAATGATTTATTTGTAGGTGCTAGGGGCTATAGCAATTTCGGAAGATTCAAAATGGCTCGTGTACAATGGGTGTTCATGCCATATGACCGGAAGGAGAGAACATTTTACCAATATCAAGCTCCAAGAAGAAGGCATGGTTATGTTCGGGAATGGCAAGGGAAGAATTCTTGGAAATGGAAAAATTGGTAACTTTTTTTTCTCTCTTAATAATGTTTTATTAATTTAAGGGCTTAAGTTCAATTTGATAAGTGTTAGCCAACTTTATGATTCAAATTATAATGTTATTTTCAATAAAGAAAAATGACTTATTCTCAAAATTGATAAAATTATTTGTGAAGCAAAAAGAAAAGGCAATCTTTACAAAATTTGCACAAGTGATTTGGTTAGTCAAAATGTTTCTTATCTTGTCGCCAATAATGATTTAACGTGTTTATGTCATAGGCGACTTGGACTTGTTGGATACAAAAATTTGCAAAAAATTTACAAAAACAACATGTAAAAGGACTACCCAAATTGAATTTTGAAAATCTTAGATTATGTGACACTTGTCAAAAGAACAAATTAGTTAAAAGTAGTTTTAAGCCCAAAAATGAAATTTCCACAACCAAGCCTCTACAATTACTTCATCTTGATTTGTATGGGGATATTGGTACGACTAGTCTTAGTGGAAAATATTAAACTTTCGTTATAGTTGATGATTATTCTAGATATACTTGAGCTATTTTTCTTGCAAAAAAAAAAAACGATGATGTTAATGAGTTTGCTAAGTTGTGTAGACTTATTGAAAATGAAAAGAAAGATACTATTAAGTCTATACGAAGTGATCGAGGTGGTGAATTTGATGGTGAAGTTAGAGTCTTATGTGAAACCAAATGATATGCTCACAATTTCTCGTCTCCAAGAACACCACAACAAAATGGAGTAGCCGAAAGGAAGAATCGGACTCTTCATGAAATGAGTCGGTCCATGCTAAATGAATTTTCACTTCCAAAATATTTTTGGGTCAAAGGCGTAAGTACCGCATGTTATGTTTTTAATCGTGCATACCTTCATCCTAAGTTGAATAAAACACCGTATGAGCTTTGGAAAGGAAGAATTCCAAATATTAGTTATTTCAAAATATTTGATTGTAAGTGTTTTATTTTGAATACCAAGGATTAATTGGATAAACTTGATCCTAAGGCCGATGAAGAAATATTTATAGGGTACTCAACCAAGAGCAAAGCATATTGGGTTTATAATAAGACTAGCATGGAAGTTGAAGAATCTATTCATGTCAAATTCAATGAATCCATGGGTGTTGAAAGGATATCCAATGATGAAAGTGATGAAAAAGATGATATTGAACCAATTGTTCCAAATGACGCTCAAAATGATCAACCTTCCACATCAAATGATCAACCTTCAACTTCAAATGTTCCACAAGAAGACCAAGGTGATAACTCGGATCTTCCCGTTGCTTTAAAATTCAAAGGAGATCATTCAAAAGATCTCATGATTGGGGACCCTCTAGACAAGGTTATGACTAGAAGGAAATTTGTCAAGAAAGCTCTTATTTTTCAAAAGGAGCCAAAAAATACAAAGGAAGCAATTGAAGATAAAAATTGGTTTTTAGAAATGCAAGAAGAGTTTAATGAATTTAAAAGAAATGATGTTTGGGAATTGGTACCTTGTCCTCCATCACTAATAATAATTGGTACAAAATAGGTATCCCGAAAAAAACTCGATGACCAAGGCAACATCGTTCGAAACAAAGCAAGGTTAGTAGCTCAAGGGTATTGTCAATAAGAAGGTATTGACTATGATGAATCATTTCCACCAGTAGCATGTTTAGAAGCAATTTATATTTTACTTGCCTATTCTTGCTTTAAAAAATTCAAGCTTTACCAAATGAATGTTCAATCCTCCTTTTTAAATGGTTTTATTCAAGAAAAAGTCTATGTAAAACAACCTCTGAGGTTTGAAAATTCTTCAAGGCCAAATGATGTTTACAAACATAAAAAGGCCCTATATGGTTTAAAACAAGCACCCCGAGCATGGTATGATAGACTTAACTTTTTTCTTTTACAAAATGGATTTACAAGAGGTAAAGTTGATACTACTCTCTTTGTTTTTGTTAGGAAATTTATTGAGTAGATTTTGATGATACTATGTAAAACTTAAACTAGGAAGTTGGCACCCATTTTCCTTGTAATTTGTATTAAAATAGATAGAAATTTGGAAAAGCCGAGTCAAGTCGGCTATAACAAGGATTACAAGAAGTCAATCGGACTATGTGAAGACTCGTTGTGTGTCGGTGAGTAATGCCATGAAGAAAGTCGGGGCTCGATGAAGGAGAGTCGGTGGGAACAACTAAGAAGTGTCAGTCAAGTCAACTCAAGAAGCCAAGTCTCAAGTTGAAGTGACAGTTGAGGTATCCAATGACTGGAGCTCGCTCAAGTCACCTGGGGTACAGACAACAGTCTAGTCAAGATAACTGACTTAGATCCGTTGATTTAAAGTCAATATTGGGAAATTAATTTTTAGATTTTGATGAATGCCATGTAAAACTTAGAATAGAAAGTTGGCAACCCATTTTCCCTGTAATTTGCACTGTAATAGATATGGTTGGTCGAGCTGAGTTAAGTCAGCTATGCCTGAACATGCAAGAAGTCAACTGGAGACTAGAAGGAAGACTCCGCTGTAAGGCAGCTGAGTGTAGCAAGGAAGAAAAGATAGGAACTCGACTGAAGGTGCAGTTGAGATGCAGCTGAGCAAAGTGTCAGTCAAGTCAACTCAAGATAGCCAAGTCTCAAGTTGATGTGACAAATGAGTCATCCAATAATTGGAAGCTGACTCGAAGTCATCTGGGGAAATCAAGGAAATGCAGTCAAGTCGAGACAACTGAAAGAGATCCGTTGCACAGAAGTCAAGAAAATTACTTAAACAAGTAATACTCCCATACTGCCTTTCTTAAAGTGCTCACCCCGAGAAGCGTGCAAAAGAAATAAACCAATGGGAAGACTTGCACTTTGTGTCGAGAACTCGAAAAGTCAAGACTCATTCAATACAAGGAAATGTCAATTCCAAGGACTCCAACAAGACAAGCCAACGACCACAAGTGTCTTTTGAAAATTAACCTATCTCTTCAACGGGCAAATTTTCAAAAGAACACTATATAAGGCTGAGGAATCACCTTGAGAAAAGGTTACCTTGATTACCTGAGAAAACCATTACAAGCAAGAAAGCAATATCTGTAACCTGAAATACTCTCAAGTCAATTAAGCTCAATCCTCAAGCCTACATTAAGAAGGAAATCAATCCAACACTCACCTGTGAAGGAAATACGACTTCAATCAGTTGAATAGGAAACATTTGAAGAATCAAGGGGTCTACATTCCACAAAGGATTGTAGAAAGGTTCAAGGTCGAACCAGTCTCAAGTTTTTGGAGAGCTTCGTGATCAAATCCAAGAAGCTTGAGCAAGTGGGCTGTAGTAGCAAGACAGCTGCCCTGTGAAGAAGCTGAGTCGTACGAGAAGCCAGTTGTGTGACTAAGGCATCTCCATACTGAGTCCCAAAGGATCAAGTCAGTTGTGTGATCAAGACTTGCATCTGGACTGATAACCACTTTGTACATTGATCAATACTTAGTGAATTCCTCCAGGAGTTGGAGAAGAGAGGAGTAGAAGAATTACCCCATCTTCGAACCTCTATAAAATTTATTGTGTCACTTACATTTCAGCACTTTAATTACTGCATATTATTTTGATATCTGCTGATAATTAACAAAGTGCTATAATCTAGTATTAAAACAAACTTAAACCAAGATTCAAGGGTGTTAAGTCTTCCGCAGAAAACATATCACAGTCGAGTTAAGTTTAAGCAAAACAAATTGAGTTATTCTATCAACGGCTCGGTCGAGTCGTTGAGTGGCTAACTCACGATCAACTAACTTAGTTTGTCCATCAAGGACTTAATTTGTGAAGTATTAACTCGAACGTCTTAAAAGGACTAAATCGAAAAGTTGGTAAGGTTTATTCAACCCCCCCTTCTAAACCTTACACTCACACCCCTTGGGACCTACAAGTGGTATCAGAGCGGTTGGTTCATTGAGCCTTTCGCACTGGTTACTGAACTAGATCTCCAATCTCTCAAAGCTTGCTTTAGCACTTGATCTTTCAAAACTCTTTTATTCAGCAAAGTTATTATCATGGAAGCAAATTTGACACGCATCCCTATGTTCACAATTGAGGAATTTGATGATTGGAAAATTTGTATGCAGGCTCATCTATCAGCGTTACACGATGAAATGTGGATAGTAATAGAAGATGGGCTACTGCAAATTTTAAAAGTAAACACAGCTGCAAGGAGGGCTGCTACAACTGAAGGAGAAGAGGATGTTGCTCCCGGACCAGCTATGGTTGAAAAACCAAGAGCTGAATGGACAAATGATGACAGAAAAAGATACAACTTGGACAACATGGCCAAGGACATTCTTTACAAAACTCTGGACAAAGCCATGTTCAACAAAGTCAAATCATGCAAAACTGCAAAAGAAATTTGGGATAAGCTAACCCTGATTTGTGAAGGCTCTGAGCAAATCAAGGAAAATAAACTATCTGTTGTTGTACAAAAATTTGAAAATTTTAAGATGCTTGCAGGAGAAACCTTGGATCAACTGGATGCTCGGTTCACAGAAATTACCAATGAGCTATATGTACTTGGAAAAGAATATACACAGAAGGAAATGTGTATGAAGATTCTAAGAAGTCTTCCAGCTAAATGGGAAATGAAAGTCATGGCCCTGAGACACTCTATGGACCTATCAAAAACATCCAACCATGAGCTATTCTCATATCTCAAAGCCTACGAATTTGAGCTGAGAAGAAAAGACCTAGAAGAGACAGTTGTCCCCAAAACAGCTGCTCTAATAGTTAAGGATGGTAAAAGAGCTGAGGTCAAGGAAGTCATTGACCAAGAAGAGATTGCCCTGATGGTTAAAAGGTTTAACAAATTCTTCAACAAGAATTACAAAAGAGGAAAAGGTGAATCCACCAGAAGACACTCAGCTCCCTCCAAGTCAAGGGAAGATAGGCCACCCAAAAGAACAGAGCATCAAAAGGTTGAGTATCAAAGAGCTGACAATCCAAGGATAGAAAGAACTGATCAAAAGGTTGAAAATTTATCTTGGAAGCTGCAGCAACCCGATCCACTATGCCATTGATTGCCCATATCCCGTAGTCAACAAATACAGGAATGAAGAGGAAAGAAAAGTCTTCAGAGAAAGAAGACAAGAGAAGAAAAAGGCAATGTTAGCTGCAGAGACTGCTGAGACAGCCAAGTCAAAAGACACAGCAGACTCAGAGAGTAGTGAATCTGACTACTCAAGTGACTCTGAAGAAGAAGCCTTGATATGTTTAATGGCCAAAGTACAAGACCAACCCGACCGAGAAGATGAGGTACACTCTAACTCATCTCACTCAGACACTAGTGATAGTGACTGTGAGACACACACCTCATCACCCACTAATCTTTATGATTCATTAGGCAAAATGATGAAAGGCTTTGAGCACATTAAAACCTCACACACACTGCTAAATGAGGAAAACAGCCTGCTCAAAAGCCAAAACTCACAGTTGACTAAGGAGCTGAGTACTCTGAGTCACATAGCTGATGAGAATAAAGAAATAAAGGCTGAAAATGCTAAGTTAATAGCAGAGATAGCTGCTATAGAAAAAAGGGAAAATGACTTCAAAAATGTGATTGCCTCATTCACTAAGGCATCTAAATCTTTGGATGATCTTATTATGAGCCAAAGAGAATGTGGAGATAAGATAAGCTTAGGATTTAATTCCTCTATGCTAAGCCAAGCTCCTAAAGTGATTTTGGAAAAATAATCTTCAAGCAATGAAGTATCTCAAAAATCCAAAACTGCAAATGGTGCACACACATTCATTCCAAAGCACAATCACAACCAAACTGGCCTTGGTTATAAAGGAAAAGGAAAATAGCCAGCTGAGTATGCTGAAAGGACAACTGAGAAGAAATCTAGCCGAGTTCCTCAGCAAACTCCAAACAGAAAGTACTCTGTAAAGAAGAAACAGAGCTACCAAAAACCCCATAAATTCCATAAAAGGAACACATATGATGGGAATGGTAGAAATTATCCAAGCCAAGCTGATTGGAACAATGTGAACTATCAGCAAAGACCTATGGAATACATGCCTAGATGTCAAAGGCCTAAAACTCAGCAAAGGTCATTCCAAAGGCAAAAGAGCTATCCTCAGCACACATATGCACCCAAACACTACGCACAGAGGTATCACAACTACCCAAAGAAGGCAATTGCTAAAACACATGCACATGCATACAGACAAAAGAGACAGATGTATGAACCTAGAACCCCCAAGCAATTTGCCAAAATTAATTATGATTATGGCACTGATAGATGGCAACCTCTTAGAGTCAAATCATTTGGCTATAGGTTGGTTGGATCATCTTACAATACTAACCCCTCAGGACCCAGACAAGTATGTGTACCTAAAACTTAATTTCCTTGATTGCATGTTCAAGGAACAGTGAGTGCCAAGGAACCTGGTACATGGATAGTGGTCATTTCGGACACATACATGACAGGAAATAAGAAAAATATGTCAAAATTTAAGGAAGTTAGAGGTGCAAAAGTCATATTTGGAGGAATGAAGCTCAGGAGAAATAAGAGGCATTGGATCCATCAAGAAAAATGGATTAGAAATTACGGATGTTGCATATGTTGAAGGCCTCAATTTCAACTTACTAAGCATAAATCAACTCGTGACAAGGGCTATAATGTTGGATTCAATATGGGAGTGTGCCAAATCAAGAACATGAATCTAATGAAGTAGTGCTACAAGGATGCGAGACAAAAGAACATGTATGTGGTGGATTGGTCAACTACAACACCAAGCACTTGTCTACTAGCAAAGATCACAACCGAATCAAGTTGGTTTGTGGCACAAGAAGTTCGAGTCACCCGAATTTCAAAACTATTAACAAACTTGCAAGAAGTAATCTTGTAGAAGGACTTCGGACTCGAGTATACAAGAAGGAGAGTGTATGTGATGCATGCCAGGATGGGAAAGCAAATCAAATCATCATTCAAAGAAAAGACATGTCCATCTTCAACAAGAATATTACACTGCTACATATGGATCTATTTGGTCCTGTTGAACCAGCTAGCATAAGTGGAAAGAAATATACCTTGGTGGTAGTAGATGACTACTCAAGATACACATGGACAATTTTCATGTGTAAGAAGAAAGAAACCCTGCAGAAACTACCACAGCTAATGAAGAGAATCCAAAATGAGAAGAGTCAAACCATTATCAAAATAAGATCTGACAGAGGAACTGAGTTTGCCAATGGTATAATAACTCAGTATTGTGTTGAAAATGGTATTGGTCATGAATTATCTGCAGCAATGACTCCACAGCAAAATGGAGTTGCAGAAAGAAGGAACAAAACTCTCAAAGAAGCAGCAAGGACCATGTTAGCTGAAGCAGGGCTGCCTAAAAGATTTTGGGCTGAAGCAATAAACACAACATGCTATACTCAAAATAGATGCATGATAAACAGACAGCTGACAAAGACTCCCTATGAGATTTGGACAGGGAGAAAGCCAAATGTTGCATATTTTAGAATATTTGGATGCAAATGCTTCATCCATAACAATGGCAAAGACAATTTAAAGGCTTTTGATGCTAAAGCTGATGAAGGTATCTTTTTGGGATACTCAGCTGAAAGCAAAGCCTACAGAGTGCTCAACAAAAGGACAATGGTTATTGAAGAATCCATTCATGTGGTGTTTGATGAACCCAATGTAAATGGAGAAGACATTGAAGAGTCAGCTGATAAGCTGAATCAACCTACCATGCAGAAGAGTCCCTATGTTAAAGCTGAAGCTGGAATTATAAATCCAGATGAAGATGAGATAGCTGAGTCTCAAAGACAGCTGGGAGATATGCAACAAAGTGATGATGAGAGAGCTGATCAAAATAATATAGCTGCAAGACGACTGAATCCAGCTAACTTACTCGGACCTGATGTAAGGTGGCTGAGAGATCATCCACCAGAACTAATCATTGGAGATGTAAGAGAAGGTGTGAAAACCAGATCCAAAATTCAACAAGAAGCTATGTTCACTTGTTTTATCTCACAAATAGAGCCAAAAGAAGTGTCACAAGCATTGGATGACATACATTGGATTCAAGCCATGCAAGAAGAGCTGAATCAGTTTGAAAGAAACAAAGTGTGGGAATTGGTTCAAAGACCTACCCATCAAAATGTTATTGGCACTAAATGGGTGTTCAGAAACAAGATGAATGAGGAAGGATCGGTGGTAAGAAAGAAAGCAAGATTGGTAGCCAAATGGTATTGCCAAGAAGAAGGAATAGATTTTGATGAAACTTTTGCTCCTGTGGCAAGATTGGAAGCCATAAGAATGTTTCTTGCCTATGCTGCTCACAAGAACTTCATTATATATCAAATAGATGTAAAGAGTGCATTCCTTAATGGGTTATTGGAGGAAGAAGTGTATGTTGAACAACCTCCAGGATTTGAGCAGAAGCCTCTTGGAGATAAAGTATACAAACTCAAGAAAGCTTTATATAGATTGAAACAGGCACCAAGAGCATGGTATGATATGTTATCACAATTCCTGACTGAGAACGGATTCACAAAAGGCAAAGTGGATAGAACCTTCTTCAGAATTCAAGATGGGAAGAGTATACTGCTTGTCCAAATATATGTGAATGACATCATCTTTGGATCCACAAACAAAGAGCTATGTGATAAATTCTCAAATCTCATGCAAAGAAAATTTGAAATGAGCATGATGGGAGAGCTGACATTCTTCCTTGGACTCCAAGTAAAACAGCTGAAGGATGGAACCTTCATAAGTCAGACAAAATACATCAGAGATTTAATGAAGAAATTTGGTATGGAAGAGAAGTCTTCTGTGAAAAATACCAATGAATACATCAGTCAAAATGGATATGGATACAGATGGCAAGCCTGTGGATCAAACAAGATACAGATCACTTATTGGATCATTGCTCTATCTCACAGCAAGCATGTCAGACATCACCTTTGATGTAGGTGTATGTGCAAGATTTCAATCTGCTCCAAAAGAAAGCCACATGACTGCAGCCAAAAGAATCTTGAGATATTTGAGAGGAAGCCAAGAAGTTGGCTTATGGTATCCTAAGGAAGGTGGATTCAAGCTAATTGGTTACTCGGACCGACTATCTTTGGATGTAGAGTTGAGAAAAAGCACCTCGTGTACATGTCAAATGTCCGGAAATAGGCTAATTTTCTGGTTTAGCAAGAAGCAAAATTCAATAGCCACCTCCACCGCCGGAGAATACATAGGGGTCATTCTTTGTTGTGCACAAATCTTATGGATAAGACAAGGCGAGAGACTATGAAGTTGAAGAAAAGGAAATTCCAATTATGTGTGACAACACAAGTGCTATTGCAATCACTCAGAATCATGTGCTGCACTCAAGAACAAAGCACATTGATGTCAGATATCACTTCATTCGAGATCATGTAGAGAAGAAGGACATCACCTTGGAATATGTCTCAACTGATAAGCAGTTAGCTGATATATTCACAAAACCATTATGTGAATCAAGATTTGAAGAACTCAAACATGAATTAGGGTTAATTGAGCTGAACTGACACTCAGAAGACTCAAAGAAAAAGAGATGGAACATGAAAAGATGAAAAAGAGCTGAACTCCTGAATCAGCTAAGTGAATCAGCCGTACCGGAGAATCAACTGCAACAAATTAGCTGACAGCTGAGTACCCATGTGTAAAGAGAGAAGAATTAAATCAGCTAAGGAGTAAGCTGAGTTATTTATGAGCAAAGTGACAAAAACGCAGTCGTTTTTACTAAGCGGGAATGTTTTTAAGAATGACGTCAACATAATTATGATGTGTACAGTCAAAAGCTGCACACCAAGCTTATGATTGGATATAAATGCTGCCGCATTAAATGCAAGAAATTAAATGTTAATCGGCGTGCAAAATCTGAGCCATTGATCTTGATCAAATTTCAAAAACCATCCGCACGTCCTTTCATAACCCATACATATACCATTTCGTCCAATTTTCTCTCACTTTACCAAAACTGTTCATCTCTCTCAAGAGCAAAGAAAGCATTTTTACTCTCAAAACCCTACAAATCTTCAAAGCTTATTTTTTCAAAGTTTCATTCGGCAAATCTTCGAGAAATGGCATCTACGTACGACTTCGTCAAGTTGGGAAAGCAAATCCACACGGGATCTACTATGGATTTCGAGGGCATGATCAAACAAGGGTCAGACGAAACCCTTATGAAGAAGATAGCAGAAAAGTTGGAGAAATCAGGACTGAAACCCTTTTTGTCGATGGAGTTTCAGATGACCTACGTGGATGAGGTCGCACAGTTCTATGTGAACGCTGAAGTTCACGATGAGGGCATCAAGTCCTTTGTTCACGGGAGAGATTTCACCATTACTGCCAAAGATCTGGCAGAACACTGTTCGTTGCCGGCGGAAGGAGTGCCAGAGATTTATGAAGCTGATGTTAACCTGGCTGGTGCATGGAAGGAAGTAGCCAAACCTGACTTTGCTGCAACGATTGTCTACACAGCTGATAAGAAGATGCTGAAGGAGGATTACCACAAGTTGTTAGACATTGTTGCCAAATGCATAGATATCAATTTTGGAAGCTTTAATCAGCTGTCCAAAACCAAGTTGATCGTAATGGCTGCGATCATGGGGGAGAAAAAGGTGAACTGGTCTGAGTTTGTATACAACAGACTCTGCCAGAATATTGGAAATAAATCCTTCAAGAAGGATGGTTCATTTGGAGGATCTTTGGGGAATTCCTCTTCGACATGGAAAGGCGTTCCATGTAAACAAGAAAATGTTCCGATCGAACCTTTCTGGAGCACAGAAGAGAGCATACGCCAAGAAGGCTGATACGAGTGAGGGGGAATCAGGTGGCCCTGAAGAAACAGATGTCTCTTCCTCCCCTAGAAGAAGGCTGCCCCTGCACCTACAAAGAAGAATGTTGCCCCTGCAGCAAAGAAAAAGAAAACAAAAGATGCACCTGCCCCTGCAGCCGCAGCGGAGAAGGAACCTCAAATACCTTCTTCGGTTGTCAAGAAAAGGAGGACTGACAAGCCTAGAAAGCCAACTCCACAAAAAAAGACAATAGCACCGGCCCCCGCCGCCCAGGACTCGGAGGAAACTGCATCCGAACCAGAAATTCCTCTGGTAAGGACCAAAAGGAGAAGACGTTTCAAGCGATCAGAGCTTGAGAAAACAGCTTAGTCTGCCACTCAGCTGGAACAGATTGCAGAGACAACTAGAGAAGTAGAGTCTCCTGAAATTATTGATGAAATGAAAGTCAAGTCTTTCAAGCCGATCACAGAGGCAAATTGAAGACTGGTGTGAAGTCGAGCAAGTGAGACACAAGAAGTAGCCGAGAAAGCAAACTCTCCTATTGACAGGGTTGTATCCCCTCCTGCAGCAGACTACTGAGGGTGTCGAGCACCAAAGTTTGCTACCTTCAATCCCTAAGAACGATGGACAACAAGGAGATAATGATGAAGAAGATGATGACGTGATGATCCTATCCCTACCATATCCAGACATCCAAAATCATCTGCGAGAATGGAAAAAGTGGAAGCTGAGTCGATCCAGGGAACAGTTCCAAAGACCAGAGTTTATTGAAGAAGAGGAAGAACTGTTGAATTTTATCGGATTGACCACTGTGGTCCAAGCATCGGATGAAGAAAATCGCACGATATCTTGCAGATCTTCAAAGACAAGGAGAAGCGAGAGCGGCAGAGGAAGTCAAGCCCGTGAGAAAGCGAGATCGCCCTCTAACAGAACCACCGATCATACTCATCCACACCTTGATATGCTGTCAGAGAGCGATAAGGATCTGGACCCTGCTGCTGCTACTGAAGAATTGGAGATGCAGCAAGCCATGCGGGAATCCAGGATCCTAAATGAGCAACAGCTGATGGAAGGCCCTGGGGAATCTTCCAAATCACAGCTGGAGATTGATCCTATGGGAGTGGTGCAGCGGATTGCAACCGTTGTTGCTGCTACCACTTCCCCTGCTCACTCTGATGAAGGTGTTAAGGGAATTGGCAATGAAACTGGGAACTTGGGAACCCAAGTCGAGCCAACCCCTAATGAAGGTGTCTTACCACCTGCCCCAACGGTTGAACACTCAAAGGGAACAACCAGGAATCTGGAGACGAGTGACCCCAATCCAAGTCACTCAGCTGGTGTGCCGGCTGAGGGGGAAACTCCCTCCACTGTAGCAAGGACGGAGGATGCTGCAGATGACTCCACAACGAATCTTGGAGGCGAAGTGGAGAAAGAAAAACAAATGGATACACAGCAAGTTGTCACTGAAGAGGCTCAGATAGTTAAGTCTGTCTCAGCTGAAGTGCCAACTGCTTTGAAGGCCAATGACGCTGCTTATGCAGTAGACGCACAAGATGGAAATGCCCTGGGAGTTAACACTCTGGGCGATGAAAGTGCAATCCATGGAGTTGAGGCTCAAGTGGATGCCGCCTCTGAAGACCCTAAAGCAGTTGAATCTGTCGAAGGGATTGTCCAAGGCCTCATTGCAGGTTGAGATTGGGAGGTAATGATGGCCAACGGGAGGTTGAGACTTCCGGGTAAAGAGACGGAAGCACGTAACATCTCTCCTACTATCATTGATCCATCTGAAAAGGAGATAAGTGCTCTTCACGATTCCCAAGACAATCCTGATGTGACCTTTCGGGATCCGAAGGTGAAAGAGCCGAGTCATCCCCCATTGTCGATCCAAAAGACTCAGCTGAGGATGTTCTCCCAAGCACGAGTAAGTCCGACCTTAAGGCTACTCGCCAAACCTCTACTTTTGATGATGATCCACCCATGCAAATCTCATCTTCGTCCGATGATGCTCTCGTACGGCCGAGACCGTCAACTCACATGGAAAACCACCGAGAGACCGACGTTGTTGAGACAAATGAGGCTCACCAGGGTCAATACCCTAACAGACCACAGTTTGAAACAGTCAATCAATCGCGCAGGCTACTCAAGCTGCAGTAGAATTGACGCAACCAGGCACATCACGGGCACGAGTTACCATTGAACATATTCCCGTTGTCCGTGATGATCCGTTCGAAGAATCGTTCCCTTTCTCTCTGGAGCTGCCTGATCTTCTTGAAGAATCAGCCACAGATCAACAACATTTCCGTAGACCTGATCCCATCATTCCAACAGACACCATCGTCCCAGCAGATTTTGACTTTGACGTTGCTTGGCCGCCAGTTGAGATAGAAGTGACAACTGAGGTTCGAGAAGTTTTCAAGGCCATATTTGCGGAGATAGAGAAGATGGAAAGGCACCAGGCCTCACTGGACATGAGACTGGATAACCAAGACACCAATCTTACTGCCGATCTGAGTGGAATAATTGTCAGGATCCAGGAATGGTGGCAACAACATCAGACAATGCGCGTGGAACAAGTTCAGTACTTCAGAACATTGTTCAATAAAATGCTAGTCTGGAGCGCTGATAATGCCGACATGAAAAGGAGGATGCAGGAAAATATTGACAGAATGCATACCTCACATAACACAGAAATGGAGTTGCTGCGTGAATTTCATCGCAAAGAGCTTCTGCGCGTAGAGGAGAACATGGAGAAGAAATTCAGCCTCCTCTAGGCTAAACTGAAGTAGGTGGCAGCAGAATCGAAAGCCACTTGCTCTGAATTCCGTGCAACATACTCCGCAGCAGACTCCAAGCATAACTCGGCCTATCGCTTGGACTTCATGATTGCCGGCATGTTTCAGGGTTCCTCTCTCCTTTGATGATGCCAAAAAGGGGAAGAGGAATACCCAAAGACGTTAAAAGGATCTGAAGGCCGAGAAGAAGAAGGACGTTTGTGAAGGAGAAGGCAGTGAGGAACGAGAGAAGAGAGAAGAAAGGAAAATCTGTTGAGGGGGAGGGTTCGAAAGATATGACTCTGATGATGCAAAAACCCCTCAACAAGGATTAGTCACAGCTAATATCATCAGCAAACTCCCAGTGACTCTGCTGCTCCAACACTCCGCAGTACCCATGGCCGAAAAGAGGAAGATAGTAGAAGCAGGGATGAAGGAGGTGGAAGGAAAGATGGATGCCCGAGAAATGAATATACTGAAACAATATGGAGATATTCCAGTAGGCAGAGACACTGATGCCATCTCAGATGTCGGAAGCGAGCCGAGATCAGTCGATGAATTCAAAACGCTCGAGTCCGAGGGCTACTTCGAAAACATGTCCATGACCCAAGCCTGGGATTTGTATTGGGAAAAAGGCCTCAAGCTATGTGAAGAAGTTCGACAGCAACAGGACTCATCGGCGATCGCTCACGGGTCACTGGGAAGAAGAAGGCCCCAAAGACAATACACGCCAGAGACAGAGGAAGAAGCGATGGTGGAGGAAGAGGTTTCGACCTAGACCTCTACCCAAAAATATTGAATACGTAGATCCAGGGAAGAAATGAGGGATCTATTGGGCTGGACTTGATGCAATAGCCAACATACAGGTAGCCAAGAACAATGTTGAGTATGTGAAGAGAATCGAAGAAGAAAATAGAAGACAAACTCAGCTGTGGGAAAAAAGGCAAGAAAGAAAAAGAAGAGATGAAGTTTTAAAAGCATATAAGAAAAAGAAAGCAGCTGAAGAAGAGAAGAAGAGAAAAAGATCAGAAGAAGACAGAGCTGATGAGGAAAGAATGAGGCAGCGAAGGAGATGAAGTGTTGTTGTCCACCCCTTCATGTATTTTACTATGTAAATGCATTTGCATGTAAGTCTTCTGTACATTGAATAAAATTGTATAATTTCTATACTTGCGTAGATATAGAATAGCATGATTACCTTAAGCTCTAATTAAGCTCTGATACACTTTGTAAACAGCTGTGTAAAGAACTAGAATGCTATGATCAATAAAAGATTGATTCTACGCATACATTCTGTGATTCTACATTGTTTGTACGTATCTTTTCTATTTAATTGTTGAATGCATGTTTTAAGTTTTGGCATCATCAAAAAGGGGGAAATTGTTGGGAAATTAATTTTTAGATTTTGATGAATGCCATGTAAAACTTAGAATAGAAAGTTGGCACCCCATTTTCCCTGTAATTTGCACTGTAATAGATAGGGTTGGTCGAGCTGAGTTAAGTCAGCTATGCCTGAACATGCAAGAAGTCAACTGGAGACTAGAAGGAAGACTCCGTTGTAAGGCAGTTGAGTGTAGCAAGGAAGAAAAGACAGGAACTCGACTAAAGGTGCAGCTGAGCAAAGTGTCAGTCAAGTCAACTCAAGATAGCCAAGTCTCAAGTTGATGTGACAGATGAGTCATCCAATAATTGGAAGTTGACTCGAAGTCATCTGGGGAAATCAAGGAAATCTGTCAAGTCGAGACAACTGAAAGAGATCTGTTGCACAGAAGTCAAGAAAATTACTTAAACAAGTAATACTCCCATATTGCCTTTCTTAAAGTGCTCGGATCCCTTAAGCGTGCAAAAGGAATAAACCAATGGGAAGCACTGCACCTGTATCAGAACTCTGAAAAGCTGAACTCATTCAATACGAGGAAAAGTCAATTCCAAGGACTGCAACAAGACAAGCCAACAACCACAAGTGTCTTTTGAAAATTAACCTATCTCTTCAACGGGCAAATTTTCAAAAGAACACTATATAAGGCTGAGGAATCACCTTGAGAAAAGGTTACCTTGATTACCTGAGAAAACCATTACAAGCAAGAAATCAATATCTGTAACCTGAAATACTCTCAAGTCAATTAAGCTCAATCCTCAAGCCTACATTACGAAGGAAATCAATCCAACACTCACCTGTGAAGGAAAGACGACTTCAATCAGTTGAAGAGGAAACATTTGAAGAATCAAGGGGTCTACATTCCACAAAGGATTATAGAAGGTTCAAGGTCGAACCAGTCTCAAGTTTTTGGAGGGCTTCATGATCAAATCCAAGAAGCTTGAGCAAGTGGGCTGTAGTAGCAAGGCAACTGCCATGTGAAGAAGTTGAGTCGCACGAGAAGCCAATTGTGTGACCAAGCGCATCTCCAGATCGAGTCCCAAAGGATCAAGTCAGTTTGTGTGATCAAGACTTGCATCCGGACCGATAACCACTTTGTACATTGATCAATACTTAGTGGATTCCTCCAGAGTTGGAGAAGAGAGGAGTAGAAGAATTACCCCATCTTCGAACCTCTATAAAATTTATTGTGTCACTTACATTTCAAAGACTTTAATATATTATTTTGATATCTCACGATAAATTTGTCATCCATCCGATAATTAACAAAGTGCTATAATCAAGTATTAAAACAAACATAAACCAAGATTTAAGGGTGTTAAGTCTTCCAATAAAAACATATCACGGTCGAGTTAAGTTTTAGTCAAAAAGTGAGTTATTCTATCAACGGCTCGATCGAGTCCGTTGAGTGGCTAACTCACGATCAACTAACTTAGCCGTCCATCAAGGACTTAGTGTGAAGTATTAACTCGAACGTCTTAAAAGGACTAAATCAAAAAGTTGTTAAGGTTTATTGAACCCCCTTCTAAACCTTACACTCACACCCCTTGGGACCTACAGTCAAGAATATTACTCAATATAGTAATATGTCAAAGTTGTCAGGTCCAAAGTGTTAGTCCCAGAATTGTGCAAAAGGAATTAACCAATGGGAAACACTGCACCTTGTGTCAGGCACCTGCAATGCTGCCAAGTCATTTAATACAATGAAGGGTCAACATCAAGGACTAGAGACCAAGACAAGCCAACGAACACAAGTGACATTTGAAATTAGCCTATCTCTTCAATGGGCAAAATTTCAAATGTGCACTATAAAAGGCTGAAGAAGTTATTGAGAAGAGGTTACCTGAACCACGAACAAGCAAGCAATATTAAAGCATCTAACATGCAATATTCTCATAAACATTCAAGCAATTCCTCAAGCCTGAAACTCGAAGGAAATCGATCCAACACAAGTTGTGAAGGATAGACAACTTCAAATCTGTTAAAGAGGAAACTTTTGAAGAAATCAAAGGGGTTTACCCTCCAAGCTAGGATTGTAGAAAGGTTCCAGGTCGAACCATTATCAAGTTTGTTGGAGGGCTTCGTGATCAAATCCAAGAACTTGAGAAGTGAGCTGAAAGTAGTGGCGCTACCATGTGAAGAAGAAGTTCGAGTCGCAAGAGAAGCCACTTTGTGTGATCAAGGGCGTGTCTCAGTGTTCACCGCATTGTAAACTCATCTGTTACATAGTGGATTCCTCCAGGAGTTGGAGAAGAGAAGATTAGAAGAATTACCCCATCTTCGAACCTCTATCAAATATTTGTGTCATTTATTTTCATCAAACTTACTTTCCTGCAAATTTACTTTATATCTGTTGTTAAGTATGATATTTGCTATCCAACTGATAAATAACCAACTTCTAAAAACCAAGTGTTTAAAACAAGCTAAAATCTAATCAAAGGGTGTTAAGTCTTCCGCTGTTAAAAACCAACCGACCAAGTTAAGTATTTGGCTTGAGCGTGAAGTTATACTATAAAAAATGACTCTATCGAGTCTGTTGAGTGGGTAACTTCGCTGAAAAACCAACTTAGTTGTCCATCAAGGACGCAGTTGTTTGAGTCCTCAGTCGAATAATTTTAAAAGGACTAAATCGAAAATTTGGTAACGTTTATTCAATCCCCCTTCTAAACCTTACTTTCACACCCCTTGGGACCCACAAGTGGTATCAGAGCGGTTGGTTGCAGGTGAAACCTTGGATCAGCTGGATGCCAGATTCATTGAGATCACAAATGAGCTTTCATCTCTTGGGAAGTAATATACACAAAAGGAAATATGTATGAACATCTTAAAAAGCCTCCTAGCTGAATGGGAAATGAGGTTATGGCCCTGAGACATTCAATGGACCTCTCAAGAACATCCAATCATAAAATATTCTCAGACCTCAAAGCCTATGAGTTTGAGCTGAGAAGAAAAGAGCAATAGGAGACAGTTGTACCCAAGATAGTTGCATTAATGGCTAGTGATGGAAAAGAGCTGAACCAAAGGAATCCATAGACTAGGAGGAAATTGCCCTGATGGTCAAAAGATTCAACAAGTTCTTCAATAAGAACTATAAAAGAAATAATGGTGAGACCTCCAAGAGACATTCAGCTCCTTCCAAACCAAGGGAAGACAAGCCACCCAAGAGAGCTGAGCATCAAAGGGTTCAATATCAGAGAGCTGATAATCCAAGAGCAGACAGAGCAGATCAAAGAGCTGAAAACATGTGTTGGAACTGCAGACAACCAGGACATCTTGCAGTTGACGGTTCCTATCCACCAGTCAACAAATATAGGAATGAGGAAGAAAGAAAAGTCTTCAGGGAAAGACAGAAAAAAGAAAGCCATGTTAGTCGCCGAGATCTTTAAAACTTTCAAGTCCAAAGTCAAAGAAGAGACTAAAATAGTGAAGCAGACTACCTAAGTGACTCTAAGGAAGAGGCTATGATTTGCCTTATGGCTAAAGAACAAGATCAACCAGATCAAGAAGATGAGGTACACTCTAACTCATCTCATTCAGATTCAAGTGATAGTGATTGTGATACACACACTTCATCACCCACTGATCTTTATGATTTATTAGGAAAAATGATGAAAGAATTTGAATACATAAAATCCTCACACACTATTCTAAATGAGGAAAACAGTCAGCTTAAAAGCCAAAACTCACAACTGACTAAAGAGTTGAGTACTCTGAGTCATATAGCTAATGAAAACACTAAGCTGATGGCTGAAAATGCAAAGATCACAGAAAAGTTAGTTGCTATAGAAAAGAGGAAAAAAGATCTCAAAAATGTGATTGCCTCATTTACAAAGGCATCCAAATCATTGGATGATCTTATTATAAGTCAAAAAGAATGTGGATATAAGACAGGCATATGATTTAATTCCTTTGTGCATAGTCAAACTCCAAGAGTGATTTTGGAAAAAGGAACTTCAAGTAATGAAGCATCCCAAAAACCCAAAACACCAAATGTTGCACTCACATTCACTCAAAAGCATAATCACAAACAAACTGGCCTTGGATACAAAGGAAAAGAAAAACAGCCAGTTGAGTATACTGAGAGGACAGCTGGGAAGAAATCCAGCCGAGTTTCTCAGCAAACTCCAAACAGAAAATACTCTGTGAAAAGCAAACAGAGCTACCAAAAACCCCATATATTTTACAAGAGAAATACACATGATGGGAATGGTAGAAACTATCCAAATTATGTTGATTGGAATAATGTGAAACATCAGCAAAGACCTATGGAATACAAGCCAAAATGGCAAAGACCTAAACCTCAGCAAAGGTCATTCCAAAGGCAAAAGAGCTATTATCAGCACACATACGCACGCAAGCACTACACTCAGAAATACCACAACTACCCCAAGAAGGCAATTGCTAAAACACAAACACAGGCATACAGACAAAAGAGACAGGTTGTATGAACCTAAACCCCCAAGCAATATGCTAATGTTCATTATGATTATGGTATGCGATAGATGGCAACCTCTTAGAGTAAGATCTTTTGGCTATAGGTTGGTTGGATCATCTTATAGCACTAACCCCTCAGGACCCAGGCAAGTATGGGTACCTAAAAACTGATTTCCTTGATTGCAAGTTCAAGGAACATCTGAGTGCCAAGGAACCTGGTACATGGATAGTGGTTGTTCCAGACATATGATAGGAAACAAGAAAAATCTGTCAAGATTCAAGGAGATTAGAGGTGCAAAAGTCATATTTGGAGGAAATGAAGCTCCAGGGGAAATCAAAGGCACATGATCTATCAAGAAAAATGGATTGGAAATCACAAATATTGCTTATGTTGAAGGCCTCAACTTCAACCTGTTAAGCATCAGCCAACTCTGTGATAAAGGCTACAATGTTGGATTCAACATGGGAGTGTGCCAGATCAAAGATGCTGAATCAAATGAAATAGTGCTGCAAGGACCAAGACAGAAGAATATGTATGTGGTAGATTGGTCTACTGCTACAACAAGCACTTGTCTGTTAGCAAAGAGCACAGTCGATTCAAGTTGGTTGTGGCACAAGAAGATGAGTCATCTGAATTTTAAGACAATCAATAAGCTTGCAAGGAGTCATATTGTCGAAGGATTGCCAGACTCAGTGTACAAGAAATAAAGTGTATGTGATGCATACCAGATGGGAAAGCAAATAAATTCTTCATTCAAGGATAAGCCAAGTCCTTCTTCAACAAGGATATTACATCTGTTGCATATGGATTTATTTGGTCCAGTTGTGCCAGCCAACATAAGTGGAAAAAAATACACCTTAGTGGTGGTGGATGACTATTCAAGATATACATGGACAATCTTCATGTGTAAAAAGAAGGAAAATTACAGAAGTTACCTTAGCTGATGAAAAGAGTTCAAAACGAAAAGAGTCATTTTGGAAAAAGGAACTTCAAGTAATGAAGCATCCCAAAAACCCAAAACACCAAATGTTGCACTCACATTCACTCAAAAGCATAATCACAAACAAACTGGCCTTGGATACAAAGGAAAAGAAAAGTTTCTTAAACCGATTGAGTATCTTTGAGAGGACACTAGGAAGAAATCCGGCCGAGTTTCTCAGCAAACTCCAAACAGAAAATACTCTGTGAAAAGCAAACAGAGCTACCAAAAACCCCATATATATTTTACAAGAGAAATACACATGATGGGAATGGTAGAAACTATCCAAATTATGTTGATTGGAATAATGTGAAACATCAGCAAAGACCTATGGAATACAAGCCAAAATGGCAAAGACCTAAACCTCAGCAAAGGTCATTCCAAAGGCAAAAGAGCTATTATCAGCACACATACGCACGCAAGCACTACACTCAGAAATACCACAACTACCCCAAGAAGGCAATTGCTAAAACACAAACACAGGCATACAGACAAAAGAGACAGTTGTATGAACCTAAAACCCCCAAGCAATATGCTAATGTGCATTATGATTATGGTACTGATAGATGGCAACCTCTTAGAGTAAGATCTTTTGGCTATAGGTTGGTTGGATCATCTTATAGCACTAACCCCTCAGGACCCAGGCAAGTATGGGTACCTAAAAACTGATTTCCTTGATTGCAAGTTCAAGGAACATCTGAGTGCCAAGGAACCTGGTACATGGATAGTGGTTGTTCCAGACATATGACAGGAAACAAGAAAAATCTGTCAAGATTCAAGGAGATTAGCGGTGCAAAAGTCATATTTGGAGGAAATGAAGCTCCAGGGGAAATCAAAGGCACATGATCTATCAAGAAAAATGGATTGGAAATCACAAATATTGCTTATGTTGAAGGCCTCAACTTCAACCTGTTAAGCATCGACCAACTCGTGATAAAGGCTACAATGTTGGATTCAACATGGGAGTGTGCGGATCAAAGATCTTGAATCAAATGAAATAGTCTTTGCAAGGACCAAGACAGAAGAATATGTATGTGGTAGATTGGTCTCTTTGCTACAACAAGCACTTGTCTCGTTAGCAAAGAAAGCAATGATCGATTCAAGTTGGTTGTGGCACAAGAAGATGAGTCATCTGAATTTTAAGACAATCAATAAGCTTGCAAGGAGTCATATTGTCGAAGGATTGCCAGACTCAGTGTACAAGAAATAAAGTGTATGTGATGCATACCAGATGGGAAAGCAAATAAATTCTTCATTCAAGGATAAGCCAAGTCCTTCTTCAACAAGGATATTACATCTGTTGCATATGGATTTATTTGGTCGATTGTGCGGCAAAGATAAGTGGAAAAAAATACACCTTAGTGGTGGTGGATGACTATTCAAGATATACATGGACAATCTTCATGTGTAAAAAGAAGGAAAATTGCAGAAGTTACCTTAGCTGATGAAAAGAGTTCAAAACGAAAAGAGTCAAACCATTATAAAAATAAGATCTAACAAAGGAACTGAGTTTGCCAATGGGATAATAACTCAGTATTGTGTTGAAAATGGAATTGCTCATTAGTTGTCAGCTGCAAGAACTCCACAGCAGAATGGAGTAGCTGAAAGAAGGAATAGAACTCTCAAGGAAGCTGCAAGGACCAGGTTAGCTGAAGCTGGATTGCCTAAGAGATTTTGGGCTGAAGCCATTACCACAACATGTTATACTCAAAATAGATTCATGATCAACATGCAATTGACCAAGACTCCCTATGAGATTTGGACAGGGAGAAAGCCAAATGTTGGATACTTCAGGATATTTGGATGTAAATGTTTCATCCATAACAATGGCAAAGATAATTTGAAGGGTTTTGATGCTAAAGCTAATGAATGTATCTTTTTGGGATACTCAGCTGAGAGTAAAGCCTATAGAGTGTTGAACAAGAGGACTATGGTTACAGAAGAGTCTATCCATGTGGCTTTTGATGAACCTAATGTGAGTAGAGAAGACATTGGAGAGTTAGCTGATAAGCTAAATCAACCAACTATGCAGAAGAGTCATTATGTTGAAGCTGAAGTAAGAGCACTCAACCCAGATGAAGATGAGGTAGCTGAATCTCAAAGACAGTTGGAAAGTCTACAGCTAAATGAAAATGAAAGACTTGTTCAAGACAACTTAGCTGCGAGATGCCTGAACCCAGCAGACTTACTCCAACCTGATGTGAGATGGCTGAGAGACCATCCACCAGAGTTAGTTATTGGAGATGTTAGAGATGGTATAAGAACCAGATCCAGAGCACAGCATGAAGCTATGTTCACTTGTTTTATTTCCCAGATAGAGCCTAAGGATGTGTCTCAAGCATTGGATGACACACATTGGATTCAAGCCATGCAAGAAGAGCTAAATCAGTTTGAAAGAAACAAATTATGGGAATTAGTGGAGAGGCCAACCCATCAAAATGTTATTAGCACAAAACAGGTTTTCAGAAAACAAGATGAATGAGAAAGGATCTGTTTTAAGAAACAAAGCAATATTGGTAGCCAAAGGGTATGGCCAAGAAGAGGGTATAGATTTTGATGAAACCTTTGCTCTTGTTGCAAGATGTTGGGAAATTATTTTGTAGATTTTGATGAATGTCATGCAAAACTTAGAATAGGAAGTTGGAACCCCATTTTTGTTGTAAATTGCATTGTAATAGATAAATGGAGTCGAGTGAGTTAAGTCAGCTATGCCTGAACATGCAAGAAGACAACTGGAGACTAGAAGGAAGACTCTGCTGTAAGGCAGCTGAGTATGGCATAGAAGAGAAGATAGGAACTCGACTGAAGGTGCAGCAGAGATGCAGCTGAGTGAAGTATCAGTCAAGTCAACTCAAGATAGCCAAGTCTCAAGTTGAAGTGATAGAAGAGTCATCCAATGATTGGAAGCTGACTCGAAGTCGCCTGGGGAAGTCAAGGAAATGCAGTCAAGTCGAGATAACTGAAAGAGATCCGTTGCATAGAAATCAAGAGAATACTTAAACAAGTAATACTCTCATACTGTATTTCTTGAAGTGCTCAGTTCCATAACCGTGCAAAAGGAATAAACCAATGGGAAGCACTGCACCTGTGTCAGAACACTGAAAAGCTGAAGAATCATTCATACGAGGAAATGGCAATTCCAAGGACTACAACAAGACAAGCCAACGACCACAAGTGACTTTCAAAAATAAGCATATCTCTTCAACGGACAGATTTTTGAAAGATCACTATAAAAGGCTGAGGAATCACTCTGAGAAAAAAAAAAAACCTGAACCAAAAACATTCAAGCAAACATTTGAACTGTAACCAAAAATTATTCTCAAGTCATTCAAGATTAATCCTCAAGCCTACATTACGAAGGAAATCAATCCAACACTCACCTGTGAAGGAAAGACAACTTCAATCAGTTGAAGAGGAAACATTTGAAGAATCAAGGGGTCTACATTCCACGAAGGATTGTAGAAAGGTTCAAGGTCGAACCAAGCTTAAGCTATTTGGAGGGCTTCGTGATCAAATCCAAGGAACTTAAGCAAGTGGGTTGTAGTAGCAAGACAGCGGCCATGTGAAGAAGTTCGAGTCGCACGAGAAGCCAGTTTGTTTGACCAAGGCATCTCATCGAGTCCCAAAGGATCAAGTCATTTGTGTGATCAAGACTTGTATCTGACCATTAACCACTCGTATATTGATCAATACTTAGTGGATTCCTCCGGGAGTTGGAGAAGAGAGGAGTAGAAGAATTACCTCATCTTGAACCTCTATAAAAACTTATTGTGTCATTTACATTTCAAAGACTTTAATTTTTGCATCTTATTTTTATATCTCATGATAAATTTGCTATCCAATTGATAATTAATCGAGTGCTAAAACCAAGTATTAAAACAAACTTAACCAAATTCAAGGGTGTTAAGTCTTCCAATAAAACAAATCACGGTCAAGTTAAGTCTTTAGTCAAAACAATTGAGTTATTCTATCAGCGTTGAGTCCATTGAGTGACTAACTCTTCGATTAACTAACTTAGTTGTCCATCAAGGACACGATTGTGAAGTATTAACTCGAATATTTAAAAGGACTAATTTGAAAAGTTGGTAAGGTTTATTCAACCCCCTTCTAAACCTTACACTCACACCCCTTGGGACCTACAAGTGGTATCGGAGCGGTTGGTTCATTGAGCCTTCTCCGACCGGTTCTTGAACTAGATCTCCAAATTTTTCAAAGTTTGTTTTAGTACTCAATCTTTCAAAACTCTTTTACTCAGCAAAGTTATTATCATGGAAGCAAATTTGACACGCATCCCTATGTTCACAATTGAAGAATTTGATGATTGGAAAATTGTATGCAGGCTCATCTATCAAAGATTACACGATGAGATGTGGATAGTGATAGAGGATGGGCCTCTGCAAATTTTAAAAGTGAACACATTTTGTAAGGAGAGCTACTTTGAAGGTGAAGAGGATGTTGCTCCCAAACCAGCCATGGTTGAAAAACCAAGAGCTGAATGGACAAATGATGACAGGAAAAGATATAACTTGGACAATATGGCCAAGGACATTCTTTACAAAACCTTGGACAAAGCTATGTTCAACAAAGTCAAATCATGCAAAATGGCTAAAGAAATCTGGGACAAGCTAACATTGATTTGTGAAGGCTCAGAGCAAATCAAAGAAAACAAACTATCGGTTGTTGTACAGAAATTTGAGAATTTTAAAATGCTCGCAGGAGAGACCTTGGATCAACCGGATGCTCGGTTCACGAAATTACCAACGAGCTATCTCGCACTTGGAAAAGAATATACACGAGAAGAATGAAATGTGTATGAAGATTCTAAGAAGTCTCACTGAATGGGAAATGAAGGTCATGGCACCGAGACATTCCATGGACCTATCCAAAACATCCAACCATGAGCTATTCTCGGATCTCAAAGCCTACGAATTTGAGCCGAGAAGAAAAGACCAGAGGAGAAACAGTTGTGCCAAAAAACTGCTCTAATTGTTAAGGATGGCAAAGAGAGCCGAGGTCAAAGAAGTCATTGACCAAGAGGAAATAGCCCTGATGGTTAAAAGGTTTAACAAGTTCTTCAATAAGAACTACAAGAGAGGCAAGGGCGAATCCTCCAGAAGATACTCAGCTCCCTCCAAGTCAAGAGAAGATAGGTCAACCAAGAGAGCAGAGCATCAAAAAGTTGAATATCAAAGGGCTGACAATCTAAGAATGGAAAGAGCTGATCGAAAGGATGAAAATCTATGCTGGAACTGCAGACAACCAGGTCACTATGCCATTGATTGCCCATATCATGTAGTCAACAAATACAGGAATGAAGAGGAAAGAAAGGTCTTCAGAGAAAGAAGACAAGAAAATAAAAAGGCAATGTTGGTTGCAGAGATCACGAGACACCAAGTCAAAAGACATACCGATTCAGAGAGTAGTGAAGCCGACTACTCAAGTGACTCACGAAAAGAAGCCTTGATCGTTTAATGGCCATGGAACAAGACCAACCCGACCAAGAAGATGAGGTACACTCTAATTCATCACACTCGATTCTAGTGATAGTGATGTGACACACATTTCATCACCCACTCGATCTTTATGATTCATTAGACAAAATGATGAAAGACTTTGAACACATTAAATCCTCACACACACTACTAAATGAGGAAAACAACCTACTCAAAAGCAAAACTCTCGGTGACTAAGGAGCCGAGTACTCTAAGTCAAATAGTGATGAGAATAAAAGTCTAAAAATTTGAAAATGCTAAGTTAATAGCGAGAAATAGTCGCTATAGAAAAGAGGGAGAATGACCTCAAAAATGTGATTGCCTCATTCACTAAGGCATCTAAATCCTTGGATGATCTTATTATGAGTCAAAGAGAATGTGGAGATAAGACAGGCTTATGATTTAATTCCTCTGTGCTATGTCAAGCTCCAAAAGTGATTTTGGAAAAAGGATCTTTAAGTAATGAAGTATCTCAAAAAACCAAAATTCCAAATGGTGCACACACATTTATTCCAAAGCACAATCACAAGCAAACTGGCCTTGGTTATAAAGGAAAAGGAAAAGCCCGAGTTGAGTGTCTTTGAGAGGACAACTGAGAAGAAATCCAGCCGAGTTCCTCAGCAAACTCCAAATAGGAAATACTTTGTAAAGAAGAAACAGAGCTACCAAAAGTCCCAGAAATTCTATAAAAGAAATTTATATGATGGGAATGGTAGAAACTACCCAAGCCAAGCTGATTAGAATAATGTGAACTATCAGCAAAGATCTGTGGAATATAAGCCTAAGTGGCAAAGGCCTAGAACTCAGCAAAAGCCATTCCAAAGAAATAAGGGCTTTTACCAGCACACATATGCACCAAGGCACTACACTCAGAGATATCACAGCTACCCAAAGAAGGCAATTACTAAAACACATACACAGGCATACAGACAAAAGAGACAACTGTATGAACCTAAAACCCCCAAGCAATTTGCCAAAATTAATTATGATTATGGCACTGATAGATGGCAACCCCTTAGAGTCAAATCATTTGGCTATAGGTTGGTTGGATCATCTTACAATACTAACCCCTCAGGACCCAGACAAGTATGGGTACCTAAATCTTAATTTCCTTGATTGTCGGTTCAAGGAACAGCTGAGTGCCAAGGAACCTGGTACATGGGTAGTGGTTGTTCCAGGCACATGACAGGTAACAAGAAAAATCTATCAAAATTAAAGGAAGTCAGAGGTGCAAAAGTAATATTTGGAGGAAATGAAGCCCCAGGAGAAATAAGAGGCATTGGATCCATCAAGAAAAATGGATTAGAAATCACAGATGTTGCATATGTTGAAGGACTCAAATTCAATCTGCTAAGTATTAGCCAACTCTGTGACAAAGGCTACAATGTTGGATTCAACATGGGTATATGTTAAATCAAGGACACTGAATCCATTGAAGTTGTGTTGCAAGGTTGCAGACAAAAGAACATGTATGTGGTAGATTGGTCAACTGCAACACCAAGCACTTGTCTACTAGCAAAGAGCACAGTTGAATCAAGTTGGCGGTGGCACAAGAAGCTGAGTCACCTGAATTTCAAAACAATTAACAAGCTTGCCAGAAGCAGTCTTGTAGAAGGACTTCCAGACTCAGTATATAAGAAGGAAAGTGTATGTGATGCATGCCAGATGGGAAAGCAAATCAAATCATCATTTAAAGAAAAGACATGTCCATCTTCAACTAGAATATTGCACCTGCTACATATGGATCTATTTGGTCCAGTTGAACCAGCTAGCATAAATGGGAAGAAATACACCTTGGTGGTAGTAGATGACTACTCAAGATATACATGGACAATATTCATGTGTAAGAAGAAAGAAACTCTGCGCAGAAACTACCCACGGTGATGAAAAGAATCCAAAATGAGAAGAGTCAAACCATTATCAAAATAAGATCGAGGAGGAACCGAGTTTGTCAATGGTATAATCACTCAAGATCTTGTATTGAAAATGGTATTGGTCATGAATTATCTGTGACAAGGACTCCACAACAAAATGGAGTTGAGAAAGAAGAAATAGAACTCTCAAAGAAGCGGCAAGGACCATGTTAGTCAAGCAGAGCTACCTAAAAGATTTTGGGTGAAGCAATAAACAAACATGCTATACTCAAAATAGATGCATGATAAACAGACGGTGACAAAGACTCCTATGAGATCCGGACAGGAGAAAGCCTAATGTTGCATATTTTAGAATATTTGGATGCAAATGCTTCATCCATAACAATGGCAAAGATAATTTTAAGGCTTTTGATGCTAAAGTCGATGAAGGTATCTTCTTGGGATACTCAAATTTGAAAGCAAAGGCTACAGAGTACTCAACAAGAGGACTATGGTTACTGAGAAGAATCCATCCATGTGGTGTTTGATGAGCCAAATGTAAATGGAGAAGACATTGAAGAGTCGGTGATAAAAATTTGAATCAACCAACCATGCGAAGAGTCCCTATGTTGAAGTTGAAAGCCGAATTATAAACCCGGATGAAGATGAGATAGCCGAGTCTCAAAAATAGTGGAAAATGCAACTAAGTGATGATGAGAGAGTTGATCAAAACAACACGGTACCGCAAGACGATCGATCCGCTAACTTACTCCAACCTGGATGTAAGATGGCTGAGAGACCATCCACCAGAACTAGTCATTGGAGATGTAAGAGAAGGTGTCAAAACGAGATCCAGAACTCAACAAGAAGCAATGTTCACATGCTTCATCTCACAAATAGAGCCTAAAGATGTGTCACAAGCATTAGATGACACACATTGGATTCAAGCCATGCAAGAAGAGCTGAATCAGTTTGAAAGAAATAAAGTGTGGGAATTGGTTCAAAGACCTACCCATCAAAATGTTATTGGCACTAAATGGGTGTTCAGAAACAAGATAAATGAGGAAGGTTCTGTGGTAAGAAACAAAGCAAGATTGGTAGCCAAAGGATATGTAAGTCCAAGCGGCTACGATAATCTAGAGGGGGGGTGAATAGATTATCTCCATCTTTTCGATTTCGCCCTCTTTTTCGAACCGAATTCTCAAAGACAATAATAAAGGTGTAGAATGTAAACAACACGCGTCGATTTATAGTAGTTCAACCCACCTAGGGCCTAATCTACTACCACCCCAGTATATCCGGGATGGATTTCAAAAAACAAAGAATTTTATTAATTACCAATATTAATACAAACTCAACTTACAACACCTTAAAGAGCACCACACTCTTCTTCAACACCACCTTTGGAGATTACCACAATCTCCCTTTGAAGATTACCACAATATTCCTTCAGCGGCACCTTGTGAAGATTACCACAATCTTCAACCTTGAAGAATACCAAATTCTTCAACACCTCAATAAAAAGATCACCACAATCTTCTTGCACCTATCCCCTAGATCATCCAAGTGTGTTCTTACCACAAGAACACTCACAAGGATATCTTGTGTTTGAATGATAACCAAAAATCAAGATTACAACTCAATAATGAATATTACAATTTGAGTGCAAAGTGTAATCAAGAATAGCCTAGACCTCAAAGATGTGAAAGTGATAAGCTAGGCAAAATTACAACAAGAATAATAACAATGAAGAACAAATATTTGCTTGAAGTGTATCTTGTTGTGTTGTATCTCAATTATTATTTAGGTTGCTCCAAAACTTCCTCTATTTATAGGAGATGATTGATCAAGCATAGGCTCCTCTTGGGGATTGAAAATCTACAGAAAAATACAATTAAAATCAAGAATATAGCTGTTAGAAATCAATCCCACATTTTAAGGAAATTTGTCTGCTGTCAAACGGTCATATTTTCGCTGTCAAAAGATATGGCGACTGGTCGACGTAATGTTCGACCGGTCGTCCCCTATGTTGGCCGGTCGCACATCCTTAAAAATCAAAGTGCAGAAGTCTGTTTCAAAACCAAGACTTGCAGGTACCGGTCGACCACTGGGCGACCGGTCGACGCCCAAGCGGCCGGTCGACCACTGGGCGACCGGTCGACGCCTAGGGCGACCGGTCGACCTGTTTGATTTTTTCTTCCGTCTCATTTTCTGTTTCAAAAATCATCTTCAGGTACGGGTTGCCCTATAGGGCGACCGGTCGACCAAGAGACAGAAATGTTGTCCAATTTTTGTCGAAAAATAAAACTCAAGAAATACTCCAAAAATTTAGTAAAAACATTTTAAACCAATCGGGAGTATTTAGACAACATTTAGGAACCTTGTTTTGAAGTAAAAACATATAAACACAAATTCATTAAAAGTGTTGTCCAATGTTATTTGAAATAAAACTTGAAGACATACTCCGGAAAATATTAAAACCATTTTAAATCATTTAGGAGTATTTGGACAACAAATAAAAACATTGTTTTGGTGTAAAAATAAAATCATCAAAATTAAGATAAAAATATATATCAAACAATCTCCCCCCTTTTTGATGATTACAAACCAAAACAATTTTTAGAAATATTAGAGGGACAATTTTAAAAACAATTTTCCGGTAAAAAACATCTAACCATTTGGAAGCAACCAAAATTTCCAAAATACATAAGCAACCAAGAAAGGGAGTAATTATATTCAATAATAGGCATAATAAGCACAAGCTCCCCCTATCAACAAGCACATCAAGAATAATGTAAAAGCAATTAACTATAAGCCAAAGGCTTAGCTTTTACATATTGTTCAAGAGCTTATAAGCTCCCCCTGTCAACAAAATATCATTAGACAAGTATATAAGTCCATCAAGCAACAATTGGACTAGAAATAATTCACAACTTATGGCTTTTAAGAGCCATAGCTTATAGCTTTTATAATGAGCTTTTATTAGCTTATTTGAGCTAATGAGCCAATTTCCTGTTTCTCCCCTTTTGGAATCATCAAAAAGAATGTTAGGATGATAAAAACATTATACAAATACTTCAAAGTGCGCTAAAGAGACGGTTTATCAACCATTGACCAATTTAAGCTTAAAAACCAAAGAAGAAAGGGAGAAATGTATTATGAAGAGTTCATATGCTCGGTTTATTTGCCAAAACATGATCTCAATAAGTATTGAAGACTTTTGGAAGCAAGAGACTCATGTAGAAGTTGAAAATTTCATTGTGACATTTCATCGAACACTTTGTGGGCTTGAAAATTAAAAGAAGTTGTATATAGCCCTTGTAAATGATCCAAGCCAAAAATTTTCATTACCAAACAATACAACAATATATCTAAGCCCATCAAGATCATATGCAAAATATAGCAAGAGATATACAAGAAAGTCATAAACTCAAGGGTTCAACCCAATAATATTGGCCAAAAAGATCAAGGCATTACGAATGCCATCAAGCAAAAATTAAAGAGCCATCAAGTAATACATGTCAAGCATCAAACAATGCATATTAGACATTACAAATGTCCCAAATAATCCATCTAAACAAAATGATCAAGACATGTAAAATGCATTTAGGCAAAAATTAAAAGAAGCACTTTTACCACCAAGTACTATGCCAAAACTAGAGTATTTTTACCATCAAATACTCCATCAAAATCATGATCATCCACAAGTCATTATCAACTTGCTATTTTAACCCTTTCAAGAAAACAAGCAAATCTCATTAGTACGAAAGAGCTTTACAAAAAGTTCATAAAAATACAAAGCAACATGAACAAGAAAGAAAATGCTAGAAAGTAAAGGGGTGGGGACATCAATCCTCGTCCGAAGAGAAGCAAGTTCCGGGAATAAAATCTTTGATGAATTTTCTTCAACTTGTCGATTGATTTTTGCATTTTCGAGGTCTTTTGCTCCAAAGCCTCATACCTAGCTTCATGAAAAGATCTTAACTCATCAAATTCGGCTTGGGTGTACCCCTAGAAGGTTGAGCACCGGTATTACCCTCCAGATTGCTCTGTTCGCCTTCCTCTGCCAATCTCGCGGCCTCGACATCATCAAAGAAGTCGTTTGGATCTGGGGAATCTTGGCCTCTTCCTCTAGCCATCTTAGTTGGTCGGATGTCCATATTTTTGCGCATAGTGACCATTTGGGAGATATTATCAATGTCAAAGTCATTTTGAAATACCTCCGAATTACATTCCGACGAAGGTAGTCCCGATTGTATAAGAAGTTTACAAATCCAATTGCCCATAACAAACTTCTTATTTCCTTGAGTGATAGACTCAATTAGACATTGAATAAGAATGGCTCCAAAGTTAAGCGGTTCCCTTCTAGCAATCTTATAAGTCAAAAAATAGTCCATGTTGCTAGGCATTTTACCCGCTTTTCCATAAATACAGTAGGCGACAATAACAGATAAAATTCGGTGCTCAAGTGTCATCGCCAACAATGAATACTTTGGCCATACACACAAATAGGTCTTAGCTTCTCTCATAGACACCCCCAACATGTCATCATTCCAAATAGCACAAGAGAAAAAGTCCCAACCACATTCTCTAACATGTAGAAGCCGACAGATTTCATTAGGTGTCCACCTAAAGTGACGACCTTTTACAAACGAATTTACCGCAATAGGCTTTCTATCATCAACATCATATTGCACCCACATATTTGCATAAAAATGTTGGATAATATCATCATCATACAAAACATATGAATGCTCCCATAAAAACATCCAACCTTGCTCCTCAAAGAATCCTCTAATAGTAGGATATTCATTAGCAAATGAATTAAAACGACAAATTTTAGTCCAAGCAATCGATTTTCCACCCATTCCCGAATCTTCATAGTACCACTCCGCATATTTATTGATGAAATTAAGAACATTATTAGAATGGGGAGCTTAGGTAATAAAAGATTTCTTACTTTTTGCCCAACGACAATTTTTGAGCGAAATTGTTCCACGGAGCTCCGCAATTTGGGCCCGAGAGAGTATGAGATTTTGAATGTCATCGCGTTCTTGAGCCACGTTCCTTTGTGCAGCTCGAATATCCCTTTGTTCGGCTTCGTCTCGCCGATTTCTCGAAGAACCCTCTCCGCCCTTTCTTCTCTTGGAAGTGGAAATTTGATCGGTGGAATTTCTTGGAGGAGCCATGTATGTAAGATTCTTGCAAAAATAGGTGGATTAGCAACAAGAATCGTAAAGATTAATTAAGAATTGAAGATTTAGAGAAAAGGGGGTGATAGCAGCTGCGAACGAGGGTTTGAAGGTTTTGATGTTCTATTTCAAAAGTGAAGACAGACGGGTTATATCCCAAAAATTTTGCCTGGGCGACCGGTCGAGGTGGGGTGCGACCGGTCGACGTACAGGGCGACCGGTCGCCCCTGCTTTGACCGTCCCAGTGCAATTTTTCATTCTTCACGTTTTTTCAAAAATTCAATTTATTCACCCCAAAAGTTTTAAAACTTTGCAAAAAGATAATTATGGACTGAGTCCAACAAATACGGGTTTCGGGAACACATATATACGAGAAAATCGACATTTGCCAAGTAGTGCCCTTTTAAGAAAAATTTGCAAAATCATTTAGGGGCACTTAAGGGGTTGAAGTGAAATATAAAAAAATGTGCATAAACATAATAACGAGTTCTAATAATACGAGTGAACATACCTCGATGGTTTAAGAATTTCTAATAGACGATAGCCAATGAATATGAGATATATACCCTACACAAATCTTAAACAAAATTTGCACAATAGCACAAGTGTAGGCAAGTAATAGGAGATATCAAGAAAAAAGCTTATGCTATAAAAATACATAAGAGATAATAAACCACATAAGTTTAATTAAATGCACAAGAGTTTTTTAGAAACATCATGCAAGGTCTTCCTTTTTTTAAAAAAAAAATTTGAAACTCACAAATATATTGAAGACCAAAATTTTAAAAAATAATGAAAACTCATTTGCAATAAAGGCACAAAAAAAAACATGCATAGAAATAAAATAAAATGCATATTTAAA
The DNA here is from genome assembly GCA_016081115.2 of Rehmannia glutinosa. NCBI lineage: Eukaryota > Viridiplantae > Streptophyta > Magnoliopsida > Lamiales > Orobanchaceae > Rehmannia > Rehmannia glutinosa. The sequence continues at coordinate 115,774,057 of CM071926.1, forward strand.
TGGGGAGATACGGTTTACCAATTATGCCGTTTCCATGGGTTGTGTCTTTCCCATTGTTGATGATATCTTCCCCTTGAGAAGTCACTTTGTTGATGATGGCTTCTTTGATTACTCCATTTCCAAGGTTTGTTACCTTCCCATTGTTGATGGTCTATTCTTCTTTGAAAATCATCTTGTTGATGATGTTTTTGCCATTTCCAAGGATTGTGTTCTTCCCATTTTTGATTATATCCTCTTCTTGGAAATTGGCTTTGTTGAAAATGTTCTCTCCTTCTTTGATCGAATGACGCGGTCATTTGATGTCTTCTCGGCGGTATAACTTTTCTCGGATTATTATTTCACCGGGTACCTAGTACAACATTATTTTGTGGTACCCTCAAGTTCTTGGGTCCTTTAGGATTAGCTTTGAGACTTTTAGGTCTCCAATAATGATTAGAGCTATTTCTAGCCCGACAAATAATAGTCGTATGACCCTTTTTACCGCAATAAAAGCATGTAATAGTTCTAGGAGCATAATGACCAACGTTCTTAGGGACTTGATTCTTTTTCATGTGATTGACACCCTTAGGCTTATGATCAAGTTCTAGTTTTGAATTATCACAACAATCAATAATATTAGTCATTCTATCGGTACTCAAGTTGGATTTAGATAAATCATTTTTCAAGCAATTTATATCCTCAACAAGAGTACTATTTTCTTTCTCAAGGTTTCTAACCTTGTCAAGAGTGGTGGTGTGAGCATATGATAGTGATTCATAGGAAGTAAATAAACTATCCTTATCATTTTTCAAAACAATGAATTCCTTTTTTAAATTTTTATACTTAACAAGTAAATTTTGGAATTCATTTTGAAGATCATCAAAATTATTTTGCAAATCACTATAATCATTTTGAATAACAATATCATAGGAAGTAGAGGGTTTAAGACATACCTTGTTTTCTTCTTCGATGCCCATAAGACAATATTCAACTTCCTCATAGTTGGAAGTTGTAAGAGGCTTGTTCCTTATATTTGACATTATATCCCTTTGAGAAGTAAATGCTTTTGTTTGACTCCTTTCATTTGCAAATACTCCATAGATGGCTTCTAATTTTTGCCATACTTCATGTGCCGATCGAATTCCTACAATATGTTCATATTCCAAATTAGTAAATGAACAATACAAAATATTGAGAGCTTTACCGTTTATGGAGATGATTTTCTTCTCTTCATCATTGAGCTCTTTGAAGCCTTTGGAGGTGTGTGGTGTGTCTTTCATTGGAATGGATTCTTTATTTATGACGATGTTCCAAATATCGAACCCGCAACCTTGTAAATAACATTCCATTCTTTCTTTCCAAAATATATAATTTTTGGAATCAAATAGAGGTGGCTTGGTGGTGGAGGTGTCGGTAGGATGAGCTTCGTTCGTAGCCGACGATCGTTCCTCTTCACTCGCGATGTGAAACGAGCTTGCCAAAGAGTTTGTCTTTGATACCACTTGTAAGTCCAAGCGGCTACGATAATCTAGAGGGGGGTGAATAGATTATCTCCATCTTTTCGATTTCGCCCTCTTTTTCGAACCGAATGCTCAAAGACAATAATAAAAGTGCGGAATGTAAACAACACGCGTCGATTTATAGTAGTTCAACCCACCTAGGGCCTAATCTACTACCACACCAGTATATCCGGGATGGATTTAAAACTGAAAAGGAATTTTATTAATTACCAAAATTAATACAAACTCAACTTACAACACCTTGAAGAGCACCACACTCTTCTTCAACACCACCTTTGGAGATTACCACAATCTCCCTTTGAAGATTACCACAATCTTCCTTCAACGGCACCTTGTGAAGATTACCACAATCTTCAACCTTGAAGAATACCAAATTCTTCAACACCTCAATAAAAAGGTCACCACAATCTTCTTGCACCTATCACCTAGATCATCCAAGTGTGTTCTTACCACAAGAACACTCACAAGGATATCTTGTGTTTGAATGATAACCAAAAATCAAGATTACAACTCAATAATGAATATTACAATTTGAGTGCAAAGTGTAATCAAGAATAGCCTAGACCTCAATGATGTGAAAGTGATAAGCTAGGCAAAATTACAACAAGAATAATAACAATGAAGAACAAATATTTGCTTGAAGTGTATCTTGTTGTGTTGTATCTCAATTATTATTTAGGTTGCTCCAAAACTTCCTCTATTTATAGGAGATGATTGATCAAGCATAGGCTCCTTTTGGGGATTGAAAATCTACAGAAAAATGCAATTAAAATCAAGAATATAGCTGTTAGAAATCAATCCCACATTTTAAGGAAATTTGTCTACTGTCAAACAGTCACATTTTTGCTGTCAAAAGATAGGGCGACCGGTCGCACATAAATAGAAGTTTGAAATTAAACTCAGCAAATTTACACAGGGCGACCGATCGACGTAGGGTTCGACCGGTCGTCCCCTATGTTGGCCGGTCGCACATCCTTAAAAATCAAAGTGCAGAAGTCTGTTTCAAAACCACGACTTGCGGGTACCGGTCGACCACTGGGCGACCGGTCGACCTGCTTGATTTTTTCTTCCGTCTCATTTTCTGTTTCAAAAATCATCTTCAGGTACGGGTTGCCCTATAGGGCGATCGGTCGACCAAGAGACAGAAATGTTGTCCAATTTTTGTCGAAAAATAAAACTCAAGTAATACTCCGGAAATTTAGTAAAAACATTTTAAACCAATCGGGAGTATTTAGACAACATTTAGGAACCTTTTTTTGAAGTAAAAACATATAAACACAAATTCATTAAAAGTGTTGTCCAATGTTATCTGAAATAAAACTTGAAGAAATACTCCGGAAAATATTAAAATCATTTTAAATCATTTAGGAGTATTTGGACAACAAATAAAAACATTGTTTTGGTGTAAAAATAAAATCATCAAAATTAAGATAAAAACATGTATCAAACAGGATATTGCCAAGAAGAAGGTATAGATTTTGATGAAACATTTGCTCATGTGGCAAAATTGGAAGCCATAAGGATGTTTCTTGCCTATGCAGCTCACAAGAACTTTATTGTATATCAAATGGATGTAAAGAGTGCATTTCTTAATGGTTTATTGGAAGAAGAAGTGGATGTTGAACAACTTCCAGGATTTGAGCAGAAGACTCTTGGAGATAAAGTATACAAACTCAAGAAAGCTCTATATGGGTTGAAACAGGCACCCAGAGCATGGTATGATACATTGTCACAATTCTTGACTGAGAACGGATTCCCAAAAGGCAAAGTGGATAGAACACTCTTCAGAATTCGAGATAGGAAGAGTATACTGCTTGTTCAAATATATGTGGATGATATCATCTTTGGATCCACAAACAAAGAGCTGTGTGATAAATTTTCAAATCTCATGCAAAGCAAATTCGAAATGAGCATGATGGGAGAGCGACATTCTTCCTTGGACTTCAAGTGAAATGTGAAGGATGGAACCTTCATAAGTCGACAAAATACACAGTGATTTAATGAAGAAATTTGGTATGGAAGAGAAGTCTTACGTGAAAATACCAATGAATACATCACCAAAATGGATATGGATGCAGATGGCAAGCTCAGTAGATCAAACAAGATACAAAGCACTTATGGATCATTGCTCATATCTCACAAAGAAGCGGACCAAACATCACCTTTCTTTGTAGGTATATGTGCAAGATTTCAATCGCTCCAAAAGAAAGCCACATGACTGCCAAGAGGATCTTGAGATATTTGAAAGGAAGCCAAGAAGTTGGCTTATGGTATCCAAAGGAAGGTGGATTCAAGCTAATTGGTTATTCGGACTACGGCTATCTTTGGATGTAGAGTTGACACGAAGAGCACCTTAGGCACATGTCAAATGCTTGAAATAGGCTAATTTCTGGTTTAGCAAAAAGCAAAATTCAATAGCCACCTCTACTGGTGACGGCAGAATACATAGGTTTGTGGGAAGTCTGTTGTGCCCAAGTCCTATGGATGAGACAGAAGCTGAGAGACTATGAAGTTGAAGAAAAGGAAATTCCAATCATGTGTGATAACACTTTATAAGAGACCATGTTGAAAAGAAGGACATCACCTTGGAATATATTTCAACTGATAAGCAGTTGGCTGACATATTCACAAAACCATTATGTGAGTCAAGATTTGAAGAACTCAAGCATGAGTTAGGGTTAATTGAGCTGAGTTGACACTCAAAAGACTCAAAGAAAAGAGATGAAACATGAAAAGAGGAAAAAGAGCTGAATTCGTAATTGACTAAGTGAATCACCAGATCGAGAAAGTCACCAGACGAGTTAGTCGACATACCAATTTGAGTCACTAGGAGAGGAGTGAGAAGAAGGATTGAATCAACTAAGGAGTAAGATGAGTCATTTATGAGCAAAGTGACAAAAACGCGGTCGTTTTTACTACGGGAATGTTTTTAAGAATGACGTCAAAGATAATTATGACGCGTGTCAGCAAAAGCGCACACCAAGCTTATGATTGGATATAAATCTTTGCCGCATTAAATGCGAGAAATTAAATGTAAATCGGCGTGCAAGATCTAAGCCATTGATTTTGATCAAAATTTCAAAAACCACCCGCACGTCCTTTCATGAAACATACTTAAACCATTCCGTCCGTTTCTCTCTCACTTTACCAAAAACTGTTCATCTCTCTCTCGAAATCAAAATCAAAAATTTTCTCTCAAAACCCTATCAATCCTCAGTTCAGTTTTCAAGTTTCATTCGGTAAAACATCTCGAAATGGCATCTACTCATGATTTTGTCAAGCTAGGAAAACAAATCCACACCGGGTCTACTGTGGACTTCGATGGTATGGTTAAACAAGGGTCCGACGACACCCTCATAAAGAAGATTGCTGATAAGCTAGAAAAATCTGGATTAAAACCATTTTTGACGATGGAGTTCCCTATGACCTACGTAGAAGAGGTCGCACAGTTCTATGTGAACGCTGAGGTTCACGATGAGGGCATCAAGTCCTCTGTTCATGGCAAGGCGTTCACCATTACTGCCAAGGATCTGGCAGAACATTGCTTATTGCTTAGGTGGAAGGAGGCGGAAATTTATGAAGCGATGTCGACCTAGTCGCTTGGAAGGAAGTAGCCAAGTCCGTTGTCTTTGCGAAAAGTAGTCTATACATCTAATAAGAGGCTCTTGAAAGCGACTACCACAAATTCTTTGGACATTGTTGCCAAATGCATAGACATTAAATTTGGCGGCTTTGACCGATTGTCCAAAGCAAAATTGATCGTGATGGTGCGATCATTCAAGAGAAGAAAGTGAATTGGGCTGAGTTTGTATACGGCAGACTCTGCCAGAATATTGGGAACAAATCCTTCAAGGAGGATGGTACATTTGGAGGTTCCCTGGGATACGTCCTGGTGATTGGCCGGATGATGGAAGTAAAGGGAGTCCCTCTTCGACATGGAAAGGCGTTCCATGTGAACAAGAGGATGTTTCGATCAAACCTCTCTCGGCGCTGAAGAAGAGAGCCTACGCTAAGAGAGGCGATACGAGTAAGGGGGAATCGGTGACCACGATGATACTGAGATGTCTCCTCCTCAAAAAGAAGGCCGCTCCGCGCTGCCAAGAAGATCGCTGCCCTGCTGACAAAAAAAAGAAATATGCTCATGCCCTGCTGGTGAGTCACCTACCCCCCCGCAGCCATGTCTCCTGCCCCTGCAGCCGCAGCGGAGAAGGAATCTCAAATACCTTCTCCGGTTGTCAAGAAAAGGAGAACTGATAAGCCAAGACGGCCAGCTCCTCAGAAGATGACGACGGCACGGCCCCGCCGCCTGAGGACTCGAAGAAACCTTATCTCGAACCAGAAATCCCTCCGGTACAAACAAAGAGAAGAAGAAGAATCATCAAGCGTGCCCGAGCTTGAGAAACAGGTGAGTCACCACTCACCAAAACAGATATCGGAGGTCTTTGGAGAAGTAGAGTCTCGAGAAATTATTGATGAAACAACCAAGTCTGTGAAAGCGATCACAGAGGCAAATCAAGACCCATTTGTAGTTCGAACAAATTTGAGACACAAAAGAGCGAGAAAGAAAACTCGCTGTTGTGGTTGTATCCTTTCCCGCAATGACCTTGGTGGTATGGAGCACGTAGCTTGCTACCTTCTATCCCCGAGAACGAGAGACGAGAAAGAAAGAAGATGATAGAGATGATGATGATGTGATGATTCTATCCCCACCTTATCCGGACATCCAAAATCGCCTGCGAGAGTGGAGGAAGTGGAAGTTGAGTCGATCCAGGAACAGTTCCAAAGACCGAGTTTATCGAAGAAGAAGAGGAAGCTGTTGAACTTTCTTGGAGTGACCAATGTGGTCCAAGCTCTTGATGAAGAAAACTGTTTGGACATTCTAAATATCTTTAAAGAGAAGGAGAAAGAAAGATTGGTAGAAGAAGCTGATGCACGTGAGAAGGCCAGCATCTGCCCTCTCACTGGCACCACAGAACATACACATCCTCACCTCGACATTCTATCGAAAGTGATGAGGATCTGGACCTATTCTTTGCCACGAGAAGAGTTGCAAATGCAGCAAGCAATGCAAGAATCCAGAATCCTACATGAGCAAAGAATGATGGAGGGACCAGGAGAGTCCTCCAAATCACAGCTGGAGATAGAACCTATGGGAGTGGTGCAGCATATTGCCACTGTTGTCGCTGCCACCACTTCCCCAACTTATTCAAAGAAAGGTATTAAGGGAAGTGGCGATGAAACTGGGAGTGTGGGGACCCCGAGCCAACCCTTAATGAAGGTGTCTTACCACCGCCCCAACGGTGCATACTCAATGGGAATAGCCGGGAGTCCGGAGATGAGTGACCCCATTCCAAGTCACTCACGGGTGGTGTGCCGGTGAGGGAGAAACTCCCTCCACTGCAAAGAATGTCGGAGGATTTGCGGTGACTCCACAATGAATCTCGGAGGCGAAGTGGAGAAGGAACGATCACAAAGATACACATCAAGTTGTCATCAACGAGGCTCGAGATAGTTGATCTTGTCTCGGTGAGGTGCCAATCGCTCTGCGAGCCAATGACGCCGCTGTACAGTCGAGGCACATGAAGGAATTACCCGGGAGTTAACACTGCAGGCGATGAAAGTGCAATCCATGGAGTTGAGACTCCAATGGATGCCACCTCGAAAGACCCCAAGACAGTGACATCGTCGAAAGGGATGTCCAGGGCCTCACTTTGCAGCTTGAGACTGCGCAGGAGGTAATGAAGGCCAACCGGAGGTTGAGACTTCCGGGGTAGAGAAGCGGAAGCACGTAACATCCCTCCCGCTATCATTGATCCATCGAAAAGGAGATAAGTACTCTTCACGATTCCCAGGATAATCCGATGTAACCTTTCCGGGATCGGAAGGAGACGATGAAGCCGAGTCATCCCCGTGGATCGATCCAAAAGACTCGGTGAGGATGTTCCAACCACGAGTAAGTCGACCTCAAGACTACTCGCCAAACATTCAACTTTGATGATGAGCCACCCATGGAAATCTCATCACCGTCCGATGACGCTTCCGATAAAGGCCGAGGACGATCCAACTCATTTGGAAAAACCGGTGAGATCGACGGCCGTTGAGTGTTGAGGCTCGGCAGAAGTCGGGTCGACTTCACAATGGACCACGGTGACCAAACAGAGTCCATGCGCGGGCTCCCCAAGCTGCAGCAGTTCGACTCCACAAGGGACTTCACGAGCACCAATTATCATTGAGCGATTCGATTGCCCATGATGATCCTTTTGTAGAATCATTTCCTTTCTCTCTGGCGCGGTACCCGACCTCCCGAAGAATCGGCTAAAGATCGCGAGCGCTTCCACAAACCGACCTGTTATTCCATCGACACTATTGTTCCGGTGACTATGAGTTTGATCTTTCTTGGCCGTCACCAAAAAGAGAGACAGGCAGTAGTTCGGGAAGTTTCAAAGCCTTATTTGCCGAGGTTGAAAAGATGGAGAGGCACCAGGCCTCACTGGACATGAGGTCGATAACACGGATGCCAACCTTATTGTTGATTTGCGTGGCATCATAGTCAGGATCCGGGAGTGGTGGCAACAAAGACAGCAAACAATGCGTGTGGAACAAGCTCGATATTTCAGGACATTGTTCAACAAGTTGTTAGTCGGCGGTGAGAATGCGATGCAAAGACAAAATTGCAAGAGCACATTGAACAAATGCATGAATCTCATACTACGAGAGATAAAGCTCTGCGAGAACATAATAAGAACGAGCTCTCTGCGCGTGGAAGAGAATATGGATCGAAAATTCGAGTCTCCTCATAGCCGAGATGAAGTTGGTAGTAGTGAATCCAACGCCACCCGCTCCGAGTTCCGTGCAACATACTGCAGATTCGGAGAACTCGGCTATCGCAGACTAGACTTCTTACTTGCTAGCTTGTTTCGGGGTTCCTCTCTCCTTTGATGATGCCAAAAAGGGGAAGAAGAATACCTAAAGCGCGAAGGGATCGAAAGGTCGAGAAGGAGGAAGCATCTGTGAAGGGAAAGACAACTGAGGAAGTAATAAGAGAGAAGAAAGGGAAGTCTGTTGAGGGGGAAGGTTCGAAAGATGTGACCTTGATGATTGCTAAAACCCCTCAACAAGGTCTTGTCACGGTGATATTATCAAGCAAACTCGATAACTCTCGCCACTCCAACACTGCACCTATGGCCGAAAAAGAGAAAGACGATTGTGAGGGATGAAGGAAGTGGAAGGAAGGATGGATGCCCGAGTTATGGATATTCTGAAATAACATGGAGGCATTCCAACAGACAGAGACACCTATGCCATTTTAGATGCCGAAACTAAGCCAAGATCAGTTGATGAATTCAAGACGCTCGCATCTGAAGGATACTTCGTAAATATGTCCACGGCTAAAGCCGGGATTTTATCTTGGGAAAAGGGTCTCACACTATGTGAAGAAGGCGACAGCAAAGCAGACCATCGCGGTCTCTCGCTAGTCACTCGCTAGTCACTCAATTGGAAAAGAAGACCCAAAGACAAAGACACGCCCGAGAGGAGGAAGAGGAAGAAGCATAGGTGGAGGAAGAGGTTTGGACTAGACCTCTACCCAAAAATATTGAGTATATAGATCCGGGCAAGAAAGGAGGGATCTATTGGGGATTTGATTTGAAGTAGCCAACCTGCAAGTGGCTAAGAACAATCTTTGAGTATGTGAAGAGCATTGAAGAGAAAAATAAAAGACAAACTCGGCTATGGGAGGAAAGACAAGAAAGGCGAGAATAGATTAAGGCGCCGAGGAAAGGGCGTATGAAAAGAAGAAGGCGGTTGAAGATGAGAAAAAGAGAAGAAGATCAGAAGATGAAAGAAGGAGGCAGCGAAGGAGATGAAGTGTTGTTGTCCACCCCTTCGTGTATTTTACTGTGTAAACACATTTTTATGTAAGTCTTCTGTACATTGAATAAAATTGTACAATTTCTATACTTGTGGAGATATAGAACAACATGGTTACTTTAAGGTCCATTTAAGCTCGATACATTTTCTTTTGATTCAAGCTTTGATACACTTTTGTTGACTATGTAAAGAACAAGAATGTTATGATCAATAAAAGATCGATTCTAATCATACATTCGTGATTCTACATTTGCCTGTATATATCTTTGTTGTTTAATTATTGTTGTATGTTTTAAGTTTTGGCATCATCAAAAAGGGGGAAATTATTGGGAAATTATTTTGTAGATTTTGATGAATGCCATGCAAAACTTAGAATAGGAAGTTGGCACCCAATTTTTGTTGTAAATTGCATTGTAATAGATAGGGCTGGTCGAAGTGAGTTAAGTCACTATGCCTCGAACATGCAAGAAGACAACTGGAGACTAGAAGGAAGACTCTGTTGTGAGGCAGCTGAGTATGGCAAAGAAGAGAAGATAGGAACTCGACTGAAGGTGCAGCTGAGATGCAGCTGAGTGAAGTATCAGTCAAGTCAACTCAAGATAGCCAAGTCTCAAGTTGAAGTGACGGAAGAGTCATCCAATGATTGGAAGTCGACTCAAGTCGCCTGGGAAAGTCAAGGAAATGCGATCAAGTCGAGATAATCGAAAGAGATCCGTTGCATAGAAATCAAGAGAATACTTAAACAAGTAATACTCTCATCTTGTATTTCTTGAAGTGCTCGGTTCCATAACCGTGCAAAAGGAATAAACCAATGGGAAGCATCGCACGTGTCGAACACCGAAAAAGTCAAGAATCATTCATACGAGAAATGGCAATTCCAAGGATCGCAACAAGACAAGCCAACGACCACAAGTGACTTTCAAAAATAAGCTATCTCTTCAACGGGCGATTTTTGAAAGATCACTATAAAAGGCCGAGGAATCACTCACGAGAAAAAAAAAAAACTGAACCAAAAACATTCAAGCAAATATTTGAATGTAACCAAAAAATTATTCTCGGTCATTCAAGATTAATCCTCAAGCCTACATTACGAAGGAAATCAATCCAACACTCACCTGTGAAGGAAAGACAACTTCAATCAGTTGAAGAGGAAACATTTGAAGAATCAAGGGGTCTACATTCCATGAAGGATTGTAGAAAGGTTCAAGGTCGAACCAAGCTTAAGCTATTTGGAGGGCTTCGTGATCAAATCCAAGGAACTTAAGCAAGTGGGATGTAGTAGCAAGGCAGCTGCCCTGTGAAGAAGCTGAGTCGTACAAGAAGCCAGCTGTGTGACCAAGGCATCTCGGACCGAGTCCCAAAGGATCAAGTCATTTGTGTGATCAAGACTTGTATCCGGGTGTAACCACTCTATATATTGATCAATACTTAGTGGATTCCTCCAGGAGTTGGAGAAGAGAGGAGTAGAAGAATTACCCCATCTTCGAACCTCTATAAAAACTTATTGTGTCATTTACATTTCAAAGACTTTAATTTTTGCATCTTATTTTTATATCTCACGATAAATTTGCTATCAATTGATAATTAACGAGTGCTAAAACCAAGTATTAAAACAAACTTAACCAAATTCAAGGGTGTTAAGTCTTCCGCTGAAAACAAATCACGCGGTCAAGTTAAGTCTTTAGTCGGAAAGCAGTTGAGTTATTCTATCACTTGATTCGATCGAGTCTGTTGAGTGACTAACTCTGCTGATTAACTAACTTAGCTGTCCATCAAGGACACAGCTGTGAAGTATTAACTCTGAATATTTTAAAGGACTAATTTGAAAAGTTGGTTAGGTTTATTCAACCCCCCCTTCTAAACCTTACACTCACACCCCTTGGGACCTACACAAGATTGGAAGCAATAAGGATGTTTCTTGCTTATGTTGCACATAAGAACTTCACTGTGTATCAAATGGATATGAATAGTGCATTTCTAAATGGAGTATTAGAGAAAGAAGTCTATGTCGAACAAACTCAAGGTTTTGAGCAAAGCTCAGGTGGAGATAAGGTCTACAAGCTCAAGAAAACATTATATGGATTGAAACAAGCACCAAGAGCATGGTATGATACATTGTCTCAATTTCTAACTGACAATGGATTCACCAAAGGCAAAGTTGATAGAACACTCTTCAGAATTCAAGATGGAGAGAGTATACTACTTGTTCAAATATATGTGGATGATATCATTTTTGGTTCCACAAATAAAGAGTTGTGTGACAAGTTCTCAAACCTCATGCAAGGTAAATTTGAGATGAACATGATGGGAGAGCTGACTTTCTTCCTAGGACTTCAAGTCAAGCAAAACAAAGATGGAACCTTCATAAGTCAAACAAAATATACCAGAGATTTAATGAAGAAATTTAGTATGGAAGAGAAGTCTTCTGTGAAGATTCCAATGAATACTTAAGTGAAGATGTACATGGATGCAGATGGTGAAGCTGCTGACCAAACCAGATATAGAGCACTCATTGGATCATTGCTCTATCTAACAACAAGCAGGCCAGACATCACCTTTGCAGTAGGTGTATGTGCAAGATTTCAATCTGCACCAAAGGAGAGCCATATGACTGTAGCTAAGAGAATCCTAAGATATTTGAAGGGATGTCAGGAAGTTGGTTGATGGTATCCAAATGAAGGTGGATTCAATCTGGTTGGTTACTCAGACTCAGACTATGCTGGATGTAGAGTTGACAGGAAGAGTACTTCAAGTACATGTCAAATGCTTGGAAATAGATAGGTTTCTTGGTTCAGTAAGAAACAAAATTCAATTGCCACATCCACAGCTGAAGCAGAGTACATAGTTGTGGGCAGCTATTGTGCCCAAGTTTTATGGATAAGACAACAGTTGAGAGATTATGATATTGAAGAAAGAGAGATTCCAATTATGTGTGATATCACTAGTGCTATTTCAATCACTCAGAATCATGTGTTGCACTCAAGAACAAAGCACATTGATGTCACATATCCTTTTATAAGAGATCATGTTGAAAAGAAAGACATCACCATGGAATACATCTCAACTGATAAACAGTTAGATGAAATTCTTACCATTTGATCGGAAAGAGTGAGCCATAATGATGATGATTATGCTATATAATGTCCATGTTGTGTAAGAGATGCATGAAATCCATTTTTGAATGAAATTTGAGTGAATTTGGCAAAGGGGACGAAAAATGGCCAAAAATTTGTTAAAATGAAGAATGCTGAAGACAGAACGTTTAAAAGCCAAGATATAGCTTAGGCGGCGACGGTCGAGGTTGAGGGCGACGGTCGAGGTTGAGGGCGACGGTTGCCCTCAACTTCTTTCACCCCATTTGTTTTGTCGATTTTTCCAAAATCCGAATTTTCAACCAAAAATCCGATTTTTCGCCCCTAAGTTTTAAAAACGTGCAAAATGCAAACGTAAGCTTCATTCAATATGCATTATGCCTAACCGAGCTCTTATTGAAGAAAAAGTTTCGGAAGATAGCGGTTTTGTGAAAATATCCGCTAATTGATCTTGAGATGGTACAAAGGATATCTCAATTTTACGTTTTGAAACACAATCCCTTAGAAAATGATGTTGAATCTCAATATGTTTAGTACGGTTGTGATGAACCGGGTTTTGAGCAATATTTATAGCGGATATATTATCACAAAAGATAGGTACATTTTCAAAAGAGCATTTGTAATCCGCTAAGGTTTGTTTCATCCAAAGAAGTTGAGTACAACAAAATGCGGCGGAAATATATTCGGTTCGGCCGTTGAAAGAGAAACACAGTTTTGCTTCTTTGAAAACCAAGAAACTAGGCAATCGCCTAAAAATTGACATGATCCGGAAGTACTTTTCCGATCATCAATATTTCCCGCATAGTCCGAATCACTATAACCTTTAAGAGAAAAATTTTCATTCTTTGGATAAAATAAACCATATTGAATGGTGCCTTTCAAATATCGAAAAATCCTTTTGACGGCACTCATGTGAGATTCTTTGGGGTTGCTTTGAAAACGAGCACATAGGCATACGGCATGAAGAATGTCCGGTCTACTAGCGGTTAAATAAAGTAAACTACCAATCATACCTCGATATTTTGATTCATCCACGGACTTGCCTTTCTCATCTTTGTCAATTTTGACATTTGTTGCCGTAGGTGTAGAGACGGTTCTTCCTTCTTCAATGCCGAACTTTTTCAAAAGTTCTTTTGTATACTTTGATTGCGAAATATAAATACCTTCTTGACATTGCTTAATTTGAAGTCCAAGAAAGAAGTTAAGCTCCCCCATCATACTCATCTCGAATTCTCCTTGCATTAACTTAGAAAATTTCTTGCACAAAGAATCATTAGTAGCACCAAAGATAATATCATCAACATATATTTGCACAAGTAAACAATCTTGCCCTTTTTCAAAAACAAATAGAGTTGTATCAACTTTACCTCTTATAAAACCATTTTGTAAAAGAAAAGAACTAAGTCTATCATACCATGCACGGGTGCTTGTTTTAAACCATACAAGGCCTTTTTAAGTTTATAAACATCATTAGGCCTAGAAAAATTTTCAAACCCCGGAGGTTGTTTTACATAGACTTCTTCTTGAATAATACCATTTAAGAAGGCGGATTTAACATCCATTTGGTAAAGTTTGAAAATTTTAAAGCAAGAATAGGCAAGCAAAATACGAATAGCTTCTAAACGCTACGGGTGCAAAAGTTTCATCATAGTCAATACCTTCTTCTTGACAATACCCTTGAGCTACTAACCTTGCCTTATTTCGAACAATGTTGCCTTGATCATCAAGTTTGTTAGGAAAACCCATTTTGTGCCAATAATGGTTTGAGAAGGAGGACAAGGTACCAATTCCCATACATCATTTCTTTCAAATTGATTCAACTCCTCTTGCATCTCTAGAAACCAATCCTCATCCTCAATAGTTTCTTTAGCATTTTTAGGCTCTTTTTGAGAAATAAGAGCTTTCTCGACAAATTTTCTCCGTGTCATCACTTTGTCAAGGGGATCACCAATAATAAGATCTTTTGGGTGATCTCCCTTAAATTTCAATGCAACGGGAAGATCCGAGATATCACCTCTATCTTCTTGAGGAACATTTGAAGTGGACGGTTGATCATTTGATGTAGACGGTTGATCATCAATTTGAACAATTTGTTCAATAGTATCCTCATCATCACTTTCATCATTGGGAATTCTTTCAACTCCCGAAGCTTCATTGAATTTAACATGGATGGATTCTTCAACAACTTCACTAGTCTTATTGTAAACCCGATATGCTTTGCTTTTAGTTGAATATCCCATAAATATCCCTTCATCGGCCTTAGGATCAAGTTTGTCCAATTGATCCTTGGTATTCAAAATAAAGCATTTACAACCAAATATCTTGAAATAACTAATATTTGGAGTTCTACCCTTCAAAGCTCATATGGAGTTTTATTCATTTTAGGACGAATATAAACTCGATTAATGACATAGCAAGCGGTACTTACGGCTTCGGCCCAAAAATACTTTGGTAGTGAAAATTCATTGAGCATGGACCGACTCATTTCTTGTAATGTCCGATTTTTCCGTTCGGCTACTCCATTTTGTTGAGGTGTCCTTGGAGCCGAGAAATTATGAGCATATCCTTTGGTTTCACAAAATACTCTAAATTCACCGTCAAATTCTCCACCTCGATCGCTTCGAATAGACTTGATAGTATCTTCTTTTTCATTCTCAATAAGTCTACACAACTTAACAAACTCATTAACGGCATCGTTTTTATTGGTAAGAAAAAGAGCCCAAGTATATCTCGAATAATCATCGACTATAACAAAGGTGTAATGTTTTCCACTTAGACTAGCCGTACCAATGTCCCCGTACAAATCAAGGTGAAGCATTTGTAGGGGTTTGGTTGTGGAAATTTCATTTTTGGGCTTAAAACTACTTTTAACTAATTTGTTCTTTTGACAAGTGTCACATAAGCCAATATTTTCAAAATTCAATTTGGGTAGTCCTTTCACATGTTGGTTTTTGTAAATATTTTTCAAATTCTTGTATCCAACATATCCAAGTCGCCTATGCCATAAACTAGTTAAATCATTATTGGCGACTAAACAAGAAACATTTTGACTAACCAAATCACTTGTACAAATTTTGTAAAGATTGCCTTTTCTATTTGCTTCACAAATAATTTCACCATTTTTAAGAATAAGGCATTTTTCTTTATTAAAGGAAACATCATATTTTGAATCACAAAGTTGGCTAACACTTATCAAATTAAACTTAAGCCCTTCAACTAATAGAACATTACTAAGAGAGAAAGAAGAGTTACCAATTTCTCCATTTCCAAGAATTTTTCCTTTGCCATTGCCGAACATGACCATACCCTCTTCTTGGAGCTTGATGTTGGTAAAATGTTCTCTCCTCCCGGTCATATGGCGTGAACATCCGATGTCCACGAGCCATTTTGAATCTTCCATTGTGGTTATAGCCCCTATTACCTCATTGTTTTCATCGTCTATAGCCATGAGACCGTGTTCGGTTCCTCCTTCCTCATCGGTTGTTTCGAGTAGTTCATCCCATGTTTTGACTTCCGCATTTAGAGCCTTCTTTTTTGTGAAAGGCTTCCTTTTCTTTTGCTCCTCTTCATCGAGCTTCGGGCAATCGGCAATGAAGTGCCCGGGTTTTCCGCATTTAAAGCAAGCATTATCTCTTGGTTTTCTTGCTTTATTTTTATTCACAAATTTTGCAAACTTTCGAACAAGTGCGGCCGTCTCCTCAACATCATCATTATCATAGTATGCATTATTAGAAGAAGAAGCAAGACCTTTAGGAATAATTTGCATACCCGATTGATTTGTGGATGATTTGGAATTTTTCCTCTCCTTGAGATAGACTTCATAGATGAGTAGGTTTCCAATAAGCTCATCAAACTTAAGTGTCTCAAGATTTTGTGCCTCCGTGATTGCCGTTACTTTTTTGGACCATGAGCCGGGAAGTGCATTTAGTACCTTGGTCACCTTGTCTTCTTCGAAGATGACTTTGTCGAGGGCCACAAGAGGATTGACAATATTGTCAAGCCTTTCCACCATCTTGGAGATGCTTTCCCCATCATACATGTTAAAGTTTTCAAGTCTTTAACAAGCGGTCTTTCTTGCTTGCTTGACTTTCTTAGTCCCTTCATAGATTGTCTCCAATTTTTCCCAAACCTCATGTGCCGACCTTATACCTCTTATGCGATTGTACTCGGTGGCGGTAAGAGAACAATGCAAAATATTTAAGGCCTTACCGTTTAGAGAGAAAGCCTTTTTGTCGTTTTCATCAAACTCCTTGAAAGGTTTAGGAGCCAAGGTGCCATCCTCCGATTTCTTTGTTGGTTGATCAACTCCCTCAATGACCATATTCCAAATGTCGAACCCGCACCCTTGTAGGAAGCACTCCATACGGTCTTTCCAAAATGCGTAGTTGTTGGCGTCGAATAGTGGTGGCTTATTGGTGGAGGCGCCGGTGGTGAGATGAGCATCATTTGTAGCCATGGATCTTTCCTCTTTACTCAGAACGAGCTAGCCAAAGAGTTTGGCTCTGATACCACTTGTAAGTCCAAGTGGCTACAATAATCTAGAGGGGGGGTGAATAGATTATGCCAATTTTTCGCAAATTACCCTCTTTTTCGAAACAACGAGTAGATAGAAAAAATGTAAATGCGGAAAATAAACAACACTCGTTGATTTAAAGAGGTTCAACCCACCTAGGGCCTAATCCTCTACCACCCCAGTATCTCCGGGATGGATTTTGAAAAGAAAAAAAGGTTTTATTAATTTACCAAAAATTAATACAACACCTTGAGGATTACCACAACCCTCTTTCACCACCTTGAGGATTACCACAACCCTCTTACAACACCTTTGAAGATTACCACAATCTTCAAACACCTATCACCTAGATCACCCAAGTGTATTCTTACCACAAGAATACTCACAAGGATGTCTTGTGTTGAATGATGACCAACATCAAGATTACAACTCAATAATGATTGATACAGTATGAGTACAAGTGTAATCAAGAATTGAAAGCCTAGACCTCAAATAAGTGCAAGTGAAAGTGCTTAGGCTAATACAACAAGATATATGAAAGTGTTTGCTCAATTGCTCTTTGCTTGTATATTGTGTGTTGTTGTATCTTGTTGCTTGAATGAAGCCTCTATTTATAGGAGAGGACTTGGCTTTCATTTCCAGACATTGGCTCCTCCTTGGGGAGTGATTTGCTGCAAAAGAAACCATTTAAAAAGATCAATATAGCTGTTAGAAATCAATCCCACAAAATAGGGAAAAGTTGTGCGAAAAACGCAAGCGGATAGTTTTTTGATAAACATGGGGTTCGACCTGGTCGCGCAGAGATAAGATTGAATTTGAACTCTGCGAATTTTTACACAGGGGGACCGGTCGAAGAAGTGCGACCGTCGCCTTAGCTATGACCGGTTGCCCTTGACGATTTTACGAAACAGAGAAGTCCTGGAACAAAAATCCAACTTGCATGCATGTCGTCACGGCCGTCGACCGTCGACCACACCGGCCGCCCACCTGGTCGAGGTCACCCCCGCCTGTTTTTCTTACATCCCATTTTTCGTTTTCAGCTCAACTCAGTACGGGTTGCCCTATAGCAAGGCGACCGGTCGAACTGAAACAAATGTGTTGTCCAATATTTTATTGAAAATAAACCTCAAAAAATACTCCGAAAAATAGTAAAAACATTTTAAGTTGATCGGAAATATTTAGACAACATTTAGGGACATAGTTTTGGTTTGAAAACATATTTGAACAAAATCGAACATAATCATCAAAATCATGATAAAAACATTTATCTAACAGCAAAGTCATTTAGTACGAGGAATGGTCAACAACAGGGATGCAGACCAAGACAAGCCAACGAACACAAGTGACATTTGAAATTAGCATATCTCTTCAATGGGCAAAATTTCAAATGTGCACTATAAAAGGCTGAGGAAGTTATTGAGAAATGAACCACGAACAAGCAAGCAATATTCAGGCATCTAACCTGCAATATTCTCATAAACATTCAAGCAATTCTTCAACTCTGAAACTCGAAGAAAATCGATCTAACACAAGTTGTGAAGGAAAGACAACTTCAAATCTGTTGAAGGGGAAACTTTTGAAGAAATCAAAGGGGTCTACTCTCCAAGCTAGGATTGTAGAAAGGTTCCAGGTCGAACCATTATCAAGTTTGTTGGAGGGCTTCGTGATCAAATCCAAGAACTTAAGAAGTGAGTTGAAGTAGCAAGGCAGCTGCCCTGTGAAGAAGCTGAGTCGCAAGAGAAGCCAGCTGTGTGATCAAGGCTATCTCCAGACTGTTCATCGCTTTGTAAACTGATCTGTTACATAGTGGATTCCTCTCCAGGAGTTGGAGAAGAGAGGATAAGAAGAATTACCCCATCTTCGAACCTCTATAAAATATTTGTGTCATTTACTTTCAGCAAACTTACTTTCCTGCACATTTACTTTATATCTGCTGTTAAGTATTATATTTGTTATCCAACTGATAAATAATCAAATGCTAAAAATCAAGTGTTTAAAACAAGCTCAAATCTAATCAAAGGGTGTTAAGTCTTCCTCTGTTAAAAACCAACCAGCCAAGTTAAGTATTTGGCTTAAGCAGCCGAGTTATACTACAAACAGCTCTATCGAGTCTATTGAGTGGGTAACTTGGCTAAAAAGCCAACTTAGATGTCCATCAAGGACATAGTTGTTTGAGTAAACTCTGTTGAATAATTTTAAAAGGACTAAATCGAAAATTTGGTAAGGTTTATTTAACCCTCCCTTCTAAACTTTACTTCACACCCTTGGGACCTACAGTTTTTGAAAAAGGGCAAGATTTCTTATTAGTTCAAATTTGTATTGATGATATTATATTTGGTGCTACTAATGAATCTCTTTGTAAGAAATTTTCCAAGTTAATGCAAGGTGAATTTGAGATGAGTATGGTGGGGGAGCTCAATTTCTTTCTTGGACTCCAAATAAAACAATGCCAACCATCACTACTCCAATGGCAACCACCATCACAATAAAAGTACACAAAAGAACTTCTAAAGAAGTCCAGAATTGAAGAAGGAAGAACCGTCACTACTCCAATGGCAACCAACATCAAGTTAGACAAGGATGAAAAAGGCAAGTCAGGATGAATCAAAGTATTGAGGTATGATTGGTAGTTTACTTTACTTAACTGCAAGAAGACCCGATATTCTTCATGTCATATGCCTATGTGCTTGGATCTGTCCAACCCTCCTTCAACCGGTTGACCTTGGCAAATTTTTGGTATAACCTGGTTCTGTCTCAGTCTTAGTCTATTTCACTTCTTTTTTACCTTCTTCGCACCTCTTTGCAAATTTCACACACAAATCACTCAAAATGATTTCTTACTTAAACTTGTTTTGTTTTCAAAATTGACCTCTTAAAATTGTTTTAGTTTGTAATCATCAAAAAGTGGGAGTTTGTTAAATAAATATTTTTATCGAATTTTGATGATTTTATTTAACTGAGTTTTCACCAAAACAATGTCATTAAATGTTGTCCAAATATTCCTAATCGATTTAAATTATTTTTACTAATTTTTCGGAGTATTTCTTGAAGTTTATTTTTGACAAAAATTGGACAATACATCTGTTTCGTGGTCGACCGATCGCCCTAGAGGGCAACCACTGCCTAAAGTTTGATTCCTGAAACAGAAACGAGACAGACGGAAAAACCAGGAGATCGACCGATTGACCGGGTGGTCGACCGGTGAGTCGACCGATCGACCAAGAGATCGACCGGTGCCTGGGAAACATATTTTAGCAGCAAACTTCTTTGTCTCATTTTTGAGGTGCTAGACTGGTCCAACTAGGTCCGACCAGTCGAACCCCTGGTCGACCAGTCCAACCCCTATTGGACCAGTCCAAGCATGTCTTTTTACACTACAATTCAAATTTTATCATTAGAGGTCAACCAGTCGACCTAAGGTTTTATTAGCAAACTATCCGTTGCACAGCAGATAACTTTTCATGATTTTAAAAGATTGATTTCTAACAGCTATAATCTCCACTTTATTTGTAATTTTTTTACAGATTTCAATCTCTAAGGAGGATCCTATGCCTAAAAATAGATGGTGATTGAAGCAACAAGAGACAACAACGCAAGCAAGACATACACAAGCAAACTTCTTGTTCTTCACTTTCATATTCCTGTTGTGCTTAGCCTAAGTTTTTCACTTGCACATCTTGAGTACTAGGCTTGATTCTTGATTATACTTGCACTTCAATTTGATTTAGGTGGGTTAGGAGGACATCTATTTGCTAGAGTATACTTTTGATGGTTGTTTGTTCTTTTCATTGGATCTTAAGAAGTTATGTCTTGCTAATAGATTAGCTCTTAGGGCTTTTATTGACTTGAATTGGTCTAGTCAATTCCCCTTTTGGCTCACTTTGTAGCCTTGTTGGAATTTAGTCAGTCGGCTACGATTATTTTGTATCCTTTGTGTTTTATTTATCATGATAATCTATCGTTTGAAAAATTACACATACTCCTATCACTGTTTCTCGAGTTTACATCAAATTGCTACATGTATTTTTCTCAATAAGCATGGGAAATAACAAAATCTAATACGAAAATAAATAATATGAGCTATTGGCTGAAAGGGACAATATATATTATTTTGCACTATTTTCTATAATTACTTGGGATCTGACTGAATCCACGTTTTTGTATACCAATCTTTTTTTTTTTGTAGATGAAGAATACCGCAATTGAGATTGCTATTATACCTCCAAAAATCACTGCATCTGATAGAAAATTCAATGTTTAAATGATGGTATTAATAATTAAACTTTTTGGTTATTTCTCACTTGTCTTCTCAGCTTTATATATATATATATATATATATATATATATATAATGGTATAATTACAAATATATAATGGGATAATTACAAAAGACCCCTTGAGGTTTGTGATAATTACAAAGAAAAACCTGATATACTTTAAAATTACAAAAATCCCCTTGTTTGATTTTATCTTAAATTTAAAGGGGGCACTGTAATATTTTGTTTGAACATTAGGGTTATTTTTGAAAAAAATTACTTATGAATGAGAAAAATACAAGACAAATCAAACCTCAATTTTTTTTTAATTGTAAATAATCTCTAGGTTAATTCGCTCGAACCTCATGACGTTTTTTTGCAATTATTCCTATATATACTATTTGTTTTTATAGAAGTGTGCTTACCAATTGCCACAAAATTAGCTCGGGATGTCATTGAGACTTCACCTGCACTTTCACAAAAATATAATATTGTAAGTTAATAGATTTTTTTTTTTGTTAAGAAATGTAGGTCCCAATGGGTGTGTTGTAAGGTTTAGAAGGGGGGTTAAATAAACCATACCAAAATTTTTGCAATAAAGAACCTTTCAAAAATTGCAACAGAGTTATCACAAGTCAGATGTGTCAATTTGTCAGCTGAGTTCCTATATAGCAGACTCACGAGAGATGTGTGTAAAGTAACTCGGCTGTCTATTTTAAGCAGTTAACTTGGCTGACTTGGTTTTTCAAAGCAGAAGTCTTATCACCCTTTAAAAATGGAAGTATGAGTGTTTAACACTTGTTTTTGGAAACTTAGCTTATTATCACTTAGAGTAGCAGATTTAACTTAGTTCAGCAGATATAAGATAATAGAGCAGAAATTAAAAGTTGAAAGTAAATCGACACAATATTTTTATAGAGGTTCGAAGATGGGGTAATTCTTCTACTCCTCTCTTCTCCAACTCCTGGAGGAATCCACTAAATAATGATCAGTTTACAGAGTGGTTATCAGTCTAGAGACAAGTCTTGATCACACAGCTGACTTTCTCCTTTGGCACGGTCTCGAGATGCCTTGATCACTGAGCTGGCTTCTATTTTCGACTCAGCTTCTTCACGAGGCGGTTGTCTTGCTACTACAGACTCACTTGTTAAATTGTTGGATTTGATCACGCAGCCCTCCAAACAACTTGAACCTTTCCTACAATCCTTCACTTGGAATGTAGTGTTTGATACATGTTTTATCTTAATTTTGATGATTTTATTTTTACACCAAAACAATATTTTTAATTGTTGTCCAAATACTCCTAAATTATTTAAAATGGTTTTAATATTTTTCCGGAGTATTTCTTCAAGTTTTATTTTAGATAAAATTGGACAGCACTTTTAATGATTTTATGTTTATAAGTTTTTACTTCAAAACAAGGTTCCTAAATGTTGTCTAAATACTCCCGATTGGTTTAAAATATTTTTACTAAATTTTTGGAGTATTTTTGAGTTTTATTTTCGACAAAAATCAGACAACATTTGCATGCCTCGAGGTCAATAGGTCCCCGTATAGGCAACCCACATCTGAAGATGTATTTTAGAACAAAAATGAGAGGGAAGGGAAAAAGGCCGGTCGCCGGTCGACCAGACGTCGGCCGGTGATGTCGACCGGTCGACACCCTGTCGACCGGTACCTGGGAGCAATGTATTGAAACAGAACTTGCTTCCTTGAAATTTCAATAAGGGGGACCGGTCAGGGTCGAGGTCGACTGGTCGAAGTCCCCCCTGACCGGTCGCCCTGTGTTATTTTTATGTGTGTTCTTCAAACGTTTATTTCTGTGCGACCGGTCGCCCTACGTTTTGACAGCAAATTTCTGACCGTTTGACAACAGACATCTTTACCTTAAATTGTGGGATTGATTTCTAACAGCTATATTCTTGATTTTAATTGTATTTTTCTGTAGATTTTCAATCCCCAAGAGGAGCCTATGTTTGATCTATCATCTCCTATAAATAGAGGAAGTTTTGGAGCAACCAAGACAACAATTGAGATACAACACAACAAGATATACTTCAAGCAAACACTTGTTCTTCATAGTTATTATTCTTGTTGTAATTTTGCCTAGCTTATCACTTTCACATCCTTGAGGTCTAGGCTATTCTTGATTACACTTTGCACTCATATTGTAATATTCATTATTGAGTTGTAATCTTGAGTTTTGGTCATCATTCAACACAAGACATCCTTGTGAGTATTCTTGTGGTAAGAATACACTTGGGTGATCTAGGTGATAGGTGTTTCAAGAGTGTGGTGCTCTTGAGGTGTTAAAGAATTTGGTATTCTTCAAGATTGAAGATTGTGGTGATCTTCAAAGGTGCCGTTGAAGGAAGATTGTGGTAATCTTCAAAGGGAGATTGTAGTGGTCTCCAAAGGTGGTGTTGTTGAAGAGTGTGGTGCTATTCAAGGTGTTGTAAGTTGAATTTGTATTAATTTTGGTAATTAATAAAATTCTTTTTCTTTTTAAAATCCATCCCAGATATACTGGGGTGGTAGAGGATTAGGCCCTAGGTGGGTTGAACCTCTTTAAATCGACATAAGTTGTTTACATTCCGCATATTTATTATCGTCTTTGAGCTATCGGTTCGAAAAAGAGGGTAAAATCGAAAAGATGGAGATAATCTATTCACCCCCCCTCAAGATTATCGTAGCCGCTTGAACTTACATGTAGACCCCTGAAAGTTCTTGGTTTCCTCTTCAACTTGATGAATTCTTTGTCCTTCACAGATTGTGTTGGATTTCAAACTCAGGTAGTATAGGCTTGAGGATATATTGATTTTCCTCTTTTGTTCAGATTTTGTATGCGATTTGAACTTTTCTTGATTTCTCCTTCAAACTTTTCGATCATACGCATACACACCCTTTTTTGTGTTTGAATCTTCAGCCTTTTTATAGTATCATTTGAAAAATTATCCGTTGAAGAGATGGATAATTATTCAAATAATATCTAGTTGGACGTTGATCTGTTCTTCCTTGCTTTCCAGGCGTGTGAGGTATCCACTAGCTCGTATTCTTGAACGTCCAGCTTTTTAGGGTCTGACACCTACTTGAGCCACTCCTTTGGCTTATTTAATTGCACGCCTTTTGCATTGTTTATTCTTAGTGCCTGACATTATGGGAATATTACTTAAATAAGTATTCTCCACAATTTTTGTGGAACGGTTGGATGTCAGTTGCCTTCACTCAGCTGCTTCTTCTTTTCAAACTCAGTTGACTTGAATTTTCTTTAACCTTGGATAACTCAACTGGAGTTCCAACTCATCTTCATGAGTTGACTTGATTCTTCTTCCTCTCAGTTGCTTCTTCCTCAGTCGAGTTGATACTCTTCTTCCAGGTTGCACTCAGCTGACTAACAACAGAGTTTCCGGTTATGTCTGCAGTTGACTTCTCTTGATCTTTGACTGGGTTGATTCAACTCAGCTATTCCAGTTCTTACAACTTGTATACATAAATTATAACAAAAATTTGGTGCCAACTTTCTAGTTTAAGTTTTACATGTCATTCATCAAAATCTATAAAATAAATTTCCCAACAATTTCCCCTTTTTGATGATGTCAAAACTTATGAACATTTAAAAATATAAATAGCAAAGATACATACAGACAATGCAGTAACAAAAAATGTATGCGTAGAATCGATGGTTTTATTTATCATAGCATTCTTGTCCTTTACACAGCTGTTTACATTTAGTATCATAGCATTCTATATCAAAGCAAAATACAGACATTTATGCTAGGACGCAAATACAAAGTGAAAAATTACATAAGACTTCACTAAGTGTACAGATGACTTACATGAATGCATTTACATAGGTAAAATACATGAAGGGTTCACAGTAACACTTCATCGCCTTCGTTGCCTCTTTCTTTCCTCTTCAGTTCTGTCGAAGTCATCACCTATTTTCCTTTTTCTTTCTTATTCCTCAGCTTTCTTCTTCTTTTCATAGGCTCTCTTCGCAGCATCATCCTTCCTCTTCCTCTCGAGCCATAGCTGAGTTTGTCTTTCGTTTTCCTCTTCTTGTCTTTTCACGGCATCAACATTCTTCTTTGCCACTTCCAGGTTTGGCACTTCATCATACCCAGCCCAGTAGAGTTTCCCCTTCCTTCCGGGATCTACATATTCGATATTCTTAGGTCTTGGATGAGGTCAAGAACCTCTTCCTCCACCACTTTTTCCTCCTCCTCTGGGTGGGTACTGCACGGGAGTCTTCTGCTTACCAGCTGAATAGCTGCTGGTAGTCTGCTGCTTATCAGCTTCTTCGCACAATTTAAGACCCTTCTCCCAGTATAGATCTCAAGCTTGGGCTAGTGACATCTTTTGGAAATAGTCTTCGAATTCGAGCGTCTTGAATTCTTCAACTGATCTTGGCTCAGATCCGTTGTCAGGAATGGCATCTTGATCCTTCCCTACTGGAATGCCACCGAATTATTTCAACACTTTTTCGGTGTGGGCATCCATTTTCTTGTCGAACTCTGTCATCCATGCTTCTACGATTCGCCTTTTCTCTGACATTGGCACAACAGAGTGTTTGATCGGCAGAGTCACTGAAAGTTTGCTGATAATTGAAGTAGTAACATGACCCTGCTGAGGGGTTTCAGCAATCATTAATGTCAAGTCCTTCGAATGTTCCCCCTCAGCTGCTTTTCCCTTCTTCTTCTCAGCTGTCATCATCTTGACTTCAGACACTTTCACCTTTTCTTCTTTTAAACTCCTTAGGGACTCCTTTTCCCCCTTTTTGGCATCATCAAAGGAAAGAGGGACCCCAGGGAACATGCCTGCAAGCATAAAATCGAGTCTGCTGAGAGCCGAGTTCTGTTTGGAGTTTGCTGCGGCATAAGCTATCCAAAATTCTGAACGAGTGGCTTTGGACTCGGCTGCCACCAATTTCATTTTAGCCATGAGAAGGCTGCATTTTGCATTCATGGTCTCCTCAAGGCGCAGAACTTCTTTTCTCTGAAATTCACGCAGAAGCTCCATTTCTGTTTTGTGAGAGGCATGCAACCTCTCATATATTCTTGCATTTTGTGCCTGTTCGAGGTGTTGTCAGCACTCCAAACAAGCATTTTATTGTATAGTGCCTTGAAATAGCGAACTTGCTCGTATCGCATTGCACTTTGTTGTTGAGACCACTATCTGATCCTTACCATGATCCCTCTTAAATCTGCTGTGAGGGTGGCATCTCTATTGTCCAGTCATAAGTCTAGTGAGGCTTGGTGTCGTTCAATCTTCTCAATCTCCACACAGATCTTCTTGAAGACTTCACGAATCTCAGTTGGCTCACTTGATTCAGCTACCAGCCATTCTGCATCGAAATCAAAATCTGCTGGTACAATAGAGTTAGTAGGAATTACGGGATCTTCTCGTATAGTGAACTGTCGTTTCTCTTTAGAGGTCTCTTCCTCTAGCTCAGGCAAGTCTATAGAAAATGGAAACACTTGTTCAAAAGCATCATCGTGCACATATGGGATGGTCTGTGCGGTTTGTGCCTATGATGTCGCAGCTTCATTGATCTCATCTGTAGTAGCTTCTCCTGATCCCATCACAGCTGTGGGAGCCTGTGATGGTGCTGGTGGAGTCGTTACTGCTGCAGTTGTGGGAGCCTGCGCAGATGACTTGGTTTCAGCTGGGGCTTCTGGAATGTGTTGCCCAGCTGACTGAGCCTCAGCAGTCTTAACAGCTTCTTCGGTCTCAGTAGAGTTCTCTAAATGAATTACCTGATCCTCTGCTGCATCATCAGTGTCATCGGATGATGATGAGATTTGCGGAGTTGGCTCATCATCGAAGTTAAATT
Source organism: Rehmannia glutinosa (assembly GCA_016081115.2). Taxonomy (NCBI): domain Eukaryota; kingdom Viridiplantae; phylum Streptophyta; class Magnoliopsida; order Lamiales; family Orobanchaceae; genus Rehmannia; species Rehmannia glutinosa. The sequence goes on from CM071926.1 coordinate 115,801,118, forward strand.
TTTGACGAGCAATTTTATCACTTGGCTGACTCCTAGTGTTAAGAACATCCTCAGCTGGGTCCCTTTGATCTGCAACGAGGGTGGACTCAGCTTCATGATAAACGTTAAAAAATATACAATTACTTTTGTTTTGTAATAATATTTTACCTTATTAATATTAGTAAAAATATAAATTTATAGTATTATTATGTGTTATAAATAAAATAGGAAATCAATACAAAATTGTAGTAGGAAGCAATTTTTATGCAGGTTCGGATCAATGCGCATAACTTTCAATTCCGGCATGATTTAGGGATGATTCTTGAAGATATGGATTCACAATCCATTCTTTAACAAATATTCAGAGATATTAAAGACTAAATCAAAGTTTGGAATGATATTTTCTTGGATCAAAAGTTCATCAACATTTCATGTTTCAAGAGACACATTTGCTGTCAAGACTGGACCAAGGTCAGTAATTTGGGCATAACTCGAAGACCACATGTTCAATGGTGCTGAAATTTTAACTGTGTCTTCCCAACTCATTTGTCTACAACTTTCATTAAGACACCCAAGTCTAATTATGTCGGCAAGGAATTTTAACAAATGCAACAAGATGCTGCAGCATGATCTCGCAGGCCAACCACTCCACAATTATTACTTCATATCTTGGCCAATAATGCTTGGATTTCATTCAAATCAGTGGGAGAATGAATCCAAGACATGTGGGAATTAAGTTTTCAAAGAGAATCAAGATGAATCAGCAAGAATCCTTTCCAAAAAGACCAGACAAATGAAATAATGGAGTTGGTTTCAAATTTTCAGCATTTTGTCAATTATCTTGAAAATAAAAAATAAAATAATTCCAATAAGAATTATTGTGTTGCCTATAAATAGAGGTCATTTACACTTGCTAAACACACAAGTTTGTATAGAAAGTTAGAGTTTCAAAGAAAGTTTCATTCTTGTTTTCCTATATTATAGTAGATTTTCTAGTATTTCATAAAAATGCATTCCTTAGTTTTCATACAATATCTTGTTTTCTCTACTTTCTTTATGTCTTTCTAAGTTTATTTTGTTGAGGAATAGAGTGAAACTCTTGATGGAGGAAAAGGAATGATTATAGCTTTACATTAAATTTTATTGTTTTGATCATCAATTTATTTTTAGATTATACCCTTCTTGTTTTATGGTATTCTTGATTTATGCATTCTATTGGCACAATAAATACTTGGTTCCATTTAGTTAAATGTCTGGTTTTACTTCAACCGACTACTAACGTGGATACCTTGATTTATTGTAGACAAGAGAATGCATGAATACTTGAGTCCATAAGCAAGTATTGGCGTTATAAGATGAATTATAATTGGTAATAAAACATATTCACCTTATTACATGATTTATATTTAGAATATATTTCTATTGGAACCTTCATTGTGTATGGATTCCAATAGTAGTAATTGAAGAGGTAAGAAAATATAATCATTCATTTATCCAAAATCAAGAGTGGATCTCTATCCTCAACAATTTTATTAATCAAGTTTATCGTAAAAAAATTATATTTCTTACTAGTTTAAAAAATATATTTATTTATCAAAGAAAAATATTCCCTGTAAACTTACATAATCTTCCCTGTGGATCGACCTCGGACTCACGAGAATATTATTACTTGAGACAACCTGCACTTGGGTTTGCAACCTTAAAGTTGTAGCAAGTTTTTGGCGTCGTTGCCGGGGAAGGCAATGTAAGTTTCCAGGTTTGTATATATATCACTGTAAATATTGTGTGTTTGTATGCTTACATGGTGTCGTAGTCCAAATTCCCGTCGTTTAGTTAGATATAATTTAGAAAATTTGATAGAAAATTTTGATTCACCTCCACACACACCAATTATGACTGAAGAAGAAACTGTTCAAAATGAAATGGAAAGAGTGGAAAATCAAGAAGTGCATAATATGCGTTATTATTTGCAACCTCCTCGAAATTCTACTCCTTCTTGTTTCATTTTTCCACTAAATGCAAACAACTTTCAATTTAAGCCAGGGATGATTCCTTTACTTCCTAATTTTCATGGTATGGATTCTGAAAGCCCATATTTACATTTAAAGGAGTTTGAAGAAGTATGTGCCACATTTGATGATCAAAATTGCACGAATGAAATTGTTAAGCTCAAATTATTTCCTTTTTCTTTAAAATATAAAGCAAAAACTTGGCTTAGTTCGTTAAAACCTAGATCAATTGGTACATGGCAAGAAATGCAAACTGAATTCCTGAAAAAATTCTTTCCAACTCATAAAACTAATGCTTTGGAAAGACAAATTCAAAATTTTTCTCAAAATCCTAAAGATGTTTTCTTTGAATGTTGGAAAAAATTTAAAGAGTTGTTGAATTCCTGCCCACATCATGGTTTTGAAAATTGGCGTATAATCAGTTTCTTTTATGAAGGTTTAACTCCTGAAACAAAGCAATTTATTGAATCGATGTGTAATGGTAAATTTCTTGATAAAGAACCCGATGAAGCGCTAGAATATCTTGACTATTTGTGAGAAAATTCTCAATCTTGGCATAGTGTTGATGAAAATAAAGGAAAACTCAACTTACTCAAGAAGATAGTTTAAGTCTAGGCTTGCGCTTTTGGCTAAAAGAATCGATGATATGGAAGGTAAAAAAGTAAAAGAAGTTAAATCTGGCAAGATAAAAAAATTGTGAAATTTGTGGACTTAAAGAACACTCCACTAATGATTGTCCTCACATTCTGTTGAAGCAAATGTCATGAATGGATTTAGAAAACCTTTTCAATCTCCATATTCTCAAACTTACAACCCACAATGGAGAAATCATCCTAATTTCGAGTTGGCGTGATAATAACCAAGCTCAACCGATAAATTCACAAAAACCACTAAATTTTCCTTCATATCCAGTCCCACATATAAAATCCCTTGAGGAGACTTTGCAAGCATTTATGAATGAACAAACAAACATCAATAATAAAACTTCACAAGGCTATCATAGAGATCAAGAACTCACTTTCAACACTCACGACTTCTTTGCGAACTCAAGAAAAGGGTAAGTTTCTGCTCAACCTCAACCTAATCCTTCTACGCAGTTGTTGTGTTTCTACTTCAGGTGAAAATCCAGTCAATGAGGCTAATTCAGTCACAACACTTCGAAGTGAAAAAATTGTTGATAAAATAATTCATCCTAAAAATGTTCTAAAATCAAATTTAGAAATGAAGAATGAAAATAGTGATGATGAAGAAGGTAAGATTAATGTAGGTAAGTTTGAAAATGATGAAACATATTCACCTCCTGCCCCTTTTCCTCAAAGATTGCAACCAACTCAAAAATTAAACTCCAATTATGAAATTTTTGAACTTTTTAAACAAGTCAAAATTAACATTCCTTTGTTGGATGCAATAAAACAAGTCCCACCTTATGCAAAATTTTTGAAAGATTTGTGCACAATTAAAAGGAAACATCATGTGAAGAAAAAAGCATTTTTAACTGAAAGTGTTAGTTCAATTATACAACAATTTGCTCCACCTAAGTACAAAGATCCAGGTTGTCCAACAATTTCATGCATCATAAGAGACACTATAATTGAACGTGCTTTACTTGATCTTGGTGCTAGCGTAAATCTTCTACCTTTTTCAAAGATATGAACAAGCTAGGTTTAGGTGAACTTAAAGAGACTCCAATTGTACTCCAACTAGTGATCGATCAATTAAAGTACCAAAAGGAATAGTAGAAGATGTGTTGGTACAAATTGATAAGTTTTATTTTCTGTTGATTTCATTGTTTTGGATACTCAGTAGGTTATTGATACAAAAACTCAAATTCTGTCATTTTAGGTCGTCCATTTCTTGCAACTTCAAATGCATTGATTAATTGTACAAATGGTATTTTGAAATTATCTTTTGGAAATATGACTTTGGAATTAAATGTGTTTAATGTTTGCAAACAACCTGTTGATGATACCGAACTACATGAAGTGGATTTAATTGAAGAAATAGTTCATGAAAATTTCAATATCAATAATTCTTTTGAATTCTTGAAACATGTTTTGAAAGTGAAAGAATTTGTGATAAGAAATGTTTTGATGTCTCCACTGAATTTTTGCAAGAACTAGAAAACACTTTTTGGAAACCAAAAAATGAGGAGTTGTTATCATCAGAAACACAAACTATTTCTTCAAGCATAAAATCTCCAAAAATTGATTTGAAACCTTTACCATCTGATTTGAAATACTTTTTTTCTTGGCGAAAATGATACTTTTTCTGTAATAATTTCTTCCAAACTTGATGCATCTCGGGAAAGTAAGTTGATCGAGATTTTGAAAATGCATAAAAATGCCTTAGGGTGGACCATTCTTTGACATAAAAGGTATTAGTCCTCTAATTTGCACACATAATATTTATTTAGAGGAAAATGCAAAACCATCTAGAGAAATGCGGCGAAGACTAAATCCTAATATGAAAGAAATAGTGAGAAATGAAATTATTAAACTCTTAGATAATGAAATCATTTATCCTATTTAAAAGATAAATGGGTAAGTCCTATTCATGTTGTGCCTAAGAAGTCCTGGAGTTACAGTGGTTAAAAATGAAAATAATGAATTGATTCCAACTAGAACCATTCTTGGTTGGCGGGTGTGCATTGACTACGTAAAAACTTAACTCGGTTACTCGAAAAGATCATTTTCCATTGCCCTTTATGGATCAAATTTTAGAAAGAGTTGCAGGTCATAAGTTCTATTGTTTCTTAGATGGATATTATCAAATTGAAATTGCACTTGAAGATCAAGAGAAAACAACATTTACATGTCCTTTTGGTACATTTGCATATAGAAGGATGTCTTTTGGATTATGTAATGCACCAGCTACATTCCAACGATGCATGCGTAGCATTTTGATGACATGGTTGAACGTTTTCTTGAAGTCTTTATGGATGATTTTTCAGTTTTTGGTGAGTCATTTGAAGATTGTTTGTTGAACTTAGAAAAAGTGTTAATAAGGTGTGAAGTAAAGAACCTTGTGCTTAATTGGGAAAAATGTCATTTCATGGTAACAACTGGTATAGTTCTTGGACACATTATTTCAGTAAAAGGTATTGAGGTAGACAAATCCAAAGTTGAGTTAATTGCTAATCTACCAAAGCACCAAAATCGTGAAGGAGGTAAGATCATTTTTAGGGCATGCGGGTTTTTGAGAAGATTTATCAAAGACTTTAGCATAATTTCTAAACCATTGTGTAATCTTCTTACAAAAGATGTTAGTTTTGAATGGACTAAAAATTGTGAAAATGCTTTTGTCAAACTTAAAAATATGCTTACATCGCCCCAATAATCCAACCTCCGATTGGACTTTACCTTTTGAAATAATGTGTGATGATAGTGATTATGCCGTTGGAGCTGTTTTAGGGCAAAGAAAAGAAAAGAAACCATATGTGATATACTATGCAAGTAAAACTTTGAATGGTGCTCAAATCAATTATTCAACTCTTTTGAAAAAGAATTACTTGTTGTAGTATTTGCATTAGAAAAATTTCGATCCTATCCGGTTGGTTCACCAATTGTTGTTTTCGAGTGATCATGCGACTTTGAAATATCTTTTGTCAAAAAAAGATTCCAAGCCAAGATTAATTAGGTGGATTCTCTTACTCCAAGAGTTTAATATTACCATTCGTGATAAGAAAGGAGTAGAGAATGTGGTAGCTGATCATTTATCAAGACTTATTTGTGATGACTCATTTCAAACTCCACCTATCAATGATACTTTTCCTGATGAACAACTATTCAATGTTACTGTAGTACCTTGGTTTGCAGATATTGTTAATTTTCTTGTGACAGGAATGATGCCATCAAATTGGAATTCACAAGATAAAAAGAAGTTTTTGACTGAGGTAAAAAAGTTTCTTGGGATGATCCCTACCTTTTCAAATATTGTCCAGATCAAATCTTTCGTAGATGTGTACCCGACAATGAGGTAGGTAGCATTATTAAATTTTGTCATTCGAAGCATGTGGTGGTCACTTTTCCAGTAAAGAAAACCAGTGCAAAGATCTTACAATGCGGATTTTATTGGCCAAATCTTTTCAAAGATACTTATACTTTTTTGCAAAAAGTTTGTGAAAATTGTCAAAAGTTAGGATCAATTTCAAAACGAAACATGATGCCTTTGAATCATATTTTGGTGATTGAAATCTTTGATTGTTGGGGTATTGATTTTATGGGGCCATTTCGGTATCATTTGGTTTTATTTACATTTTAGTCGCAATAGATTATGTTTCAAAATGGATCGAGGCAATTCTTGTCGAAACAATGATCATAAAATCGTGATAAAATTTCTAAAGGAAAATATTTTCAATCGATTTGGAATTCCCGAGTCATTATTAGTGATGGGGAACACATTTTTGCAACAAAGTTTTTGCATCTCTAATGAAAAATATGGAATCACACATAAAGTTGCAACACCTTATCACCCATGAGACAAATGGACAAAGTTGAACTTGCAAATAGGGAGATAAAACAAATTTTAGAAAAAAGCGTTAACCCTAATCGTAAAGATTGGTCTTTTAGGCTTATCGATACACTTTGGGCATACTGAATCGCTTTTAAAACATCATTGGGAATGTCTCCTTATAGAATAGTTTATGGAAAACCTTGCCATTTACGGTGGAACTTGAACATAAAGCTTATTGGGCAATTAAAATGTTTAATTTCAACCTTGATGATGCTTCGAAATTGCGAAAATTACAAATCAATGAGCTTGAAGAATTGAGAAATGATGCATATGAGAATTCAAAAATTCATAAAGCAAGAATCAAAGAATTTCATGATAGTAAAATTACAAGAAAAACATTTGAAATTGGTCAAAAGTTTTGCTTTATAATTCTCGATTGCATTTATTTCCTGGAAAATTAAGGTCAAGGTGGAGTGGTCCTTTTATTGTGAAAAAAATATATCCGTATGGAGCTGTTGACATTGAGAATCCTAGAAATGGTAATGTATTCAAAGTAAATGGACAAAGACTTAAACTATTTCTAGAGAATCAATTCCTTCCAGATGAAGTTCTTTTTCTTTATAATCCTTGTTATAATTAGTGTGCATATTCGTTTCTTATAAATGTGTGTGTTTTGTAGGGTTTAATTAGTTATTTTCCCGGTTAAATGGCGGATAACGGTACTCCGTGACTATTAAGTCGGACTCATCAGTTTCCCACAAATACTGATATTTGTACATAACTTTGTTTTCTCAGTCTCTTTCATTTGATTTTTTTTTTTAAAAAAATGGATAAAAAAATTCCCCCTACTCTCAAAAAGAGATTTTATTTTCTTGCTAAAACTGAAATTTTAGAAATATATAAAGCCGAGACTTGAAAGGTTAAGATTGTTTATGCTCAAAGGTATTCGAAGATATACGTTGGATAATTGAAGCTAAGGTAAGATTAGCGGTGAATTTTCATTTTCTCCTACTAAATGCATGTCCGGTTTTGGTAAAAGTTCATATTCAAAAAAACGAAGGGCCAAAAAGAATGCAAGTTTGTCACAAATGTGCTAGATGGACTTGTGACACACGATGTCGATTCTTTAGGCATGGTTTCTAGAAATCGAGAGGATAAAATTCAATTCATTAAGGATGGCCTGAGTAAGGAGTCATTAGATAACATTCTATGGAATCTTGATACGCATCCTAGTGGATTTGTGCATCGTGAAATTCTCCGATTATGGCTCCAATTTCATGAAGAACGTGAACTTAGTCTTGGGAATCTGATGTTAAAAGACCCTGTTTGCCAATTTATAAGAAAATTGGATGGGAAGCATATCCCCGACCCATAGAGGGCGTTTAAGCCGTTTCTGGACGTAAAACCAGAGGAAGATGTGAGCCACAATCACAACTACTTTACTGTTCATTCACGCGTTAGTATTTAATTGTTTGTCTTTACTTTCTTGTCTTTATTTAAATTTTTTTTTTTAAAAAAAATAATTAAATTACTGTTGTGTTTCCTGTTCATAGCTTAATAAATAGCTTTGCATTCACCCTCTTATCACACCACTCAGTTTATAAAAAAAAAAAAGAGAGAGAGAGAGAGAGAGAGAGAGAGAGAGAAATATGGAAGTGTCTTATTTCCGTAAAATTAATAGTATTGCTGTATTTTGTGGTTCTAGTCCTGGGAAAGATAGTTGTTTTATTGAGGAAGCCAATAATCTTGGTAAAATTCTTGCTAAAAAACAGATTCACTTAGTATACGGGGGTGGTTGTCAGGGATTAATGGGACGTATTGCTGGTTCTGCGTATTTGGGAGGAGTCAAAGTCTTAGGAGTTGTTCCAAAATCTTTAAGTCGAAATATCATTGGAGAAACTATTGAGATGAGTTAAGAGTATTAAACATGCAAGATAGAATGGTAAATATGATGAATAATCCGATGCCTTTATCACCCTACCCGGTGGTTTTTGGTACACTGGAAGAGTTATTCCAAATGGTCTCCTGGGCACAACTCAACATTCACCAAAAGCCTATAGGTATTCTTAATGTTAATGGTTTCTTTGATGGTTTGTTATCTTTCTTAGATTATTACGCCGAGAAAGGTTTTATTTCACAATCGGCCAGGACGAATCATAATTTGTGCGACAACTCAGCTTAATTAATCGACAAACTCCAAGCATACATTCACAAGCGAGATCCAATAGATTTGCTCATATTGTTTGGCCTGAAGATACAAGTCGAAAATGCAAATTGGATTTATCTCTCACATTGTGAAATTTACCCATCATGGATGCCATTATGTTCTTTCAGTTTCAATAAGCCATACATCAGGTGATATCTTCTAAACTTTACTTTCCTAATTATTTTTGACATTGAGGACAATGTTTCAAATAAGTTGGGGGGAAGGGATAATTGATATTTTCTTTTATATGGTAAATGTGTGATTTTATTTTGAAATTTTAAAAAAAAAAATTGATGGCAGAGTAAAGAATGTCATTTTGATGTTCTTGAGACGCATCTCTATTATGATGTTGTTGTGTTCTTTTCTTTTAAAAAAAAACATGGCATGTTGTATTTGGTTTAAAAAATTTTGTGAATTATCAAGCATGAAAATAGCTTTATTGTTGAATTCAATGATGCTATCTTGATTAAATAAAAAAAAGAGAGAGAAGAAATTGTTTTATGCACATTCTATGCTTTGTGAAGAGATTGGTTGTGATACATATAACTAAAAGTTTGATCATGATAAAGCGTTTGATTTTCAATATTCACACATCTTTTGTGAATGAGTGGTGAGTTTGAGAAAACAAGCATTCTGAACTTTAATTGGTCATTTGAAATGGTTATGTTGTGATCTGAAATACTTAAATATGTCTACCTACCATGTGGAGAAATGATTTGGTTAATATCTACATTTTCAATTTCTATTACAATACTCCATTACAAAGTCTGTGATGAGTATTTCTCATTGTTATATTATCATGTAATATCATGTTGTACAAATGAAGAAAAAAAGTGAAAAATGAAAAAAAATGGATAGAAAAAAAAACAGAAAAAAAAAAAAAAAAAGAAAAAAAAAAGAAGAAAAAAAATGAATACTATTACTTAGTTTGCCATTCTAAACCAATGAAATTTCGAAACATATTTTGGGTATGAAAATTTAGGTATTTCAAATTTTATAACTACCTATCTCATGCTCAATTTTTGTTTGAATGCTTGTCCTAAATTTTATTGGCCATTTCCTGGAGAGTTTTAAATGTTTTCCAACTCCATGAGTGAACACCTTACCAGCTTAATGTTAGTCCAAGTGGCTACGATAATCTAGAGGGGGGGTGAATAGATTATCTCGGTTTTTCAGATTTTGCCCTCTTTTTGAATAATCAAACAAAGACGAGAATGTAAATGCGGAAATAAAAACAACACTCGTCAATTTAAAGAGGTTCAACCCACCTAGGCCTAATCCTCTACCACCCAAAGTATATCAGGGATGGATTTCAAAAGAAAAAAAGATTTTATTAATTTACCAAAAATTAATACAACACCTTGAGGATTACCACAACCCTCTTACACCACCTTGAGGATTACCACAATCCTTTTACAACACCTTTGAAGATTACCACAACCTTCAAACACCTATCACCTAGATCACCCAAGTGTATTCTTACCACAAGAATACTCACAAGGATGTCTTGTGTTGAATGATGACCAAAATCAAGATTACAACTCAATAATGATTGATACAATATGAGTACAAGTGTAATCAAGAATTGAAAGCCTAGACCTCAAATTTGTGCAAGTGAAAGTGCTAAGGCTAATACAACAAGATATATGAAAGTGTTTGCTTTGTTTGCTCTTTGCTTGTATAGAGTGTTGTTTTTGTTGCTTGAATGAAGCCTCTATTTATAGGAGAGGTCTTGGCTTTGATTTCCGGACATTGGCTCCTCCTTGGGGAGTGATTTGCTGCAAAAGAAACCATTTAAAATCATCAATATAGCTGTTAGAAATCAATCCCACAAAATAGGGAAAAGTCATGCGAAAATGCAACGGATAGTTTCTTTGTCAAACATGGGGTTCGACCGGTCGTACAGAGATAAGATTGAAATTGAATTTGCGAATTTTTACACAGGGGGACGGTCGAAGGGAAGTGCGGCCGGTCGTCGCCTTAGTCTGACCGGTTGCCGACCAGCGTTTTAAACAGAGAAGTCGGAACAAAAATCCAACTTGCAGTGCAGGTCGCCCGCCGGTCGACCGGTCGCCCTGCCCTTTTTTTTTCTTACGTCCCATTTTCTGTTTCAAAACTCAACTCAGGTACGGGTTGCCCTATAGGGCGACCAGTCGAGCCTGAAACAAAAGTGTTGTCCAATTTTAAATCGAATATTAACTTCAAGAAATACTCCAAAAAATAGTAAAAACATTTTAGATCGATCGGAAGTGTTGGGACAACATTTAGGGACATTGTTTTGGTATAAAAACACATTTGAACAAAATCATCAAAATCATGATAAAAACATTTATCTAACAAACTCCCCCTTTTTGATACTTGGATTCATCAACCGTCTTGCCTTTTTCATCTTTGTCAATTTTGACATTGGTTGCCATAGGAGTCGAGACGGTTCTTCCTTCTTCAATGCCGAACTTCTTCAAAAGTTCTTTTGTATACTTTGATTGCGAAATATAAATACCTTCTTGGCATTGCTTAATTTGAAGTCCAAGGAAGAAGTTTAGCTCCCCCATCATACTCATCTCGAATTCACCTTGCATTAACTTGGAGAATTTCTTGCACAAAGATTCATTAGTAGCACCAAAGATAATATCATCAACATAAATTTGCACAAGTAAACAATCTTGCCCTTTTTCAAAAACAAAGAGTGTAGTATCAACTTTACCTCTTGTAAAACCATTTTGCAAAAGAAAAGAGCTAAGTCTATCATACCATGCACGGGGTGCTTGTTTTAAACCATACAAAGCCTTTTTAAGTTTATAAACATCATTAGGCCTAGAAAAATTTTCAAACCCGGAGGTTGTTTTACATAGACTTCTTCTTGAATAATACCATTTAAGAAAGCGGATTTAACATCCATTTGGTAAAATTTGAAATTTTTTGAAACAAGAATAGGCAAGTAAAATACGAATAGCTTCTAAACGTGCTACGGGTGCAAAAGTTTCATCATAGTCAATACCTTCTTCTTGACAATACCCTTGAGCTACTAACCTTACCTTATTTCGAACAATGTTACCTTGATCATCAAGTTTGTTAGGAATACCCATTTTGTACCAATAATTGTTTGAGATGGAGGACAAGGTACTAATTCCCATACATCATTTCTTTCAAATTGATTCAACTCCTCTTGCATTTCCAAAAACCAATCTTCATCCTCAATAGCTTCCTTAGCATTTTTAGGCTCTTTTTGAGAAATAAGAGCTTTCTCGGCAAAATTCCTTCGAGTCATTACTTTATCAGGGGATCACCAATAATAAGATCTTTTGGGTGATCTCCTTAAATTTCAATGCTACGGGAAGATTCAAGTATCACCCCTATCTTCTTGAGGAACATTTGAACTTGAAGGTTGATCATATGAAATAGAAGGTTTATCATTATGAGCATCACTTTGAACAATAGGTTCAACAATATCCTCTTCATCACTATCGTCATTGGGTATTCTTTCAACACCCGAGGCTTCATTAAATTTGACATGAATAGATTCTTCAACAACCATGCTAGTCTTGTTGTAAACCCGATATGCTTTGCTCTTGGTTGAATACCCCATAAATATTCCTTCATCGGCCTTAGGATCAAGTTTGTCCAATTGATCCTTAGTATTCAAAATAAAGCACTTACATCCAAATATTTTGAAATAACTAATATTTGGAGTTCTTCCTTTCCAAAGCTCATATGGAGTTTTATTCATTTTAGGACGAATATAAACTCGATTAATGACATAGCAAGCGGTACTTACGGCTTCGGCCCAAAAATATTTTGGAAGAGAAAATTCATTGAGCATGGACCGACTCATTTCTTGTAGCGTTCGATTCTTCCTTTCGGCTACACCATTTTGTTGAGGTGTCCTTGGAGCCGAAAAATTGTGTGTATATCCCTTGGTTTCACAAAAGACTCTAAACTCACCGTCAAATTCTCCGCCTCGATCACTTGAATAGTTTTAATAGTATCTTCCTTTTCATTCTCAATGCGTCTACACAACTTAACAAACTCATTAACGGCATCGATTTTATTTGCAAAAAAAAAGAGCCCAAGTGTATCTAGAAAAATCATCGACAATAACGAAAGTGTAATGTTTTCCACTTAGACTAGCCGCACCAATATCCCCATACAAATCAAGGTGAAGCAATTGTAGGGGTTTGGTAGTGGAAATTTCATTTTTGGGCTTAAAACTACTCTTAACTAATTTGTTCTTTTGACAAGTGTCACATAAGCCAAGATTTTCAAAATTCAATTTGGGTAGTCCTTTTACATGTTGGTTTTTGTAAATATTTTTCAAATTCTTGTATCCAACATGTCCGAGTCGCCTATGCCATAAACTCGTTAAATCATTATTGGCGACAAGACAAGAAACATTTTGACTAACCAAATCACTAGTACAAATTTTGTAAAGATTGCCTTTTCTATTTGCTTCACAAATAATATTACCATTTTTAAGAATAAGGCATTTTTCTTTATTAAAAGAAACATCATAATTTGAATCACAAAGTTGGCTAACACTTATTAAATTAAACTTAAGCCCTTCTACTAAAAGAACATTACAAAAGAGAAAGAAGAGTTACCAATTTCTCCATTTCCAAGAATTTTTCCTTTGCCATTCCGAACATGACCATACCCTCTTCTTGGAGCTTGATGTTGGTAAAAAGCTCTCTCCTCCCGGTCATATGGCGTGAACATCCGCTGTCCACGAGCCATTTCGAATCCTCCATGGTTGTTATAGCCCCTATTACCTACAAAATCATTTCTTTTAGGTACCCTATAATTTTGGGGTCCATGGGAGTTAGTTTTGAGACCTTTGGGTCTCCAAATATAACTAGAGCTATTTCTCAATTTGCAATTATTAGCATAATGTCCAATTTTGCCACAATAAAAACAAGTAGGAGTATGAGAGCTACTAAAGACGTATGAAAGTCGGACCTTGGTTATTTTTCTTAAAGACTTTTTGAAATGGTTTGTAACCAAGTCCTTGTTTTGAATGCTCACCTCTTTGTGCATCTAAAATTTTAGTAACCTTATCCGTGCTTAAATTAAAACGATGCACATCCTTTTTCAAATTATCAATATCATTAGTGAGCATTTGTTTTCGGTTTCAAGAGTTTGAATTTGAGTAAGGGTAATAGCATGAACATGATCAAGAGTCTCATAAGATGTAAATAATTTATCCTTTTCTATTTTAAGCTCTTTATGCTCCTTCTTTAAACTCTTGTATTTAACAATCAATTTTTGAAATTCATTTTGCAACTCATCAAAATCACATTGCAATTCATCAACTAAGGAGGAGGTAGAGGAGTTAGAGCGCACCTCATTATTTTCATTGTCTATAGCCATAAGACCATGTTCGGTTTCACCTTCCCTCGTCGGATGTCTCGAGTAGCTCATCCCAAGTTTTGACATCCGCATTTAGAGCCTTCTTTTTCGGAAAAGGCTTCTTTTTCTTTTGTTCCTCCTCATTGAGTTTTGGGCAATCGGCTATGAAGTGCCGGGCTTTCCGCACTTAAAGCAAGCATTATCTCTTGGTTTTCTTGCTTTATTTTTATTCACAAATTTTGCAAATTTTCGAACAAGTGCGGCCGTCTCCTCATCATCATCATCATTATCATAGTATGCATTATTAGAAGAGGAAGCAAAGACCTTTAGGAATATTTTGCATACCCGATTGATTGATGGTTGGTTTGGTATTTTTCCTCTCCTTGAGATAGACTTCATAGATGAGGAGGTTCCCGATGAGCTGCCGTGATTGCCGTCACCTTTTCGGACCATGAGCCGGGAAGAGCATTCAATACCTTAGTCACTTTGTCTTCTTCGGAGATGACTTTACCAGGGCCACAAGAGGATTGACAATGTTGTCAAGCCTTTCCACCATCTTGGAGATGCTTTCACCATCATACATGTTAAAGTTTTCAAAGTCTTTAACAAGCATGGTCTTTCTAGCTTGCTTGACCTTCTTTGTCCCTTCATATATAGTCTCCAATTTTTCCCTAACCTCATGTGCCGACCTTATGCCTCGTGCGCGATTGTACTCGGTGGCGGTAAGTGAGCAATGCAAAATATTTAAGGCCTTACCGTTTAGAGAAAGCCTTCTTATCATTTTCATCGAACTCCTTGAAAGGTTTAGGAGTCGAGGTGCCATCCTCCAATTTTTTGTTGGTTGATCAACTCCTTCAATAACCACATTCCATATGTCAAATCCGCACCCTTGTAGAAAGCACTCCATACGGTCTTTCCAAAATGCGTAGTTGTTGGTGTCGAACAATGGTGGCTTGTTGGTGGAGGCGCGGTGGTGAGATAAGCGTCATTCGTAGCCATGGATCTTTCCTCTTTACTCGGAACGAGCTAGCCAAAGAGTTTGGCTTTGATACCACTTGTTAGTCAGTGGCTACGATAATCTAGAGGGGGTGAATAGATTATCTCGGTTTTTCAGATTTTGCCCTCTTTTTGAATAATCAAACAAAGACGAGAATGTAAATGCGGAAATAAAACAACACTCGTCGATTTAAAGAGGTTCAACCCACCTAGGGCCTAATCTCTACCACCCGGTATATCAGGGATGGATTTCAAAAGAAAAAAAGATTTTATTAATTTACCAAAAATTAATACAACACCTTGAGGATTACCACAACCCTCTTACACCACCTTGATGATTACCACAATCCTTTTACAAC
Source organism: Rehmannia glutinosa (assembly GCA_016081115.2). Lineage (NCBI taxonomy): Eukaryota > Viridiplantae > Streptophyta > Magnoliopsida > Lamiales > Orobanchaceae > Rehmannia > Rehmannia glutinosa. The sequence continues at coordinate 115,816,462 of CM071926.1, forward strand.
ACCTTTGAAGATTACCACAACCTTCAAACACCTATCACCTAGATCACCCAAGTGTATTCTTACCACGAGGAATACTCACAAGGATGTCTTGTGTTGAATGATGACCAAAATCAAGATTACAACTCAATAATGATTGATACAATATGAGTACAAGTGTAATCAAGAATTGAAAGCCTAGACCTCAAATTTGTGCAAGTGAAAGTGCTAAGGCTAATACAACAAGATATATGAAAGTGTTTGCTTTGTTTGCTCTTTGCTTGTATGAAGTGTTGTTTTTTGTTGCTTGAATGAAGCCTCTATTTATAGGAGAGGTCTTGGCTTTGATTTCCAGACATTGGCTCCTCCTTGGGGAGTGATTTGCTGCAAAAGAAACCATTTAAAATCATCAATATAGCTGTTAGAAATCAATCCCACAAAATAGGGAAAAGGCATGCGAAAATGCAACGGATAGTTCTTTGTCAAACATGGGGTTCGGCCGGTCGCTGCGAGAGATAAGATTGAAATTGAATTCTGCGAATTTTTACCACAGGGGGACCGGTCGAAGGGGGTGCGGCCGGTCGCTCTTAGTGTGACGGTTGCCTTGACGCGTTTTGAAAGCAGAGAAGTGCGGAACAAAAATCCGACTTGCGAGTGCAAGTCGCCCGCGGTCGGCCGGTCTGGCCGACCACACCGGTCGCCCACCTGGTCGACCGTCGCCGCTCTCTTTTTTTTTACGTCCCCATTTTTTACGTTTTCAAAACTCAACTCAGTGCGGGTTGCCCTATAGGGCGACCGGTCGAGCTGAAACAAAAGTGTTGTCAATTTTAAATCGAATATTAACTTCAAGAAATACTCCAAAAATAGTAAAAACATTTTAGATCGATCGGAAGTGTTGGGACAACATTTAGGGACATTGTTTTGGTATAAAAACACATTTGAACAAAATCATCAAAATCATGATAAAAACATTTATCTAACACTTAAATGATAAACACTAACCCGTGAGGATATGGAGTTGAGGCTTTTTCATGATTAAATTTGATGTTTATGTATCTTGGTTCGCGGAATGCAACGGTGGTTTTGTGCATATATACAATATTTCTTCTCTATATAAAAAATTATATTTATTCTTGATAGCATCTATGATAATTGACAATAAAATTTTTGATTGTTAGACATTTTCACAAGTTTTTGTTAAAGAAATAATATCATGCCATGTTCATAAAAATTTCTTTTGTATTTTGTGCGCTTTAATTACTAGGGACTAGTAATAAGTAGTTGGAGGGTGTGATAAACGTTAAAAATATACAATTACTTTTGGTTTGTAATAATATTTTACCTTATTAATATTAGTAATAATATAAATTTATAGTATTATTATGTGTTATAAATAAAATAGGAAATCAATACAAAATTGTAGTAGGAAGCAATTTTTATGCAGGTTCGGATCAATGCGCATAACTTTCAATTCCGGCATGATTTAGGGATGATTCTTGAAGATATGGATTCACAATCCATTCTTTAACAAATATTCAGAGATATGAAAGACTAAATCAAAGTTTGGAATGATATTTTCTTGGATCAAAAGTTCATCAACATTTCATGTTTCAAGAGACACATTTGCTGTCAAGACTGGACCAAGGTCAGTATTTTGGGCATAACTCGAAGACCACATGTTCAATGGTGCTGAAATTTTAACTGTGTCTGCCCAACTCATTTGGCTACAACTTTCATTAAGACACCCAAGTCTAATTATGTCGGCAAGGAGTTTTAACAAATGCAACAAGATGCTGCAGCATGATCTCGCAGGCCAACCACTCCACAATTATTACTTCATATCTTGGCCAATAATGCTTGGATTTCATTCAAATCAGTGGGAGAATGAAGCCAAGACATGTGGGAATTAAGTTTTCAAAGAGAATCAATATGAATCAGCAAGAATCCTTTCCAAAAAGACCAGACAAATGAAATAATGGAGTTGGTTTCAAATTTTCAGCATTTTGTCAATTATCTTGAAAATAAAAAATAAAATAATTCCAATAAGAATTATTGTGTTGCCTATAAATAGAGGTCATTTACACTTGCTAAACACACAAGTTTGTATAGAAAGTTAGAGTTTCAAAGAAAGTTTCATTCTTGTTTTCCTATATTATAGTAGATTTTCTAGTATTTCATAAAAATGCATTCCTTAGTTTTCATACAATATCTTGTTTTCTCTACTTTCTTTATGTCTTTCTAAGTTTATTTTGTTGAGGAATAGAGTGAAACTCTTGATGGAGGAAAAGGAATGATTATAGCTTTACATTAAATTTTATTGTTTTGATCATCAATTTATTTTTTAGATTATACCCTTCTTGTTTTATGGTATTCTTGATTTATGCATTCTATTGGCACAATAAATACTTGGTTCCATTTAGTTAAATGTCTGGTTTTACTTCAACCGACTACTAACGTGGATACCTTGATTTATTGTAGACAAGAGAATGCATGAATACTTGAGTCCATAAGCAAGTATTGGCGTTATAAGATGAATTATAATTGGTAATAAAACATGTTCACCTTATTACATGATTTATATTTAGAATATATTTCTATTGGAACCTTCGTTGTGTATGGATTCCAATAGTAGTAATTGAAGAGGTAAGAAAATATAATCATTCCTTTATCCAAAATCAAGAGTGGATCTCTATCCTCAACAATTTTATTAATCAAGTTTATCGTAAAAAAAATTATATTTCTTACTAGTTTAAAAAATATATTTATTTATCAAAGAAAAATATTCCCTGTAAACTTACATAATCTTCCTTGTGGATCGACCTCGGACTCACGAGAATATTATTACTTGAGACAACCTGCACTTGGGTTTGCAACCTTAAAGTTGTAGCACTTCATCTTCAAACCCCAAGAATGATGTGTCTAAGTTCTTCTGGGAGTCATGAAGTACACTTATCTCCTCTTCTAGTTTAGTGCTTTGAACAGGAGGATTGTTCTGTGTCTCTTGATATTTACCCAGGGAAGTCTCAATCTCCCTTGGGCCTTCACTACCTCCAACAGTCTCAACTGCAGCGAGACCTTCGTTATTCCCTTCGACAGTCGCAGACTGTCTTAGGGTCTTGGACCATGGCATCCATAGGAGTCTCAACCCCTAAGATTGCACTTTCACTGCCCAGAGTGTTAACTCCCAAGGCATCCCCATCATGTGCCTCGACTGTAGGGACAGTGTCATCAACCTTCGATGATATTTGGTGGGGACAGATTTCAATGCCGAGCTTCATCAATATCAATCTGATGTGGTTCTTTCTCAGTTTCCACTTCGCCTCCTTGCTTCAAGTTAGAGTCTTCTGCAGCATCCTCCGACCCTGCTGCTGTGGAGAGAGTTTCCCCCTCAGCTGGAACACCAACTGAGTGACTGATGATGGGGTCACTCTGCTCCTAACTCGCGGCTTTTTCTTTTGAATGCTCAGCCGCTGCGGCAGGTGGTAAAACACCTTCTGCGGGGGTTGCCTCAACTTGGGTGCCCGAAATCCTAGTTTCATTGCCAATTCCCTTGCACCCATCCTCCGAAAGTACCGGGGACATAGTTGCAGCGATGTCTGTGGCAATCTACTGCACTACTCCCAAAGGGTCGATCTGTAGGAGAGATTGAGATGACTCTCTTGGTCCTTCAAATAATTGTTGCTCATGCAACTACCTGGATTCTCTCATTGCTTGTTGTATGTCTAACTTCTCTGCTGCAGTAGTGGGATCCATATTCTCATCACTGTCTGTGTACTCAACAAGAGTTTCATGAGTATGCTTGTGAGTACCAGTGAACATGCACATCTTGGACTTTTCTAGTGCACGTGCTTTCTCGACTTCCTTTTCTTTCTCTTCTTCCTTGATGATTCAAAGAATATCCATGCAGTTTTCTTCATCAAGGGCCTGTCGTACCATGGCAACACTGAGAAATCGCAGCAATTCCTCTTCTTCTTCGATATACTCAGGGTGAGCGAACTGCGCCCTTGAGTGATCAAGTTTCCATGCTCTCCATTCCCTGAGACGGCGCTGAATGTATGGATATACAGGAGAGTACATGATTATATTATCGCTATCATCTTCGTCTTATCCTTCCTTTTCTGGGATTGAAGGAAAGATACTCTGTTGCTCCTCTCCTTCAGCAGCATCAGTAGCAGGTGGAGAGACAACTTTTTCAGCAGGATGTTTTGTTGTCTCAGCTGCTTTGCTTCCCTCAGCTGTCTGAAGCCCAGCTGAGTCTTCAAAGGGACTCTGCTAATGACCTTCAGCGGTCTTGTCAGATTCATCAATAACTTCAGGAGACTGCACTTCCTAAGTTTTGGCTGTCACGGAAGCTTTCTTCAGATGAGTGGCAGATTCAGTTGTCTTCTCCAATTCAGAGTTTCTTACCAGTCTCCTTTTTCTTGGACGAACTAGAGGGAGTTCTGGTTCTGATTCAGTGGTTTCATCACTGGCTGGAACTTGGGTATTCTTCTTTGAGGTAGCTGCCTTTTTAGACTTGGCAGTCCTCTTTTTCCGGATGACTGGAGAAGGGATTTGGGGTTCCTTCTCAGCCTCGGCTCTGGGGCGGGAGACACTGTTTGCATGGGCGGTGATTTCGAGCAGCGGGCAGTGCATCCTTTTTCTTAGTGCAGGGGCAGCCTTCTTCTTCTTTGTTGTTAGGCGACTTTCTTCTTTGGAAGAGTAGTAAGCGATTGTGTCCTCGGGTTGGTGATTCTCCTCACTTGTGTCTGCTTTCTTTGCATGGGCTCTCTTCTGGGCTCCAGAAAGATTCGCCCTGAACATCTTTTTGTTGACATGGAAGGGTTTTCCATATCTAAGGGGAATACCCTTCACTTCCATCAAGTGGCCAATCATGAGGCCATATCCAAGAGATCCTCCAAATGATCCATCTTCCTTGAACAACTTATTTGCCACATTCTGGCAGAGTCTGATGTACATGAACTCAGCCCAGTTTATTCTCTTGCCTTGAATGATCGCAACCATGACGATCAGCTTAGTCTTGGACAACTGATTAAAGTTTCCAAACTTCATATCTACACATTTAGAGACGATATCCATCAATTTATGATAGTCGTCATTCAGCAGCTTCTTCTCAGATGTGTAGACCACTTTAGCAGCACACTCCGGTTTGGCTATCTCTTTCCATGCAGCAGCCAAATCAACATCAGTTTCATTTATCTCCTTCATGCCTTCAAACGACAACAAGCAGTGCTCCGCAAGGTCCTTAGCATTTATCATTATGTCCTTGTGGTGGATAGAGGACTTGATTCCTTTGTCCTGTCTTTAGCATTAACATAGAACTGCGCTACCTCCTCGAGATAGGTATGCGAGTATTCCAAAGTCAAAAAGCCTTGAGACCTAACTTTTCGAGCATTCACCAATCTTCTTAACTAGGGTTTCATCCGAACCCTATTTCACCATGCCTTCAAAATCCACAGACGATCCTGAGTGGATTTGCGTAGAGAGTTTGATGAAGTCGAATGTAGGTGCCATTTTCAAGGATCTTTACCGATTAAAATTGACAAATTTACTTGAGGACACTTAGAGCTTTTTGAGAGAGTTTCTTTTGCTGGTTTGAATGTGTTTGTTTGCGTGAGGAGAGAGACAGAGCTGAATTTTTGGTTATATATGACATGAAGAGACAAATTAGGGAATTTGAATCATTTGGTCAAGATCAACGGTGAGGATTAGGTCTTGAAAACCGCATTATCTCTCCACATTTAATGCAGCAGCATTTATATCCAATCATGGACATAATTGCAGCTTTTTCCTCATTTTGCATGATCATGTCTGATTCTTAATGATAAACCGTTCCCGCTTCTTCAAAATGACATCGTTGCGAGTAACTTTGATATTTTCAGCTCTCTTCTTTAAAATAACTTAGCTCTTTGTCTTGACTTAGCTTTGCTGACAGCTAACATAATGCAGTTGTATATCCGGCTCAGCTGTTTCACATAGCTGTGATGTGAAACTTATTTCATTTGATATTTCTTTCCTTCTTTCCAAGCTATGTTGAATCTTATGAGCTTCTAACTCAGCTCAATTAATCCCAACTCATTCTTGAGTTCTTCAAATCGTGATTCACATAATGGCTTTGTAAAAATATCAGCTAACTGCTTGTCAGTTGAGATATATTCTAATGTGATATTTTTCTTTTCAACATGATCTCTTATGAAATGATATCTGACATCGATATACTTTGTCCTTGAGTGTAATACAAGGTTTTGTGTGATTGTTATGGCACTTGTATTATCACACATAATTGGAATTTCCCTTTCTTCAACATCATAATCTCTCAGTTGTTGTCTCATCCAGAGAATTTGTGCGCAACAGCTGTCTGTTGCCATATACTCAGCTTCAGCCGTGGATGTTGCAATGGAGTTTTGTTTCTTGTTGAACCATGAGATTAGTCGATTTCCAAGCATTTGAAAAGTACCAGAAGTGCTTTTTCTGTCGATTCTACAACTAACATAGTCTGAGTCTGAGTATCCCATTAATTTGAATCCTCCTTCCTTTGGATACCACAAGCCAACTCCTGGCTTCCTTATAAATATCTCAGGATTCTCTTGGTTGCAGTCATGTGACTTTTCTTGGGTGCCGATTGAAATTTAGCACAAACACCAACAACATAGGTAATGTCTGGCCTGCTGGCAGTTAAGTACAACAGAGATCCAATGAGACCTCTATATCTTGTTTGGTCAACATATTTTCCTTCTTTGTCCATACCCATCTTGGTTGATGTATTCATGGGAATTTTTACTGAGGATTTCTCTTCCATCCCAAATTTCTTCATCAGATCCCTTGTGTATTTCTTCTGACTTATGAAGGTTCCTTCTTCCATTTGTTTGACTTGAAGACCTACGAAGAAAGTTAGTTCTCCCATCATACTCATCTCAAACTTCCCTTGCATGAAGTTTGAGAATTTTGTGCACAGCTCTTTATCAGTGGAGCCAAAGATGATGTCATCCACATAAATTTGAACAAGCAGTATACTCTCTCCATCTTGAATTCTGAAGAGTGTTCTGTCCACTTTACCTTTGGTGAATCCATTTTCAGTTAGAAGTAGAGACAATGTATCATACCATGCTCTTGGTGCCTGTTTCAATCCATATAATGCTTTCTTGAGCTTGTACACCTTATCTCCAATAGTCTTCTGCTCAAAGCCTGGAGGTTGCTCAACATATACTTCTTCCTCTAACAGTACATTTAGAAATGCACTTTTCACATCCATTTGATATTCAGTGAAGTTCTTATGTGCAGCATAAGTAAGAAACATCCTTATTGCTTCTAATCTTGCAACAGGAGCAAATGTTTCATCAAAATCTATTCCCTCTTCTTGGCAATACCCTTTGGCTACCAATCTTGCTTTGTTTCTTACCACTAGGCCTTCTTCATTCATTTTATTTCTGTATATCCAATCACATTTTGGTGTGATGGTCTTTGAACCAATTTCCATACTTTATTTCTTTCAAATTGATTCAGCTCCTCTTGCATAGCTTGTATCCAATGTGTGTCTTCCAAGGCTTGAGATACATCTTTTGGTTCAACTTGAGATATGAAGCAAGTGAACATGACTTCATGTTGTACTTTTGATCTTGTTTGAATTCCTTCTTTGACATCCCCAATAATCAACTTAGGAGGATGGTCCTTCAGCCATCTTTTGTCAGGTTGAAGTAAGTCGGCTTAATGCAGTCGTTTTTAGCTGAGTTATCTTGTACAGCTCTTTCGTCTTCATCCAGTTGAAGTTCCTCCATTGGTCCTTCAGCCATCTTCATCTGAGTTATCTCAGCTTCAATATAAGGGCTTTTCAGCAGGGATGTTTGAATTTGCTTGTCGGTTGATTTTTCAATATCTTCTTCATTCATGTTTGGTTTATCAAAGACCACATGAATTGATTCTTCTGTGACCATAGTCCTTTTTTTCAATATTCTGTAAGCTTTGCTTTCAGCTGAGTATCCCAAAAAGATACCTTCATCAGCTTTGGCATCAAACGCCTTCAGATTATTTTTGCCATTAGTATGGATGAAGCATTTGCGACCAAATATTTTGAAGTATCAAACATTCGCTTCCTTCCCGCCCGATTTCATAAGGAGTTTTTGTGTTTGTCTATTAATCATGCATCTATTTTGAGTGTAACAAGTTGTGTTTATTGCTTCATCCCAAAACCTCTTTGGCAACCCAACTTCAGCTAACATGGTCCTTGCAGCTTCCTTGAGAGTTTTGTTCCTTCTTTCAACTACTCCATTTTGCTGTGGAGTTCTGGCAGCAGATAACTCATGAGAGATACCATTCTCTATGCAATACTGAGTGATTATTCCATTTACAAACTCAGTTCCTCTATCTGATCTTATTTTATGATAGTTTGACCCTTTTCATTTTGAACTTTCTTCATCAGATGGGGCAACTTCTGCAATGTCTCTTTCTTCTTACACATGAAAATAGTCCATGTATATCTTAAGTAATCATCTACCACTACCAGAGTATATTTCTTTCCACTTATGCTGGCTGGTTCAACTGGACCAAATAAGTCCATATGTAGCAGGTGAAAAATCCTTGTTGATGAAGGAGTTGTCTTTTCCTTGAAAGATGATTTGATCTGTTTTCCCATTTGACATGCATCACATACACTTTCCTTCTTGTAGACTGAGTCAGGTAATCCTTCAACAAGATGCCTTCTAGCAAGTTTGTTAATTGTCTTGAAGTTCAGATGACTCGGCTTCTTATGCCACAGCCAACTTGATTCGGTTGTACTCTTTGCTAGTAGAGAAGTGCTTGGTGTAGCAGTAGACCAATCTACCCCATGCATATTCTTTTGTCTTGTTCCTTGCAACACAACTTCATTTGATTCCATGTGCTTAATTTGACAAATCCCCATTTTGAATCCAACATTATAGCTTTTATCACAAAGTTGACTTATGCTGAGCAAATTAAAGTTGAGTCCCTCAACATAAGCAACATATGTGATCTCTAGTCCATTCTTTTTTATAGACCCAATTCCTTTGATCTTTCCTGGAGCTTCATTTCCTCCAAATATGACTTTAGCACCTTTGATTTCTTTGAATTTTGACAGGTTCTCCTTATTTCCTATCATATGCCTGGAGCAGCCACTATCCATATACCAGATGCCTCGACACTCTGTTGCTCCCTTTATCTGCAATCAATGAAATTTATTTTTAGGTACCCATATTTGTCTGGGTCCTTGGGGATTAGTTTTGTAAGATGTTCCAACCAACTTATATCCAAAGGATCTGACTCTAAGAGGTTGCCATCTATCAGTTCCATAATCAAAATGTATTTTGGCAAATTGCTTGGGGGTTTTGACAACATACAACTGTCTCTTTTGTCTGTATGCTTGAGTGTGTGTTTTAGCAAATGCTATTTGAGGGTAGTTGTGAATTCTCTGTTCGTAGTGCATAGGTGCATATGAGTTTTGAAAGTGATTCCTTTGCCTTGGGAATGATCTTTGCCACTCAGGCTTGTTTCCCACTTTATTTTGCTGATTTTTCATGTGACCATTCCAATCAGCCTGTGTTGGATAATTTCTACCATTCCCATCATGATGTTTTCTTTGCTGAAATTTCTAGGGTTTTTGGTAGCTCTATTTATCTTTTACAGAGTATTTTATGTTAGGAGATTGCTGATGAACTCGGCTAAACTTCTTCTTAGTTGTCCTTTCAGCATACTCAAGCTGGTTGTTTTCCTTTTCCTTTATATCCAAGGCCAGTTGTTTGTGATTGTGCTTAGGAATGAATGTAGGTGTCATATTTGGTGTTTTGGATTTTTGAGATGCTTCATTGCTTGAGGATCCTTTTTCTAAAATCACTCTTGGAGTTTGATTGTGCATAAAGGGATTGAATCATATGCATGTCTTATCTCCACATTCTTTTTGACTCATGATAAGGTCATCCAATGATTTGGATGCCTTCGTAAATGAGGCAATCATATTTTTGAGATCATTCTCTTTCTTTTTTGTAGCAGCTAATTCTGCATTGATTTTAGTGATTTCAGCCTTTAACTTTAAATTCTCATCAGCTATGTGATTTAGGGCATTCAGCTCCTTAGTCAGCTGTGAGTTTTGGCTTGTAAGTTGGTTGTTTTCCTCATTCAGAAGTGTGTGAGAGGCTTTGATGTGCTCAAAATTTTTCACCATTTTGCCTAATGAATCATAAAGACTTCTAGGTGAAGAGGTGTTTGTGTCACAGTCACTATCACTAGTGTCTGAGTAAGCAGAGTTAGATTGTACCTCATCATCATGTTCTTTTGCCATGAGACAAATAAGAGCATCTTCTCCAGAGTCACTTGAGTAGTCAGCCTCACTACTATCTCGTCAAATTGGTTCCTTGCTCTTGGTCTGGCACCGTGGTTCTAGCATTGCCATTGCTCTTTTCTTCTCTTGTCTTCTTTCTCTGAAGACTCTTCTTTCATCCTCATCTTTGTATTTGCTGACAGGTGGGTATTTGCAGTTAATGGCAAAGTGACCTGGTTGTCTGCAATTCCAACAAAGGAATTCAGCTCTTTGATCAGTCCTTTCTTCTCTTTGACTATCACCCTTTTGGTAGTCATATCTTAGATTCTCTAATCTTTTGGATGGCCTTTCTTCCCTTGTTTTAGAAGGTGTTGAATGTCTTCTTGAGGTCTCTTCTTTGTTTGTTTTGTAGTTCTTATTGAAGAACTTATTGAATCTCTTTATTAGTAGAGCAACTTCTTCTTGATCAATGTTTTCATTTTTCTCAGCTATTTTTCCTTCTTTGACTAGAAGAGCAGCTGTCTTAGGTATAGCTGTTTCTTCTTGATCTTTCCTTCTCAGTTCAAATTCATAGGCTTTGAGATCTGAGAAGAGTTCATGGTTGGAAGTCTTTGAGAGATCCATGGAGTGTCTTAGTGCCATAACTTTCATTTCCCACTCAGCTGGGAGTGCCTTCAGTATTTTTATGCACATTCTTTCTGGGTATATTCTTTTCCAAGTGCTGAAAGTTCATTTGTTATTTCAGTGAATCTGGCATCCAGCTGATCCAGGTTTTCTCCTTGAGCCATCTTGAAGTTTTCAAATTTCTGACCAGCAACTGACAGCTTGTTTTCCTTTATTTGGTCTGATCCTTCACATATAATGTCAGCTTATCCCAGATTTCTTTTGCTGATTTGCAGGATTTTACTTTATTGAACATGGCTTTATCTAAGGTTTTGTACAAGATGTCTTTGGCAACATTATCCAAGTTATATCTTTTCTGTCATCATTTGTCCACTCAGCCTTTGGTTTTTCAACGATGGCTGGTCTAGGTTCAGCAGCTTCTTCTCCTTCAGCTGCTTGTGTTCTTCTAACAACAGTATTGATTTTGAGTATTGCAATGGCCCATCTTCTATCACAAACCACATTTCATCATGTAAAGTAGATAAGTGAGCCTGCATACGAGTTTTCCTGTCATCAAATTCTTTAATGGATAACATAGGAATGCGAGTTAGATTTGCTTCCATAGTGATAATTTTGCAAAAAAAAAAATTTGAAAATAGCAAGTGTTAAACTTTTGAAATATGAAGATCTAGTTCAGTAACCAGTGCAGAAGGTTCAGTGAACCAACTGCTCTGATACCACTTGTAGGTCCCACGGGGTGTGTTGTAAGGTTTAGAAGGGGGTTGAATAAACCTTACCAAAATTTTTGCAATCAAGAACCTTTCAAAAATTGCAACAGAGTTATCACAAGTCACCTGTGTCAATTTGTCAGTTGAGTTCCTATATAGCATACTCACGCAGAGTTTGTGTGTAAAGTAACTCCTTTACTGTCTATTTTAAGCGATTAACTTGCTTGAATTGGTTTTTCAAATCGGAAGTATTAACACCCTTTAAAAATGGAAGTATGAGTGTTTAACACTTGTTTTTGAAACTTAGCTTATTATCACTTAGATTAGCATATTTAACTTAGTTCAACAGATATAAGATAATAGAGCAGAAATTAAATACTGAAAGTAAATCGACACAATATTTTTATAGAGGTTCGAAGATGCGGTAATTTTTCTATTCCTCTCTTCTCCAACACCTGGAGGAATCCACTAAGTAATGATCAGTTTACAGAGTGGTTATCAGTCTAGAGATAAGTCTTGATCACACAGCTGACTTTCTCCTTTGACTCAGTCTCGTGATGCCTTGGTCACTCAGCTGGCTTCTCTTTTCGACTCAGCTTCTTCACGAGGCGGTTGCCGTGCTACTACAGCCCACTTGTTAAATTGTTGGATTTGATCACGCAACCCTCCAAACAACTTGAACCTTTCCTACAATCCTTCACTTGGAATGTAGACCCCTGAAAGTTCTTGTTTCCTCTTCAACTTGATGAGTTCTTTGTCCTTCACATATTGTGTTTGATTTCAAACTCAGGTAGTATAGGCTTGAGGATATATTGATTTTTCTCTTTTGTTCAGATTTTGTGTGCGATTTGAATTTTTCTTTTTATCTCCTTCAAACTTTTCGATCAAACGCATACACACCCTTTTTTGTGTTTGAATTCTCAGCCTTTTTATAGTATCATTTGAAAATTATCCATTGAAGAGATGGATAATTATTCAAATAATATCTAGTTGGACGTCGATTTGTTCTTCCTTGCTTTCCAGGCGTGTGAGGCATCCACTACCTCGTATTCTTGAACGTCCATCTTTTTAGGGTCTGACACCCACTTGAGCCACTCCTTTGGCTTATTTAATTGCATGCCTTTTGCATTGTTTATTCTTAGTGCCTGACATTATGGGAATATTACTTAAATAAGTATTCTCCATATTTTTTATGGAACGGTTGGATGTCAGTTGCCTTCACTCAACTGCTTCTTCTTTTCAAACTCAGTTGACTTGAATTTTCTTTAACCTTAGATAACCCAGTTGGTGTTCCAACTCATTTTCATGAGTTGACTTGATTCTTCTTCCTCTCAGCTGCTTCTTCCTCAGTCGAGTTGATACTCTTCTTCCAGGTTGCACTCAGCTGACTAACAACAGAGTTTCCGGTTATGTCTGTAGTTGACTTCTCTTGATCTTTGATCAATGATTCAACCTCGCCTATTCCAGTTCTTACAACTTGAATACATAAATTATAACAAAAATGGGGTGTCAACTTTCTAGTTTAAGTTTTACAATGCATTCATCAAAATCTATAAAATAATTTCCCAACAAGAAAAAAATTGAAAGAGAAGCTAATTCTAAGGACTAAGATCACATTTTTTTTATGAATTTGGAATAAAAAAATATGACTAATTATAATTTTCGCTTTAATCATGATGTCCCATTTTCTGTGATGAGTCAGAAATTCGATGTAGGGGGCCCAACTATCATTAGTATAAAAATGAAAGGGAAAAGGGTATGAATACCCCATTTTCCATACCCAATCTCTGCGTAATACCCATTTTCAGCTGAGTTTTGACAAAATACCCTTTTCCGCTGATTTTTGACAAAATACCCATTTTCCGCTGATTTTTGACAAAAATACCCATTTTTCGCTGATTTTTGCGTTGGTTTCTTTGTTGTTTCTTTTTTGTTTCATACCTTTTCATTTATGTTTCTTATATGTTTCACTTAGCCAACTTTTTATTGAATTCCACAGTTGCATGGAGAAAATCTCAGCTGTGGTATGCCACAATGGACAATGGGAAGAAATAGAGAGTATACCAACTTTGAGATAACAACAATATCGATTCAATGGATCGCACATTCAACACCCTAAAAGAAATCTTGGAACAACAAATTTATTTCAGAAAATTTGAGCTTGCTTGTCCATCATCGACTACGAGAAATGGACACGACTCCACCGCTGTCGGATCAAAAAATATTTTGTATTGGATGCATCAAGCGTAGCAGTGGAAAGACCTACTAGTAACAACTTTGCTAGAGTACGTGAGATCTTTAGTTCAAGATTAGGCATCTAGACATCGAAATGAAGCAAGATCAACATCAAGGATGGCAAAATAAGATGAAGAGTATATGGGGAAAAACTACACTTTTTCTATAAATTTAAAAGCAATTTACCACAAACTTTTATCACATGATCCCCTATTTCACAAGTGTTTCTTACATGTTTCATTTATGTTTCTTACATGTTTCAACCGATTACACCATCATTAAGATTTACGTAACAACAATTCTCTAAAATCATTAGGAAGTGGAGGTAGAATCTCAATGTCGTTGTCATCGTCATCACCATTTTGCAGCTTCAACTTAGCATGGTTGTGAAGCGAGATGATCGAGCCTTGCTTGTTCATTCTCTATCTCAAACACTTCACGTCCATAGCCTTCCCCAACAATAAAGTGCTTGGCATAACAAGCAATAAAAATCCACATTCACTACAAAAGAAATAAAAAAAAAAAGATACACATCAGGATAGATAACACAACAAATCAAAAACAATAAAAAGAACAAAATAAATGGAAAATACATAAAAGAACAAAAGAAACATAAAAGAAACAACATCGAAACAAACGAAAAACTTCAAACCACAAAATAATAAAAGAACATAGAAAAATCATGCATCAACAACACAAAATTAACAAATCATTCAAATTTGCATTCAACACAAAAAATAAAGAAAACTAGGAGTCCAAATCGCTGAAGGAAAACATATTCATCCTACGAGACAGAGAGAGAGAGAAAGGAAAGCAAGGCGGGTTCATGAAGCGGGATCCACTCAAAGCAACTTCGAGGAGATCGGCGATGACGAATTCTCTTGTGCGAATTCCAGACGTTTGAATGAGATTTGGTGAAGTGAGCATTAGCAACTTTGATTCGCCCTTCATCGCATCAGCAGCGCCGCCGAGCCATTTTCCAGCTGCGACCGAGTCGGCTTTCAGTCATGTCCAAAGCCGAGGATCTGTAATGAAAGAAATGGAAATTTTCGTCCTCACTTCGGAAATTTATCCAATTTATTACAAGTTCTCGAACAAGTTTCAGAACCTAATGTTTTCGTATGGAATAACATTATCAAAGGGTGTATGGATCTTAAACAGCCCTTCGACGCCATCTCAATGTACTATAAAATGGTGGTTTGAGGTTCCAGGCCAAATAAATACACATATCCTCAAGTATTTAAGGCACGCACTTTAGAACGAGCTATTGAAGAAGGCATGCAAGTTCACGACCATGTTATTAAACGCGAATCCTCGCCGGAGAAGGAGTGATGAAACCAAAGGTTGGGTATTTTTGTCATGGGATGGAGCGGGTGGGGTATTTTTGTGATGGGTAGATATTTTTGTCTTTTTTCTAAAAATCAGGGTATTTTGTGTAATTTCCTCAAAATGAAATGCAATACACCAACTCTAAAATAATTATGAAGTTTGATAAAGTCAATGTGTTAATTCGATTACATCTTAATATCTAAAATAAAATAATAGAATACAATATATCATAACATTTCTCTTATATTCTTCATAATAGCTCCATTGCTAATATTTGAAAAAATATATTTTTCAATATATATTACCAAAAAATCATTCAATATCCCATCTCATATTTGGTGGGATAATGAACTTTTGATGATATTCATTGTCGTAAATGCTCTTTCCACCATGATTTTGACAACTAGTAAGACAATGGCAACTTAACCCTGTGATTCTATACCTTGATGAAGAACCCTAAATCCCAAGATCAAAAAAAGAGGCACACGAGAATAGTGCAAAGATTCGAACTCAAGTTAGTGGAGTAAAAAAAAGAGATAATTACATTTAACCACCCCAACTTTACCCTTTTTTATACTTTACCCCCTAAACTTTCATTCGCGACACTTTGCACCCTGAACTATGAAAAATATTACACTTCGCCCTTATGGACAATTTTGCCCCTAGGTTTTATCCTTTTAAAACAATAGTTCCAGTTATCCCTTTAAACTCTATTTTGTGGCAATCTACTACATAATAATAAATTTATCGCATTAACCATTAAACATGAAAATTTTTCTCCATAATCAATTTGTTTTTCGGATTTTTAGAAACAAGAATTCTTATTTTATGTCACTTGTTTTGTTCGTGGCATTGTTACACCTACTTAGATCCGTCTCTATTCGAGGTTTTAAATGGATCATGTCGAGTTTCAAATTTATAAACTCAACAGACATACTTTAGTCAAAATTCTTATTTCAAGAATAAATCCGTATACAAATTAGGTCTATAGACTGAAAATGAACATAGTGCATTACGACCATATCAGGCCCAACATGCTTCCGTAAAATTAATAAATCCCTTAAAATTCATACCTTCTTTGACCGAAACAACTCCGGGTGAGATGGCTCGCAACACCACCAATCGGAAAATTATTGCCCCCAGATCTTTTGACAAACAGCTCCTCACTGTTCAACCTCACCCTCAGGGAAGATGATCTGCAAGGTTATCCGACTCCTTCAAATGTTCGGCCAAGATGGCCTTGGTTCGTTTCCTACTCCAGCGTATAAGTAATTCTTAAACGGGATGAATTAATAGTACATTATGAACACATGTTGAAAGAAAGCCTCTTTTTATTAAGAACTTATAGAAATATTTATTACATTAGTAATCTCCTTTTGGGAGGAGAAATGGTTTAGCCTCTCATACCGAGGCTTGCACTGGTGATATATACATAAAACTTAAAACTAAAACACTCAAAATATTACAAATTTTTCACTCAGATTTTATTGTAAGAAAACTAAGGAAAATGTTCGATGTCTTGACTTCCTTCAAATCTCGCCTTTTATAGATGTGAATCCGGACTTGAAAGGCGGACTCCAAATCTTCTTTGATACTTATGACGCCACCGCTTACGTCATATCCTCGCATTATTGCCTCACCTGGTGGTTTTCTTTTTCTTCGCGTGACTCAAATTTCGGCCCATGTGAAAGTTGTCGGGAATCTTCTAAAAATTTGGTTTGCGTGGTCCCCTGAAAACGCGTTTTTGAGTCGGGCCCTTATCCTTTCGGTCTTTGGTCTTGTCGGTCGGGTTTGGGTCGAAAACCTTTCCCAAACTCGGGTTCCTTCGTTTCGGGGCATGCTTGACGAGATCCGGTCAATCCATCGGCCAACATGTGCCATATTACTAATTTCCGGTAAGTTTCTTTGCTTGTTCAGGAATCTTGTTTTCCAGAGAATTCTTCTTTTGGTCTCGAAGAGTTCTTCGCAAATCCCGTGGTTGATCCAGTCATCGAATTCAAAAGGAAAGATCCATTTGCGAATTTTGGAAGAACTTGAATGGATATTTGACCTTGTCCATTTCAGTTAGACAAACCCAAAGACCCCATGCTCGCCTGGTAGAAGCTTCGCCGTCTTGAGAAAAATGCTCCTACTAACACTTGGTCCTTCTTCCTGAAGCCGCCTTAATGTATTTTAAAGCATTTCCATCCAGGTCTTCTTAGCTTGATGAAATGAAAAGCTTCATTAAAGCCTTTCTTTTGGTTCGGGAGTTGCACGATAAAATACGGTTCCAAAATATCGCCTCTGGCCAAGTGTGGATTATCGCCAGTCTCGTAAATCGCTTCCCAATCCATTTAGGTAATTTTGAGATTTTGGAATCCCCGTGACACGGTATAGATT